>JARBWK010000013.1:35771745-36076765 GCA_030556195.1 Anolis apletophallus
CTCTTATTTGCCCTGGACCCGCCAGAAGTTGGACAGCACTGCTCTAAACCCATTCACTGAAAGATAGCTTCCAACAGACCTCACAACCTCTGAGGATGCCTACCATAGATGTGGGTGAAACATCAGGAGAAAATGCCTCTGGAACATGGCCATACAGCCCGGAAAACTCACAGCAACCCAGTGATTCCAGCAATGAAAGCCTTCGACAACATATTAAGAATTCTTTATTGCGATATTTAATCCAAATACCAGAACTCAGAGATTGGGGACATGAGAGAAGCCGCCCACAGGATGGTAAAACACTCCTGACATGAAGAAGAAAAATCTCTTAACAGATTTCATTAGACTTGAACCTTGCCCTGAGCAATTTTCTTGCAACAAGTCTTGTGGGGCACCAAAATTTTACTTTTGTCGAAAATGTCAAATTCCAACGAAATTTCGTTCCTTCCTTAGTCATTCTGCAGTCATTTTATTGTTCCTCCTTGAACAAATTTGTGTTTCGGGGGAAAATATTGAGGATGTCATCGTCTGGGCACACACACTTGACAAACGTTGTGCTTGAGAGCAAAGCCATTGCATTTTAAAGAGGAAGCACCCTAAATCATTGGATATATGCTCTTGGTAACACTGCCAAATAGAGCTTCCTGATAGATTGATTACCTCTTGCATTGCACTTAGTTTGCATTAAATGAGATTAGTAAACTAAAGTCTTGGAACAGATCTTCTGTCATGATTCAGCCCACCTTAAAGGAGCCAAGCCAAAAGTAAACAGTAAAAGTTTATTAACAAGTCACAGGCTTCCAAAAGCTGTTCAAAACTGACTAAAGGCACTGAAAAGCTGAGCAAATTAACTCAGGCAAACAAAAACACAACCAGCCAGGTCAAAAGAGTCACACAAAGAAAAAGCGGATTAAACCGCCAGAAAACCCGTGCTACTCAAATTCTCAGCAAGCACGGGGAATGGGAAGCAGCACGTTGTCAGCCAATCCATTGTCATCAATCTGGGAGAGAGGCAAGCAGTATGAAGTCGTCAAAGCAGACCTGGGTCAAGCCGAAAGGGGAAGCCAGCAAAGAAGCAAAGTCAAACTGGTCTGGAGTCGAAACAGAAAGGCAGCAAAATCTAGCACACAGGGATTTAAGGTGGTGCAGCTGATGAAAGTATACACAATGCGGAACCCACCAAATATGATACCAGCGTCCAGAGAGAGAGTCCAAGGTCCAGAAATCCACGTCCAATCAATCCAGCAGCACTCCAGCAACAAAGGGCAGAGCTTGAAGGGCAAGTACAACACCTCACCAACTGCAAAGAATGGTTATTTGCAAGCTCCCTTTATTCAAAGCTCTTCCTCAGAACTTAATTGAACCAACGCCCCATTATCATTCCTCTCAGCTGCCAGCACTTCTTCACGTGCTGCCCTTTGCCTCTCACGCCAAGCCATATGGCTTCTGCAACAACTCCGTTCACCCCAGCAAGAACTCTGATTCCCACCATTCCAGTTCCCATATCCTGTGAATCCCACAAATGAATCACTACTAGTAGGTTCTTCACAAACGTCCCATATCTGTTGCACCTTAGTCCAATCCATGTCGCTAGACACCTCTTCAGAGCTCTGAGTCCCCAACCCCATCTCCCATAGACTGCTCCTCATTACCACACCCATCATCCTCTGAAAACCCTGAAAAGATTTCATTCTCTGAAGACTCGTTAAGTATTTGCCTAATTCTCTTCCTTTCTTGCTCCTCATCTGACTCTTGCTCACGAATAGATCAGTTAGACACCAAATTGTGACAAAACAAGCTTTTCGTTCTTTCTGTTTTGATAGGAAAAATGATATATTGAGGATCACACCTGGAATCACGCTGTGTCCAATTCCGGGCACTGCAATTGAAGGGCGATGTTGACAAGCTGGAATGTGTCCAGAGGAGGGCGACTCAAATGATCAAGGATCTGGAGAGCAAGCCTTATGAGGAGCGGCTTAAAGACCTGGGCATATTTCGCCTGAAGAAGAGAAGGCTGAGAGGAGACATGATGGCCATGTATAAATATGTGAGGGTAAGTCATAGGGAGGAGGGAGCAAGCTGGTTTTCTGCTGCCCTGGGGACTAGGACGTGGAACAATGGCTTCAAACTACACGAAAGGAGATACCACCTGAACATTAGGAAGAACTTCCTAACTGTGAGAGCTGTTCGGTAGTGAAACTCTCTGCCCCAGAGTGTGGTGGAGGCTCCTTCTTTGGAGGCACTTAAGCAGAAGCTGGATGGCCATCTGTTGGGGGTGCTTCAAATGTGATTTTCCTCCTTCTTGGCAGAGGGCTGGATGGCCCATGAGGTCTTTTCCAACTTTATGATTCTATGATGCCAGGACTGCAGCATTCTTGCTTTACACTGAGCAACTGAAGTGGCTCTTTGTTACAACTTTGCTTCTGCATCAAGCACAAGGACTCAAGACCACAAAGACCCAAAAACAGGGGGGGAAATCATATTGGAATTTGGCCAATGGGATGCTCCTCCAGTAGTGGCAAGACTGCAATTCTCATCAGCCCTAACCAATATAGCCAACTATAAGGGAGGATGGGATGGGAGCCCAACAATATATCAAAGGTCACCAGTTGTAGACCACTGTCTGGTTCAAACCAAAGCCCTGGTTGGTGGAGTGGGTTAAATCCCTGTGCCGGCAGGACTGAAGCCTGACACGTCGAGGGTTCAAATCCAGGGAGAGTGCGGAAGAGCTCCCTCTATTATTTATTTATTTTTATTTTATTTATTCGGACTTCTACCCCCCCCCCCCCCGACTCCCTAAGGCTCGCGGTGGCTCACAGGAGCCGAAGCAACAAAATACAGAGAGTACATAAATAAACATACAAACATACAGGGGGTAAACATCACAGGGTGAACAACAGCAAATAGGGGGGGGGAGACCAGGCTCATGCCAAAGGGCAGAGCCACCCGGTGGAGCTATCGAGGGCAACCATCAAATGGGGGGAGCCGGGGGGGGGGTCCCACAACTCGAGGAACATCCTCAAAGACTCCAAGTCTAAGCAGTGACAATCACTGCGGTGTCGGTCGTTGCCAGCCTGTGGACCATGCCTCGTTATTGGCAGCTTGTCCACCCTCCTAGATTGGGGGTTCGCCGGTGGAGGCGCCCCGTGCCTGCGGGCAGTGTTCCGGAAAGTCCTGGGACGGGGCCCTCCGAAGGGCGCCTTCCGGAAGACAGCCACCGTGGGGGGGGGGGGGAGGTATTACAGAGCAGGGGAGCTCCAGCACCTCATGCGAGGACATTAGAGAAGCCTCCCACAAAGATGATAAAGCATCAAAACATCCGGGCATGCCCTGGGCAACATCCTTGCAGACAGCCAATTCTCTCATACCAGAAGCGACTTGCAGTTTCACAAGTCACTCCTGAAACGAAAGAACCAAAATTGCAGAAAGAGCAGAGAAGCCTCAAAAGAAACAAGAAAATCAGTCCAATATTTCCCAATCCCTTAAAGAAAAACACACACACGACACACGCACACACAATGTTCTGACCAAATTTTGAAGAGGGCTGTGAGGCTGCCTTTACCTTCTTTCCAAGGCAACATCACATTTTTCATGTTGCCGTATTGAAAACTCCCAGAGCATAGTGACAAGTCCATTGTCACAAAACATTACTCTCCTTGGACCTGCATCCACACAGACAAAGCAAAAACACAGCAGCCGGCAGCTCTACAAATGAAGCAAATCGAACCTGGCAGTGTTAATGTCTTCCCATTACCATCCAGCTCCTGGCTCACAACAGATAACTGTTTGCTTTTGTATTTCATTCCCACTGTTTGCTGTTGTTTACGAAGGGAACCACAGTCCTATCACCTCAGGCAGCCTCGCTGTCGCTCTTCTGCCCACTTTCCTCAAACCCTCCCCGCGGTCCCTGCCAAAGTCACGCCACAAGCCCCCTTTTAATTAAGATGATCTATGGTCTCCCGAGACAAACGGAGTCGGGTTTGTTGAGATTTAGGAGAGACAGAATGACGATCAGGGTTTCTGCAGTTTAGAACGGAGGCCAAGTGAGCAGAGATGCTCTGCCTGCGTCAATGGAGGAAACTGGCAAGGCTGGGAAAGGCAGGGCACCATCTGGACACAGTGCTTATTAATAGCATGTTCTACTTCTTGTTGCTCATCTCCAGGTGCCCGGGTTGGTTTTGTTCCTCAGCATTTCCAGGATCTGTCTGCGAGAAAACTCTGGCTCCCAAAGGAGAAATCCTCAGGGATTATTAATTATGTCTCTTTGAAACAAGAAATCTCTTTCGCCAGCAAATTGTTGTTATTGATTGATTGATTGATTGATTGATTGATTTTATTATTTATGAGTCGCCCTCCACGTCAGTGCTCCGGGCGACTTACACACAAAAACACATAAAAGAATTCAATAGTTAAAAGCTAAAAGAATAAAAAGATTAATTAAAATAGTTCCAGTAGCTCAGGCTAAGTCTGGGAGGTGTCCTTAGCCATAAGCCTTTCGGAAGAGCCAGGTCTTCAGTGCGGTCAGGAACTGGGGCATGTCCCGGATAGCTCTCTGATCCGCCGGCATCAAGTTCCAAAGGACAGGGGCCGCGATGGAAAAAGCTCTCCGTCTCGTGGTGTCGAGGCGGGCCTCACTCACACCTGGGATGCGGAGAAGGTCCCTGTTTCCTGAGCGCGGCGACCTTAAATGAGCTGGTTCGGACAAGCGGTCTTTTAAATAAGCTGGGCCGGCACCATGGAGGGCCTTAAAGGTAAGCGACAGGATCTTGTGGATGGCTCTGAGCTCGACTGGCAGCCAGTGCAGGCGCTGCAGAGATGGCGCGATATGGCATCTCAGTGATGTCCCGGTGAGGAGTCTGGCGGCTGCATTCTGCACCAGCTGGATTTTACGAGTGGTTGACTGCGGCAACCCCACGTACAAAGGCATTACAGTAGTCCAGCCGTGATGTCACTGTGGCATGGACCACAGTAGCCAGCGCATCTGATGGAAGGTAAGGTGCCAGTTGACGTGCCTGGCGTAGGTGGAAAAAAGCTCCCTTACTTGTCGCAGCAACCTGGGCCTCCAGTGAGAGTCTCGAGTCTAGTATCACACCGAGACTCTTCACCGACGGGGCCTCTTTATTGTTTCTAGTTCCCAGGGACCCTTTCACGCTACATAATTTGGGCATTTTGGTAAAAATTTAACTGCCATGGCTGCATCCTGTGGCATCCTGAGGCTTGTTCGGTATGGCCCTGGAACGCCCAAGCAGAAAATGTGGAATGCCCTTCCCTAAACTGCAAATCCCAGGGTAGTTTGTTCCTATGCTTCTTAAGCAAAAAAAGGAGAACCTTTAATCCTCCAGATATTTTAGAATACACCTCCCATAATTCCTTATCACTGGCCATTTCGAACAGGGATCCCTGATGTCCTAAGAATTTGTTTAATTGTGTTTTATAAACGTTTGTTGTTTATTCGTTCAGTCACTTCCGACTCTTTGTGACCTCCTGGACCAGCCCATGCCAGAGATCCCTGTTAGCCATTGCCACCCCCATCTAATTCAAGGTCAAGCCAGTCTCTTCAAGGATACCCATCCATCCATCTTGTGCTTGGTCGGCCCCTCCTCCTTTCCCCCCAGCATCATTCTCTTCTCCAAACTTTCTTGTCTTCTCATGATGTGGCCAAAGTACTTCATCTTTGCCTCTAATATCCTTCCCTCCAATGAGCAGTCGGGCATTATTTCCCGGAATATGGACTGGTTTGATCTTCTTGTGGTCCAAGGTACTCTCAGAATTTTCCTCCAACACCACAGTTCAAAACTGTCTATCTTCCTTCTCTCAGCCTTCCTTATGGTCCAGCTCTCACACCTATAGGTTACTATAGGGCAGGGGTGCTCATTAGGTAGATCATGTAGGGCGTCCTGGTAGATCGCAGGCAGGGCGGACGGAAGGCTCAGTCCTGCCCGCAGGCTCCCGACGCCACCCAGGTGCAGAAGGGGGTTGGACTGGATGGCCCTTGGATGTCTCCTCCTATTCTAGGAACCCATTGATATTGTTACTATTATTATTATCAGAGGCTGAATGGCCATCTGTGAGGAATGCTTTGATTGTGTTTTTCCCTTATGGCAGAAGGAGGTTGGACTGGATGGCCCTTGGAGGTTTCCTTCAACTCTAGGAACCTGTTGTTGTTGTTACTATTATTATTATTATTATTTTAGTAGTAGCAGTAGCAGAGTCTGAATGAATATTATCATTATTATTATGAATAAATTCAGGGGCTTATTATTTATTTATTTATTTATTTATTTATTTATTTATTCAATCTTATATTCTGCTCCTCCCTGCAGGCTCGGGGCGGATCACAACATACAATACAATATACAGTGCATAGTAAAAACATAGAAAAACATACAATAAAAGACGTAGCATAAAACAGTTGTCTCAGTAAAAAGTCCACAGGCTCCCATGGATTCCTTGGACATAGTGTTAAAACATGCCAGGCCAGACCAAATTAATTGAAGGCCAATCTAAAGAGGGCGGTCTTACAAGCCCTCCGAAAGGGGCCAGCTCAGGGATCGCTCGAGTATCATCAGGAAGAGAATTCCACAACACAGGGGCCACAGCCGAAAAGGCCCGCTGCCTTGTTGTGGAAAAGTGGCAAGAGCGGACAGATGGGACAAGCAACAGATTCTGCTCTTCTGAGCGCAGTGATCTCGGGGGAACATACGGGGTAAGGTGGTCCCTCAGGTACTCAGGCCCTAGACCGTGCAAGGCCTTAAAGGTTAAAACCATCACCTTGAAGGCAATTCAGTACTCAATGGGAAGCCAGTGCAGTTGCCGAAGTATGGGAGTGATGTGCTCCCTCACTGGTGCTCCCACCAGCAAGCGAGCAGCGGCATTCTGCACTAGCTTGAGTTTCCGGATTGTCGCCAGGGGAAGGCCCACGTAGAGGGCGTTACAGTAGTCCAATCTCGAGATGACCGTCGCTTGGATCACCGTGGCCAGGTCATCCCTGGACAGGTAGGGTGCCAGTCGCCTAGCCTGTCGTCAGGCATGTAGCCAGGGGGGGCTAAGGGGCTTCAGCCCCGAAATTCTCAGAGTGGTCTACGAGAAGGCCTTACTGGTACATTATTTAAACTGTTATGTTTATTCATATCATGATCTGATCACCATGCTCATTATTATCATGGTGATCCAAGCCACGGTCATCTCGAGGCTCAATTACTGTAATGCGCTGTACATTGGCCTACCCTTGTCGGCGATCCGGAAACTTAAGCTGGTGCAGAACGCAGCAGCGCGCCTGCTGTCGGGAGCCCCAAGATCTGCGCATGTGACCCCACTCCTGCGTGCACTGCACTGGCTTCCCATTGTCTCCTTCAAGGTGTTAGTTCTAACTTTCAAGGCCTTACATGGTTTGGGGCCAGTGTACCTGAGGGAGCGTCTTACCCCATACAAACCCAGAAGATCACTGCACTCAGAGGGGCTTAATCTACTAGAGGTCCCTAGTATTAAGATCTGTAGGCTGTCGAGCACCCGGCAGAGAGCATTTACAGTGGCCGCTCCGACCCTCTGGAATTCTTTGCCGGAGGAGATATGAGCACTACAGGGCTTGTTGGCCTTCCGCAAGTCTGTGAAGACATTTGGTCCTAACTGATGCCTCCTATAATTCGCCAGCTGCCAACATACCGTCCTGCCATGTATTGCTTCTCCATATTGTTGCTTGCCGGGATCATCTGTTGGGGAGTGGGGCTTTTGGGTATACGTCTTTTATCTGTTTATTGATGTTTTACTGTTTTTATGTTGTAAACCGCTCTGGGCTCCAGAGAGAGCGGTCTACCAAATTGAATTTATAAATAAATAAATAAATATCCCACACTAATGGGGTTATTGGGATAACAATACAAAAGGTTTGCTAGCGTAGACCCTCTTCCACCCAGTCTCAGCCCCCCCCCCCCCCCGAACCAAAATCCTGGCTACGGCCCTGCCTGTCGTAGATGGTAAAACGAGGATTTGCTGACCATGGAGACCTGAGTGTCCATGGCCAGCAAAGGGTCCAACTGGACACCTAAGCTCTTAACAATGGATGATGGGCTAAGTTGTTCGTCATCCAGAGTAGGCAACCGGCACTCATCCAGCCCAGGGCGGCCACAAGATCTCCGTCTTCGATGGGTCCACCTTCAGCCGGCTGGCATGCAGCCATCCAGTCACGGCTTCGAGGCATTGATGGAAACAATCGGGTACGGAGTCCGGTCTGCCGTCCATTCTCAGCAGAAGCTGGGTGGCATCAGCGTACTGATAACACTCCAGACCAAAGTCGCGGGCCAGCTGGGCCAGGGGGTGCATATAGATGTTGAACAATAAGGGGGAGAGGATGGCCCCCTGGGGGACCCACAACTTAATGGGAGCCTCCCGGAGACCTTCTCCCCCCTCTCCACACGTTGTCCCCGATCCTGGAGGAAGGAGGCCACCCATTTAAGGGCAGTCCCCCTAACCCCAGTCACGGCTAGACGGTGGGTTAACAATGCATGATCTACTGTATCAAACGCTGCTGTCAGATCTAACAAAACAAGCAGGGCTGATCCACCCTGGTCCAGCTGGCAGCGAAGTTGGTCTGTAATGGCGACAAGCACGGTCTCCTTCCCATGCCCAATACGGAAGCCGGACTGGAAGGGATCGAGTCCAGTTGTGTCGTCTAAGAACCGCTGCAGCTGATCTGCTGCTGCCCTCTCAATTACCTTGCCTAAAAATGGCAAGTTGGAAACAGGTCGGTAATTGGAGGGAGCCGAAGGGTCTAAATTCGGCTTCTTCAGCAGTGGTCTTACCATAGCCTCTTTCAGTCCCCCTGGGAACACTCCTTGCTCAATGGAGCTGTTGATAATCTTTCCCAGGGGGCCTCGTGGCCCCCTCCCGGCAGGATCTAACAAGCCAGGAGGGGCACGGGTCGAGGAGCAGGTAGTTGGTCTAGCTGCAGTAAGTAACTTATCGACAGCTGCTGCATCCAGCGGTTGGAATCGGGTAAAGGTGGACCCGCCAAGTGGCGGCGGAGTCTCGAGTTCACATACTGTATCAAAAGTGGCTGGGATATCCCGGCGGAGGGTCGAGATTTTGTCGACGAAATAGTTCTGAAATGCCTCAGCTGTTGGAGCCAAACCCCTATCGTTTGGGACAGTTGGAATTGTTGTCAATGACCGAATTATCTTAAAAAGTTGAGCTGGGCGTGAACTGGCCGACTCTATCAAGGAAGAGTAGTGAACTTTTTTAGCTTCCTTAATAGCTTGCTCATAGACTTCTTTAAATTGTCTATAAGCCAATCTCGATGCTCCGTCACGGAGGTCCCGCCACACGTCCTCTAGCTGTCTCTTCCTCCGCTTCATCGCCCGGAGCTCCTCGGTAAACCAAGGCGAGCGATTTCTACGGGGGATGAGAGAGCATCTGGGGGCGATCTCATCTAGGGCAGCGGAGAGGCAGATGTTCCAGCGTTCCATTTGCCCATCGACTGAGTCGCTGGGGAGTTCCAAATCCCTCAGAGCATTCAGGAACCTAGTGGGTTCCATAAGTCTCTTTGGGCGAACCAGAATTGGTTCGGCACCCTTACCGGGTGGAGGGGTCACTTCGAGACAGACTTCCAGGACACTGTGGTCCGACCATGGAACCTCCATTATGGAGGTTAGGATGTTATACTCACATTTAATTGAATTCAGTCTTAAAATATATTATATGGCTCTCACTGAAAGAAATGTCCAAATATTTTGCTTTTATGGCTCTCTGAGTAGTGGGTAGGTAGATCATTTGGACTTGGTTGTTTTATAAGTAGCTTGCATGCTGAAAAAGTGTGAGCACCCCTGCTGTAGGGAATACCATTGCTCTGCGGATCTTCGTTGCCAGTGTGATGTCTCTACTCTTCTCTATTTTATCGAGATTGGTCATTGCTCTCCTCCCAAGAAGGAAACGCCTTCTGATTTCCTGGCTACAGTCTGCATCTACAGTAATCTTCGAGCATAGAAATACAGTCTGTCACTGCCTCCACGTTTATACAAACAGCAATAAGCAATCTTTTTAAAAAATCTCCAGGTGTTGAGATTGTCAGCAAGGTCACTGTGCTGTTCTGGATCTTGGTCTGTGTTTATTTTAATGTCTTGTGTTTCATTATTTTCATATACCTAGTTGGGCAGAAAAATAGACAGCCTTCTCAATGGCAGCTCTTGAGCTGTGGTACTCTTTTTTCAAGGAAGACTTGGTTGGCCCCGCTCTGCTGTCTTTTCTTTGGCAGGCAAAGACCTTTCCTACTTAAAGAGGACTTCAGTTTATTACTGGTTGAAATAGCAGGATTCACAATGAGTATGCTATTTTAATAGGTGACCCAATTGACCAGATGTTCAACATTCAGAGAGTCAACAAAATGCCACTCAAAAACATTAAAAGAATTTTTTTTAAATATCATTATTTTGCTTTGTACGCACAGCTTGGGAGTGATCCTGGCCTCATCGCTGAGCCTGGAACCCCAGGTCTCGGCGGTGGCCAGGGGAGCTTTTGCACAGTTAAGACTCGTGCGCCAGTTCCGCCCATACCTTGGGAAGTCTGATCTGGCTACGGCCATCCATGCTCTGGTTACATCCCGAATAGATTACTGCAACACACTCTATGTGGGGCTGCCTTTGAAGACAGTTTGGAAATTGCAGCTAGTCCAACGAGCGGCAGCCAGAGCTACATACAGGGAGCACACCACCCAACTGTTGTGTCAGCTCCACTGGCTGCCTGTCCACTTCCGAGCTCAATTCAAAGTGCTGGTTTTGACCTTTAAAGCTCTACAGTTCTGGCCCAGCTGACTTGTCCGAACGCATCTGCCACTATGTCCCACCTCGTAATTTAAGATCAGCCGGGGAGGCCCTGCTCTCACTCCCGCCAGCTTCTCAAATGCAGTTGGTGGGGAGGAGAGGGAGAGCCTTCTCGGTCTGTGGAATGCGCTTCCAAGCGACATACGGACAACCCCATCCCTCCTGGCATTCAGGAAAAAATTGAAATCATGGCTCTGGGACCAGGCTTTTGCACATTAGCACAATGCAGCCCTTTGGATTAGAATTGTAATTGGTAAGTTGATGGTTATGGCTCAATGCTCATGTGGTGGACAGAACTCTGTTTTCAACTTAAGTGTATGTGTATTATGTGTTACTGCTAATTCTATTTTAATACTGAATGTCTATGGATTTATATTGTATTTATATTGTGTATTGCCATCTAATTGTTGCCTTTTGTTAAGCCGCTCTGAGTCTCCCCTCGGGGGTTGAGAAGAACAGGATAGAAATGATGTAAATAAATAAATAATAAAACCATTCCTCTTGCCATTAAAGAGATTCCCAGGCTCTCTACAGCACTCATTTTTATATCAGGGGCATCATTATATATAATAGGACTTCTGACGCCACAGATTGGGTATTCACAGGGGATCCTAGAACCACTACATACATGTGTTCTAAATCGTTTTAAAATTAATGTCTCAAAAGTAGCACGTTCAATTTCTTTTCAGTTTCTCTACCACATGTTGTTTTAGCTATTTTGTTTTAACTTTATAGTAAGATGTCGTTTGGGTATAAATCAAATAACTACCCATTTTTTTTCATCCAGAGGAGTGAGCACAATGTGACCTGACCAAAATCACCTAGTGTGTGTTTTAGGGCTGTTTGGAGATTGGAGCCACGGAGTCCTGGTGCACTTCCACCCAGCTGGCTCTCTACCAACCGCCTTCTCCCAATTACAGCAGCAAACCAAAAGATACAGAAACTTGTTTCTCTGCCTCTCCATCTCCCCATCTCTTAAGCTAACCTTGCCTTACATTGCTATATCGCTTAACTTCACCGAGAAGAAGTAATGGACAAAGGGAGTCAGTGCCTCCTGCCAATTATATGCATCAGAGAGCTTTCAATGAAATCAATTTCACGGTGCACTTCCTCGGTGCTGCCACATTAATTCTATCGTGACCCACGTGCAGGACCCTCGGAGCTGAGCTCGTGTTCAGGGCGACTGGATCAACATAGTGCTGGGTGAGACAGAAGAGGCAGAACAGACAAGCAGTCTGGAACGGATAGCTACATTTCAAATCTGACCATTTCCTTGGTTTATAAATTGGGGCTGGAATGTTCTTGTTATGCCACATGGCTGCCAAAAAAGCTGATCGTTCTGCAAAATGTCCCTTTGTCTGCTCCCTTTTCCCACCAAACTGAGGATTTCTGTTCATTATTTATTTATTTATTTCATATACTTGTACCCCGCCCTTCTCACTCCCGAGGGGAGATTCAGGGCGGCCTCACAGCACCATTCGGTGCCATCACAATCATAAAAACATTCAACAAATTCATTAAAACAACATTAAATAAACAGTTGTTAAAAACACGCCAGTTAAAAGCAAAGCCTGGGTCAGTCAATTGTCACTTCAAATTGCTTATGTCGTCTTCTCACTTGCTGCTATTCAATGATCAAACACTTGGTCCCACAACCTAGTCTTGAGTTTCCTTCTAAAGGACAGCAGGGAGGTGGCCAATCTGATGTCTTTGGGGAGGGAATTCCAGAGACGGGGAGCCACTTTTGAGTAGGCCCTGTCCCTCGTCCTCACCAGATTATATTTATTTATTTATTTATTACATTTCTATCCTGTCCTTCTCCCCACAAGGGGATCTTAAACTTTGTGATGGTTTGAGACAGGAGATACGTTTGGAAAGGAGATACGTTTGGACAGATATGTTCAGCTGCTAAAACATACAAGCACTCTGCAAGTTCAAGAAAAGAATGAGTTGGCAACTCAAGGAGAAACCAAAATGTTCATTTTATTTCCTAGTGACAACTTTTTTTCATGTCAGGAGCAACTTGAGAAGCTGCAAGTCGCTTCTGGTGTGAAATAATTAGTCATCTGCAAGGACGTTGCCCAGGGGACGCCCAGATGTTTTACCATCCTGTCTATGTGTCATGTGACAATGATACCCCAATTTCTCCCCAGTGGGCACACAAGGTCCTACTCCTTCCTATTTCAGTCTTACAAGAACCTTGCCAGGTAGTCCAGGCTTGGAGAATGTGACTAAACCATAGTTACCAGAGAAAATTATTTGATCAATGAAAGCTTCAAACTTTGGTAATAAACGGACATTTCTCTGGGTGGAAAGAGGTGAGAAGTGGGTCCGTTACTTTTTAATTTATTCATTAATGATCTGGCTGTAGGAGTGAATTCTGAGGTAGCAAAGTTTGCAGACGACACTAAATTGTTCAGGGTAGTTAAAAATGAAACTGATTGTAAAGAGCTCCAGAAAGATCTCTCGAAATTGAGTGAATGGGCAACAAAGTGGCAAATGCATTTTAACCTAAACAAGTGTAAAGTCATGCATATCGGGGCAAAGAACCCCAACTACACCTACAAATTGATGGGGTCAAAGCTTTCCGAGACAAACCAGGAAAGGGATCTTGGGGTTTTGGTGGACAGCTCAATGAAGATGTCAACCCAGTGCGCAGCAGCAGTGAAAAAAGCAAATTCTATGCTAGGCATGATCAGAAAGGGAATCGAAAATAGGTCAGCAAATGTTGTATTACCTCTCTACAAATCGATGGTAAGGCCACATTTGGAGTACTGTGTACAATTCTGGTCTCCGTACCTTAAGAAGGATATAACGGAACTGGAAAAGGTACAGAAAAGGGCAACAAGAATGATCCAAGGGATGGAGCGGCTCCCTTATGAAACCAGGTTGCAACGCCTTGGTCTTTTCAGCCTTGAAAGACGGCGTTTAAGAGGTGACTTGATCGAAGTGTATAAAATCATGCATGGGATAGAAAAGGTGAATAAAGAAAAATTATTTTCTCTGTCACACAACACTAGGACTAGGGGGCACTCCCTGAAGCTCCAAGGTAGGAAAATTAGGACTAATAAAGGGAAATATTTCTTCACCCAGAGGGTCATTGGGTTATGGAACTCACTTCCAGAAGAGGTTGTGACAGCTGTCAGCCTGGACAGCTTCAAGGCAGGATTAGACAGATTCATGGATACCAAGTGTATCGGTAGCTACTGAAAAGGACATTCAAGTGCCACCTCGGAGTTGGTTGAGGTAGGCAGGATTTCCCTGGGTACTGGTTGTGGGGGGTCAGGAGCAGGTCAGGGTTTTGCCCTCCCTTCTGCTCGAGATCCCCATGTACAACTGGTGGGCCACTGTGTGATACAGAATGCTGGACTAGATGGGCTGAGGTCCGATTCAGCATGGCTCTTCTTATGTTCTTAACTGTATCTACCATCTCCTAATCCCAGCCCTATGACCAGTACACCATATCTTCATAAGATATCAAACCTTTAATGGCACTGAGCTAAACCTGTCATGTTATTATTCCAACCGTAAGAAATAAAAACATTTACTGTATAAAGTCACAGCTCTTTAAAAAAGTCAAACAATTTGTCAAAATTTGACCCAAAGAAGCATGGGTTCACTTAATCCACACCTCTGGCACCCACTCTTTCGAATCTTACCAACAGAAGAGTATATATATGTCATATATACTCTTCTCTTAACACATCCCTCGAGCCTCACAAGACAAATTTCCAGGCTATTGTGAGGTCTCAAACTTTCCAGGAATTCTCATGGGAGTCCCCATCATATGAGGACTATCCCAACATTTGGCAACACTAGTTATGGATCAAATAATGACAGCAACCTAAAGCAATGCTAAGGGACTATGAGGAATCTGGATATCTAGAATGTGAAGCCAAGAGATCCATATCTAGCCCATGGCACCGGGAATGTGGCGCAGCTGGCTAAGTGTCAGCTGCATAAGACCTCTCTGACCAATAGGTCATGAGTTCGAGGCCTGCCCGGGTTAAGGTGGGTGCTCGACCTTTAAGTGTAGCCTGCTGTTGACCTTTGCAGCCCGAAAGACAGTTGCATCTGTCAAGTAGGAGATAAAGGTACCACATTAAGTCGGGAGGCAAATTTTGACTGAATTATGAGGCCATTAAAGAACTTCAGGAACGCTGAGGAATGCGGAAGGAACAACAAGGGATGCTGGGAATGCTGAGAGATGAGGAGTGTGTCAGCTCCCCCTGGTGGCCAGGGTTTGCCTCTGTTCGTCTATATGTGTGTATGTTGGAAACAGCAGGAATTGTCTGCTAAGTTTGTGTACCTGTAATTCGCTCTGAGTCCCCTTCGGAGTGAGAAGAGCGGAATATAAATAAAGTAAATAAAATAAATAAATAAATGGTTCATCCATGTCCTACTCCTATCTGAACAGGTATTGCTCGATAAGATCTCCATTTTGCCATCTAAATTTACCCAGCCACCCATGGGAAAACACATCTCACAAGGCACAGAACTGGGGTTTTTTTTTAAAAAAGTTTCTTAGTTTTGGTTATGACTTTGAACCTGTCTGCCTCTCAAGTAATCCTGGACCATCCTTGATTTTGACATTACCATGCTTCATCACCATAGTAAAGTCTCTGTTCTGCAGGAACTCCACAGCATTAGTGCCCACGTCTGCTTTGAGGACACGCTGGCCCAGCATCTCAATGAAATCACCCTTAATTGCTCTTGACAGCTCAGTAGTATCTAGTGCGAGGTTTCCATGCAGCAACTCTCAAGTTTAATCCCTAATATCTTCAGCCAGAAAGAGTGGTGTGAAATCCCATTTCCTGAAGAGAAATCTAAGAATAAGTTCAATGTATCTACGATAGCCGTCAGTAATAAATATTTATATTTTGCATATACAAACATACATACACAACCGATTGGAAGGCCAGCCATTACAATTGGTATCCAATGTAATAGATCAGTCAAATTGTCTATGAGGCTGAGTCCTACTCACGATATCACAAGATAAATGATTCTTGGTGTGGTTGACGATCTTTGGGCTGAGAGTCTGTGGAGTGAGTACTGGAACACGCTGGAAGTATATACAAAGGGATCTGTGATTGCTGGATAATCAGTCACCACTTGTGAAAACAGATCCAAAGGAGTTGGAGGAATTATAATCTGATTTGAGTGGAACTTCCGATAAATTGTATTCCAGAAACATCAATCATAGATGCATTAGTTCATTGCAATCCACAGAAACAGTATGGCATCAGGGAAACATTGTGTGGAAGATCCAATATTAAATGAAAAACAGGTTGGAAATCTTGCTCCGCAATCCCAATGTTATTGAAGAGTGAATTGGTAGCTGAATCGCGTATCGGTGTGTCAGCCGAAAGGGACAAATGTTCCAAGTGGGGGCCTTACGGTATCATATCGAGGCCTCAACCGTTTCACCAGATATGTATGGCTTCCTCAGAGGCTTTCACTGGAGCAGTATATTCGGCACATATAACATATTTTCATGGAAATCACAAATATCATTAATGAAGTAATGAATAACATCAAAACTTTCAATCTGAGATGACCCAAAGTAGGACTCAGCCTCATAGACAATTTGACTGATCTAGTACATTGGATACCAATTGTAATTGCTGTCACCTTCCAATCGGTTGTGTGTGTATGTATGTTTGTATATGCAAAATATAAATATATATTACTGACGGTTATCGTAGATACATTGAACTTATTCTTAGATTTCTACTTTTGTACCCGTGTGTTGTTAATCTGTAAGGTACTTTAACCCATTGTAGTGTATATTTCCTAAAGAGAGCCATTCAAGGAAACACTATCAAGTAGATACAGGAAAAGACATCTCTTGACTTGAATTATCCTAAGGTTGGACGTGCAAAGTGTCCATTCCCATCTCAACTGAAAACAAAAGCTGATTTTAAAGATTATTTTGCCTGATGCCGCATTCCTGAGTATGTGGGTACACCAAACTGATGGAGGGAACATAATGCCTAAATATGTAAATAATGTGTTCAAAGAGAATATAATGCTGTGACGACTTGAGCTGTAGACGAATTGGGGCAGGGTGGACCTTCCTATTTCATCCCACCGCTGCCACCACTTGTGATGATGTGACGTTGGTCAGCTGTCTGTCAGTTAGAGAGAGAATGCTAGCTGAAGAAGCTGGGAGTTAGCTAGGATTCGCTAAGTTAGTGAACTGAGTTATAAATACAAGTCCTTTTATAAAGAAAAGGCTTGAAGGAAACTTAAACTGGAACATACTTTGTAACATCATACTGGGAGAAAAAGTTACTGTAACCACCAAGCATTTGTACCAAGCATACAGTATGTGCTCTGAAATCAGTTCGCTTTGTTCAAAGAATACTAACAATAAACGAAGTATCAGTTTCTTCTTCAAGCAAATCTCTCTCCTCCTCTGTTTGAAAAGAAAAGTCCTTTGGGACATTGGTGGCAGCGAAACGTACAGGGGATCCACCTTAGCTTAATAGAATGATCTACACTACAGCAAGCGAGAGATCACCACAAGTGGGAAGTAGAAAGGATCTCCACATTGGTGGTACAGGGAAATAGGTCACATCGTCACAAGTGGTGGCAGCGGTGGGATGAAATAGGAAGGTCCACCCTGCCCCAATTGGTCTACGGCTCAAGTCATCACAAATTGCCATGCTCTAACATTGGATGTGTCACCTGTCGACTTATGGTGATGCCACGTATTCTATAGACTTTTCTTTGGTGATTTCGCCAGTTCCTTCCTCTGAAACATACCCCACAGCACCTGATATTTGTTGGTGGCTTCCCATCCAAGTACAAACCAGGACTGGCCTTTCTTAGTTTGCAATATCAGAGAGGAAGGGGTACCTTTAGAATATTTAGGACCTACATCTCCATTGGAGCCCCCAATGGCGCAGCAGGTTAAACCGCTGAGATGCTGAAATTGCTGACTGAAAGGCCAGCTGTTTGAATCCAGGGAGCAGGGTGAGGTCCCGCGGTTAGCCCCAGCTTCTGCCAACCTAGCAGTTCGAAAACATTCAAATTTGAGTAGATAAGTAGGTACCACTCTGGCTGGAAGGTAGCAATACTCCATGCAGTCATGCCAGCTGCATGAACTTGGAGGCATCTTTGGACAATGCTGGCTCTTCGGCTTAGGAAGGGAGATGAGCGCCATACCCAGCATCAGACACAACTAGACTTAATGTCAAGTGGAAACCTTTACCTTTGCATCTCCATTACTGGGTGTTTTTCATATTTAATTTGCAATTGTCATTGTGTACAAACAACTGCAAGGGCTGTTGGGCTACAATGTGTTCCCAGAAGAAGCTGCTCCTTTGCCAGCACCCACTCACAAAAAAACCCATTTTTTAAAAAAAAATTGTCCCCAAATATCTTTCAGGTAGATGGAGGGCAAGAAGGTTCTGCGTAGTAGACATCTTCCAAAATGGAATACGGGGTGGTCTGCCCCACAATCTCACTGCAGGAAGATACAGCAGAGTACTGCTGACCCAGTTTAGTTTATATTATTTCTCTTCTCTTGTTTTAGCACATTTTCCTTCCTTTCGCATCCTTCCTGTCTTAACTCAGAATAAACGAAAAGGGTAATTTTATAAGCCCTTGGAATCTGGCAAACATCCTGTCTTGTCATTTTATAAATGGTACTTTCAGAAATCTTCCAACAGCTCACTCCCTAATGACAAAAAATCAAAACAGTGCTGTTTTTTTAACATAAGCCTTGTTTCTATAAAACCTAGGGAAGTATTTCACTGTTGGTAGTTTCTTGTTTTGTTTACTAATCCCGAAATAGTGCTAAACCCAAGCAAGCTGTTAATGGTTTCAACAGCAGGTGTGCCGACTGCATTTAGCCTAGAAGCGACATGCCTAAGGCAGGCAATCTGTGGCATCAGAGGCAAGTGGTTGACAAGGGTGGTTTAGCAGGAAAAGGGAAATACAAGGAGAAAATAGTGTGGTCTTTCTTCTCTTTATATACCACCATCACTTACTAGCAGAAACGAAAATAAGTTAGTGCCAATTGTAAGGTCAAAAGAAGGCGAAGAAAAAGAACCTGGCAGGGGAACCACTGTCAGAAGAGAACCCACATCCCTCCATCTGCTATCAGACTATAACTCCCACCATCATTGACCCCAGTTATCAGGTCAGGACTGATGACCACCAAGGTTTCTTATATGGGGAACTGCAAGCAAAAACCCTTCTGGCTCTGATAGTACACAAGTTCTGTGGACAAACAAAACCAGAATCAGATAGAAAGAAACATCATGTAGGGTGAGGTGGAAACTCACAAGGTTTCCTTGAGTCAGTCCACTATTCACCCCAGGCTGCATGCTCTAACCCAGGGGCCGGGAACGTATGGCTCGCGAGCCATATGTGGCTCTTTCGAGGCTTGCATGTGGCTCTCTGTCTGTACCTCACATGCCGGCTCTCAGCTGCACGCGTGGCCTTCACCCTCCTTCGCCTCAAATTCTGCACGTGCAGCTGAGAGCCAACATGCAGAGCTGAGCTGTGCACGTGGGATTTGGGGTGAAGGAGAACGAAGTCCGTGTGCGCAGCTCATCTGGAGGCGGGGCCAGTGCCAAGCTCTCCATGGCGGATCTTAGCTGCGTGTGTGGCCTTCACCCTCATTTGCCTCAAATTCTGCATGCACAGCTGAGAGCCGGCATGCAGAGCTTGGCGCTTGCCCCGCCTCCAGATGAGCTGCGCACATGGCCTCCTTCCTTCCGGCGGGGCTGCCAGAGCTTCTTGCCCAGAGCTTCCTGTGTTGTCGGGAGGGGGGGGGACTCTGCCTGCTTCCTGCACTGGCTGGGGCCGTGCCTACCCCCTTGCCCCACCATTGCCGCAGGCCAGGTGCCTGCCTGCTGGCCCGCCACGTGTCTCTGGCCAGATGTGGAGCTGCCAGTGTTGGGCAGGGGAGGGTCCTGGCTTGCCCCTCGTGCTCTTCTGCCTCGGGTCCAGTGGGCTGCCTGCATGGGCCTGCCGTGCATCCCGAGGCCTGCTCCGGGCTTCTTGTGGAGCCTCCGGTGTGGGGTAGGGGAGGGAGATGGCCCGCCTCCCGCGCTTGCCGGGCCTGCACCTGCCTCCATCCACTGCCTCGCCGCCAGCCAGGGTCTGGGCCAGCCTCGCAAAGTTCCCGCGGCCCCCCGATTTGGGGCAGGGGAGAGCTTCGGCCCGCCGCTCGCAAGGATAGGAGACCCCAACATTCATCTTTCCCTTCAGGTACCCATTTTTTAATTAATTAATTATATGGCTCTCACTGAAATAAATATTTCCAAATATTTTGCTTTTATGGCTCTCTGAGTCAAAAAGGTTCCCGACCCCTGCTCTAACCAATAAAGGCTCTCCAGATTTTCAAACTGAGCTTTATCAGGAGAATGAAGCTGGGACTTTCTCCATGAGTGCAAACCATGTGGCCCACCATTGAGTCAGTATCTCCTTCTTCTTCAGGCCACTCACTATGGCATATCTAGTTCACACATTACACAATTTTAATATTTTACAGTGTTTTGTTTCATATACATCATTTATAAGGAGTGTTTTTAATCTGTTTGAAACATTTTTTAATCAATGGCCGAGATCTTCTATCCCAGATGTAGTTACAAATGCAGAACTGCATATGTGCAACTGATCCAAACTACCAAACATGCCTGAAAGATAGTAATTGAGGTCTGCATTGCCAGCAATGGGGTGCCGTGGATGGCATTTGCAAAGCAACTATCGGAAGCAGAGCAGCAATGGAAACAACATCCAGCAATATCCCAATCATCAGCAGAACAGTCCTCCGTTGCTTGGCACAGCTACCATCATGCCATAACTATAATTATAAATACTGAAAGTTACAATTAAATAGGTTTAGATTACTCACTTGTATGTAAACAAGATGACAGTCTCTGTATTTAATATTTTGTATATCACCATAGGGGCCCAAGTGGGTTGAGAAGAAATGCTTTCAGTATTGTTGCACCATAGACCTGAAAGATCCCTCAGTAAACCACTTGAGACCAGCCGTGATTAAATGCTTTATTTAGAATAAATGAAAAGACGTAAAAAGATAGACGTATAGTCCTTTGATGCCCTTAGCATCTAGTATTGCAATGCAATAGTCCAAAGAGTAAAAGGTTCAAAGAATTAAGAAATAGTCCTGATGCCCCAATGGGCTAAATCCTGGATAAGTCTCTGGCAACAAAGGCTTGGCAAATACGCGGACTTGAAGGCCCACCGGCCCAGGCTGGAACTTAGAGTACGTGGAACTTGGCGAGGCAAAAACTGAACGTTGGCACGAGATGCCGCACATCTCTGAGTCCTAACTTAAATAGGGCCCACAAGGCAAGTTGCGTCGGAACTAGTTCTCATGGACAGCTCTCCGGCTGGGCTTTCTCATGCCTCCCGCATCAGGATGGTATGTCAACTCATTAGTGATTGCACCTGGATGGAAGGGAGGCAACCCGACTCTGCTTTTCCCTCGCTTCTTATCGGCCCGGGATGGAGCTATGCTGCGCCTGTCCTTGAACGTTGGTTGAACTAGAGGCCTCTGCAGAGGCTGACTTTCTGGCCTAGCTAAAGTCTTGAGTTTAACATGGCTGTGGTCTTGCTTGGAGTCAGGCTGGGGCATGACAAGTACATAAAAACGCTCATCGAACATCCTTTATGTGGAATTCAGAAATCCAAAATATTCCACATGGGTATTTTAGTCCACAGGATCTACTAGTGGCACAATCCAAAATGGTCAACAAAGGTGGACAATGAAACCTTTGCTTAATAATAATAATAATATATTTGTAACCCACCCTATCTCCCTGAGGGGACTCAGGGCGGTTACTGCTTTCTGGTGGCTCAGTGTACACCAACTTTGTGTTATGCACAAAATTATTTAAAATGTTGTATAATGATCTTCAGGCTTATCAACATCTACCAACACTGACAGGTTCCCTATAACCACTTTACACCTACCTCTTGGCTGTACCATTACCGCCGGCTGCATCCAGAACCGTCCTCCATTGCTGCTCCCTCAACACCCACCATATTTGATGACGACTTAGGAAGACTGGTCTATGGGCCTGGGCTACTTTGGGAGGGAGAGAGTGCCTTCACCTTGCACTTATTTTATATACTACCAATCTATGGATTCTAGAGACCTGTATTCATAAGATTTTGGAGCGAAAGGCCGCAGACCAAGAGCTGTTGCCCTTTTACTGCTATTCAGACTGGCACTTTAAGGCTCATATATTAATATAATATATTATATTATAGTATTAATATATTACTGATGTGCTGTGGTAATAATATAATGTATTGTATACACATATAATATTGATAATTATATTATAATGTAATATAATATAATAATAGTAATAATAATACAATATAGGGTAAAGTTTTTCCAGTCATGTCTGACTCTACGGTGTGGTGCTCCATTTCTAAGCTGAAGAGCCGGCATTGTCCATAGACACCTCCAAGGTCATGTGACTAGCATGACTGCATTGAGTGCTGTTACCTTCCCGCCGGAGCGGTACCTATTGATCTACTCACATTTACATGTTTTCGAACTGCTAGGTTGGCAGAATATTACATGTAATATTACTAATAATATTACAGTATACTAGTGTAGTACAATATGGGAATGTATGTTACTAATATTGTGCTATGCTAATAATATAATATATTGTATTTACATATAACTTGTAAGCCGCTCTGAGTCCCCTTTGGGGTGACAAGGAAGCATATAAATGTTGTATATAAATAAATAATTCCAAAATCAAAAAACATTTCTGGTCCCTAGCATTTTGGAGAAGCAATACTCAGCCTCTATAGAGTTAGTGTTTGATGCACGGTTTCATCAGCCCTAGACTGACTCTGAACCATTAAAGCTGCTTGCTAGCTCTTGTTGCATTTTAAAAGGTATCATCTGAGACAGCTGCTCACGTCATCTCATTCACACTAAAATTGAGCCCCTCCAACACGGCCAGGTATATTCAGGGGCATTTCGAACGATAATAATAGTGGTTATGCTTTCATCTTGGTATGGTTAACGCACCCAACAGTTACACGCTTCTGTGACTTTGGCTCTGGTGGAAACACTAATTCATCACGGCCCTATCTGATCAGGAAGAAGCCTTTTTAACGCACCTACCTCACTTTCCATTCTTTGTTTATAAAAAGGAAATCAACAAGGGCCTTTTTTGTCACATCCATCACTGCCATATCTAAACGGTGCTGCTAGCAAGATTGCTGTGCAGCCATGCTCACAGACATCCCTATTCCCCATCCCCTCAGTCCCTAACCCTTTCAGTAAAGTGGCAATTGAATTGCTCTGTATTGCCTTAGTTATTAAGGCTGGAACCTTACACACACCCCAAATTGTGCCTGTGCTAGAAAAGGAATACAAACATAAACTTTAAAAAAATCATGCCCATGGGCCCACTGGTATTGCATACACAATGAAGGCAACTCTTTCGTTTTGACTTGATTCCATATTTAAAGCTCTTTTTCCTGCCAAAAGAGTGGGATCGGCATACCAGTCAATGGACCCTATTATGACATGGGAGTTGTTATCCAACATCTGGAGGGGCAGACTCCCCTCTATTCACCAATGCACTTAAATCAAGATTAAGGGTTCCAAGCTCAGCTCATGTAACTATTCTTTTTGAAATGGAAAACTGGGGGAAAAGAAAAAGAATCAGGAACAAACAGTAATAAAATTATTGCTGGAGTTAGGGGGACGGTCCTCAAATGGTTGTCCTCTTTTCTCCACAATCAGGGACAGCACGTGGAGAGGGGAGGTTTGGTCTCTTAGAGGTCCCCTCTCTCATGTGGGGTTCCTCAAGGGGCCATTCTTTCCCCTCCGTTATTCAACATCTATATGCAACCACTTGCTCAGTTGGTGCGAAGCTTTGGGCTTGAGTGCCATCAGTACGCTGATGACACTCAGCTCGTTCTGAGGATGGGTGGCCAGCTGGACTCTGTACCCGATAATTTCCATCAGTGCCTTGAGGCCATTACTGAATGGTTGCATGCCAGCAGGTTGAGGGTGAATCCAGCGAAGACGGAAATCCTATGGCTGGGTCACCCGGACGGTGGGGAGATCCAGTTGCCTACCCTGGATGGCGAAGCATTACACCCGTCATCTTTGGTAAAGAGTCTGGCGGTCTCTTTAGACCCTCTGCTAACAATGGAGGCCCAGGTCTCCGCTGTGAGCAGAGTTGCATTTTTCCATCTGCGTCAGGCTAATCAACTGGCTCCCTACCTGTCTAGGAATGACCTGGCTACGGTGATCCAGGCTACAGTCATCTCAAGATTAGAATACTGCAATGCCCTCTACATTGGCCTGCCTCTGTTGGTGATCCAGAAGCTTAAGCTCATGCAAAATGCTGCTGCCCAACTTCTCGCTGGGGAGCTGGCAAGATGTCATATTACTCCAATTCTACAGCAGTTGCACTGGCTGCCGATTGAGCACTGGATTACCTTCAAAGTGTTGGTTCTCACCTTTAAGGCCTTATATGGCCCAGGGCCGACGTACCTGAGGGGCCACCTCACCAACCCCAGAGATCACTTCGTTCGGAAGACCAAAACTTGCTTGAGGTCCCTAACTTTAAGACCTTCCACCTGGTGGCCACCAAGCGCAGAGCCTTCACGATCATGTCTCCATACCTATGGAATGCCTTCCCGGCAGAAACCTGAGCTCTGCAAAGCTTGCCTTCCTTTCGGAGGGCATGCAAAACATGCATTCGAATCCTGCCGATTGGTGATTTCTGTTTGTTTTAATTTGTTTTTATGTATATTGTTCTTGTTCGCACTGTAAACCGCTCCGAGCCCTCAGGAAGTGGTGGTATATAAGTTGGAATAATAAATAAACAAACAAACAAACTGTGGCTAGCTAGTAAAAGGAAAAACCATTTGCTCCTGGAGAACAGGGAATCCAGTTCCACCCAGAATGAAAACTGGGTAAATAGCTGATCATAGAAAAGTTGGAATTATGAACTACATCCTGAAAACACTGGCCAATAGTCTGACTACATTCTACTCTGCTTCTCACATCCTATCCATAATGCAAAGAAGCTATATCTTTTGAACCAAGTGAGGATGTTCCCTTGTTGGTGTGTTTGGTGACATGAAAGGACAGAAGAAAAAAGGAAATATGCATGTGTGCACCCAGGTCACCAAAGAAACTTCAAATGAGCAGACCCTTTTTTATCTTCTCTGTCCACCGCTCTCTCCAAGGCCTGATCAATTCGTATAGCAAAAGCAGCAGGCTTCAAATGGATGTAAAGCATAAGAGGCACAACAGTGCCTTGAAAGGAACAGGCTGAGTTGGGGGAAAGAGACTTTTTGTGCGACGAACATCCAAACAAAAGCTGCACATGTTAATCATTATGGAGGGAGAACCTCACCCATCCAGAGAGAGTGAGCGAGAGAGAATTCCAATTTGGTGAGCTCAGGTTAAAACCACAGTTTTAAAGTGACAAGAAATACTATTATTACAAGATTTAAAAAGAAAGGGGACCAAAAGACTCCCGCCTGCACGTAACGAAAGTTTCAGGGGAAAACTCCAGAGGCCAACGCCCATAACCACACTGTACATTTGACATAATTCCGGCAAAAGGAGGAGACCCTTTTGCAATTGAAGCAGGTCCAGAGACAGCATCACTTTTCATTTTAGAGTTGAATATGTAATATTTTCTATTTCAAGCCAAACAATGACAACACTGAGTTCTCAGGATTTAGCCTGATTTGTCATGGATCGATTGCAGGGTTTTCTTCTATGATCAGCATGGTTATAGTAATGCAATTCCCTTTTAACTGGCATAGCTGCAACCTCTGAAATCCCGGTGGTGCAGCGGGTTAAAGCACTTATGAACTTGCTGACCAAAAAGTTGGCAGTTCGAATCCAGAGAGCGGGGTGAGCTCCCGCTGTTAGGCACCATGAGCTCCTGCTGTTAACCCCAGCTTCTGCCAACCTAGCAGTTTGAAAAAATGCAAATGTGAGTAGATCAATAGGCATCGCTTTGGTGGGAAGGTAACGGCGTTCCATGCAGTCATGTTGGCCACATGACCTTAAAGGCGTCTATGGACAACACCGGCTCTTCAGCTTAGAAATGGAGATGAGTACCACCCCTCAGAGTTGGACATGACTAGACTTAATGTCAAGGGGAAACCTTTACCTTTACTATAGTCTAATAGGAGCCCCCGGTGGCACAGTGGTTTAAATACTTGTACCGGCAGGACTTAATACTGACAGGTTGGTGGTTCGAATCTCGGGAGAACACGGATGAGCTCCCTCTGTCTGCTCCAGCTCCACATGCGGGGACATGAGAGAAGCTTCCCATAAGGATGGCAAAACATCAAAACATCCAGGCATCCCATAGGCAACGTCCTTTCAGGCAGGCAATTCTCTCACACCAGAAGCACCTTGCAGTTTCTCCAATCGCTCCTGACACGAAAAAAAACAAAACTATAGTCTAATCAAGCAGTAGAGTTCAGAGGCTCTAAATTCTTGGCCCTAATCTGCAAATCCCAGGATTCAATCAGATGAAACATGATAGTTAAAGAGGAATCACAGTACTACGTTTGGGCACCTGATATCTTTATATATCTGACTTGGCCGCGGTAGTCTACACTCTGGTCACATCCTGTATAGATTACTGCAACACGCTCTATGTGGGGCTGCCTTTGAAGACCATACAGAAGCTTCAATTGGTCCAATGGACAGCAGCCAGGCTGATCACAGGAGTGGCACTCAGGAAGCGTACAACCCCTCTGTTGCGCCAGCTCCACTGGCTGCCAGTTTGCTACCGGGCACAATTCAAAGTGCTGGCTTTAGCCTTTAAAGCCCTAAATGGTTCTGGCCCAGCTTATCTGTCCAAACGCATCTCTCCCTATGAACCTTTTGATTAAGATCTTCCGGAGAGGCCCTGCTCTCGGCCCCACCTTTTTCACAGACTCGATTGGGGACGAGAGACAGGGCTTTCTCAGCGGTGGCCCCTTGGCTATGGAACGCCCTCCCTAGGGACATTAGATCGGCCCCCTCCCTCCTAACATTTCAGAAGAAAGTCAAGACCTGGCTGTTTGAGCAGGCTTTTGCAGATGAAATGTGACTATTTAATTGAGACCTTTGGAACGATGACGATGCAACGGAAACCAATTTCAATAATGAAATGCTGAGATTTGTATTTATATTTTTAACTGCGATTTTTACTTTTATATGACTGTTCTATTAAGTGTTATGTATTTCATTTGTGGGCATTCGTTGCCTTGTGCGCACCTCCTCAAGTCGCCTTCGGGCTGAGAGGGGCAGTATAAAAATATAGTAAATAAATAAATAATTATATCTCTCCTTTATTGAGTCTACAATCTTCATCTCGGAAGGTTGTCTGTCTGTCTGCAGATAGAATGGCTACTACAGCTTGACAGATTTTGGGAATTTTTCTTTCTCCCCCAATTCTCAAAACATTTGTACCATCTAGCCTGATAATAAACTCAAATGTTTGCAACTTTTTGGAAGCATTTTAGCAATCCTAATAAGGGCATTTACTCAATCATGATTTCGACAGCCTTTACTGATCCTGCCTCTTCTTGGCATCTCTGAGTCCTGAGATAACCATTCAGCAATGCTGGATATGAGAAAAAGAGAAAGAATGAAAGTATTGTCCAATGTGCCCTGGAAATGACAAGGCATTCATATTTTCCATATTCGCTGGAGCTATTCTGAATGTATCATTCTTTCTGTACAAAATCAGTTTTGACCCACAGATTTGTGTCTTGTCCAGAAAGAAGAACTTTTCATTTTTCACAGAGACTTCATTTACAAAAGGTAAAGACTGCACAGAAATTTGGCTGCACAGTGTTTGACATTTACCCCAACCAAGCAGCCCATTGGCAGGTGAGTTGTTAAGGCGGCCCTCCAGCACAATAACATTAATTGATTCCTGTCTCCTGACCCACTTATAAGAGTCCCAACTGGCTATCAAAGCCCATCACTTCAACAAAGTTCCCTTGGAAAAAAGAAAAGGAGGCATAAAAATGCCTTCTGGCTGAACTAAATTAAATCCCAGCCTGTAGTAGGCATTGCATACAAAAAACTACCAAAATGTGACATTTCTGGGAAAATCCATAGCAAAATTATTCAGTTTGTTAGGTTGCAATTCGGAAATGTATTCTCAAATTCACTTCCATGAGATGAGTTAACCAGGATCATCTGTAATCCAGCCTTTGAGTTCAGAATCAAAAAGATACAAAAGTGAGGAAAGATCCCTCTGCCTAAACTCATTTATTTCCCATTTATGTAAATGCTTAAAATCCGATTGCTCAAACTATTGAGGTATAACACTGCTCTCCGTTGCTGGAAAAATCATTGCAAGGAGACTCCTGAACAGATTAGTTCCTGCTATTGCAGAAGAACTTCTCCCAGAAAGCCAATGCGGCTTCAGAGCTAATAGGAGCACCACAGATATGGTTTTTGCCCTTAGACAACTACATGAGAAATGTAGAGAGCAGAACAAAGGACTCTATGTAACATTTGTCGACCTCACCAGCCTTCAACACCGAGTAGAAAAGGTCTGTGGCAGATCCTGGAATGTCTAGGATGTCCCCCCAAATTCCTCAAAATGATTATCCTGTTACATGAGGGCCAGCACGGTCAAGTCAGATAGGGTGATGCTCTCTCAGAGCCCTTTCTAATAGACGAGCACCATCTGCCCGGATTTGAAATTAGAGATTTCCTTCTCTTAGGATGGTTGTCAAAAGGCTAGAAAGCCCATCCTGCCCGTTGATGCTCTTTGTCAGACCCTTCGGATGTGACCTGCCTGCAGGAGCAGACTAAGGTAATTTAAAATGGTAAGCAAACATTATTTTGGTGCTCCCTCACTCTCCAGCTTCATGGAGGGAGCGCATGTGCGCCAGTTGTGCATGCACAGAACTAGCTGGCTCCACGCATGTGCAACGAGGCCAGAGACTGAGGAGGAGGGTTTAGCAGCCAGAGCGGAGCCTCCCACCTCTGGCTGCAAACGGTTCCTCCTTTTCGGCCTTGTGTAGGGCATGATTCTCACTCTCACTGGAGGCCCAGGTTGCTGCGACAAGTAAGGGAGCTTTCTTCCACCTACGCCAGGCACGTCAACTGGCACCTTACCTTCCATCAGATGCGCTGGCTACGGTGGTCCATGCCACAGTGACATCACGGCTGGACTACTGTAATGCCTTGTACGTGGGGTTGCCGCAGTCAACCACTCGTAAAATCCAGCTAGTGCAGAATGCAGCCGCCAGACTCCTCACCGGGACACCACTGAGATGCCATATCGCGCCATCTCTACAGCGCCTGCACTGGCTGCCAGTCGAGCTCAGAGCCATCCACAAGATCTTGTCGCTTACCTTTAAGGCCCTCCATGGCGCCGGCCCAGCTTATTTAAAAGACCGCTTGTCCGAACCAGCTCATTTAAGGTCGCCGCATTCAGGTGTGAGTGAGGCCCGCCTCGACACCACGAGATGGAGAGCCTTTTCCATCGCGGGCCCTGTTCTTTGGAACTTGATGCCGGCGGATCAGAGAGCTATCCGGGACATGCCCCAGTTCCTGACCACACTGAAGACCTGGCTCTTCCGAAAGGCTTACGGCTAAGGACACCCTCCAGACTTAGTCTGAGTTACTGGAACTATTTTAATTAATTTTCCTATTCTTTTAGCTTTTAACTATTGAACTCTTTTATGTGTTTTATGTGTAAGTCGCCCGGAGCACTGACGTGGAGGGCGACTCATAAATAATAAAATCAATCAAATCAATCAATCAATCAATCCTCATCTCTGGCCAGCTGGAGTTGCACAGCAGCAAAGGTGCATGCGCGGAACCTGGTGGCCGGATGCGCCCCTGACCACGTGGCACCCTAAGCAGCCACTTACTTTGCTTACCATTAAATCCACCCCTGCCTGTCTGGCATGGGTGGCCCTACCGGTGGCTATTATGCCACCGCCAGCATAGCTCACAACTTCATTAGGGTACGCAAGCCTTTCCCCAATGGAGGGGGCGCCAATGGAGAGAACTGGCAATTCTATACCACTAGTAAATACCAGGGACTTTGGGTGAGATTTCAGAGGAAGGAACTGGCAGAATGGTCTCTGTGGCTTCCTTTTAAGAAAACTCCATGCAATTCATGGGGTTGGAATAAGGAAGGTACATGCAAACAGGGATTCGTGGAACTGATCTTGTGTACAGTGTGCAACACAACATGGACTGGTTCAACACACACCGTCACGTTATATTCTCCATTTCCAGAATCTGCCACAATGCTGGTTTGGATGGGCTGTATGAAGTACCAAATCAATGCAGAGCAGTGAATCGATTCATCACAGAGTGAAAAATACTTGAAGTGCCTAGAGAAAGCCCCAGGTTCACTTCCTGTTATCCCCAGTTCCAGAGAGCCAGGAGTCCTCCTGCCAATCAGAGTTGAGATAAAACTGAATTCCTGATTTGATGCACATCAGTTTCTAGAAATGAAACAGAGAAAATATCTATCCGTTTTCCATCCCAATTCCCCAAAGCCATACAACAGAGCTATGTAAGCTATACAATCTAACAAGCACCAGCCCTCCAACTAGCTTTCTCCCTTCCCATCATTGACATTACATCCAACTACCAGTCCTCTTTGTTTCTGAGTGTCAAATTAAGAGCTGGAATGAATTTTGTACAATGCTTGGTCTTCCTCAACTACACAACAAGTAATTCTGAATGTAGATCGCTCTGCCAAAATACGCACATTTGTATTCTCTCCCTGCAACGTACAAAGAAGAAAAGGGGAAAGGGGGAAAAAATCCTTAAAGTCTAGATAAAAACACCTCATCGAATCTCTCAAGAGACAGTTTTGTATTGGACAGCTTCAATAATCCATCAGGAGTAAATCTAGTTTCATTAGCAGTATCCATACCATTCAGCCTTGCAGATTGCAAATCCTGTTGGAGAAGCAATCGATCATTGGAAGGCTGTCATTGCTTTCTGTTGCACAGCCCTCTCCCCCTCAGAATCCAGGCTTCTCTCTCTCTCTCTTAAACACACAATACATACAGAGCACATTATTTAGTTTCCTGTAATTGGTTACTCATCAGGTTTACTGGCAAAAGCAGACAGTTAATAACAAGAGCACTACATGAAAAATGTGTTTATGCCGAGTGCTACTTAGGAAATTTATGATTGCAGGGATAAACGGAATTGGCTCATAGAACGGACTGGGTGTAATTTTATACCCCAGTAAAACAAAAAAAAAAGTATGAATGGAGGAGAGAGAGGGAAAAAATCACAAAATATGTTTACAAAATGGAAAATACATTGCAATTAATGTTAATAGGTTGATTTAAAGGGGTTTTTAGGAGATCCATTTTTATTTTAATTTCTTACTCTGTATTTTATTCTTGCATTGTCGAAGGCTTTCATGGTGGAATCACTGGGTTGCTGTGAGTTTTCTGGGCTGTATGGCCCTGTTCCAGAAGGATTCTCTCCTGACGTTTTGCCCACATCTACAGCAGACACCCCCAAAGGTTGTGAGATCTGTTGGAAACTAGGCAAAGTGAGGTTTATATATCTGTGGAAAGTCCTGGGTGGGAGAAAGAACTCTTGTCTGTTTGAGGCGGGTGTGAATGTTGCAGTTGGCCTGCTTGATTAGCATTTAATAGCCTTGCAGCTTCAAAGCCTGGCTGCTTCCTGCTGTTGATACTGTTTTGGCTATGCAAAGATCTATAGTCTTGGAAAGGAGCTTGTGAACAGAGCAGAGGTGACATGCTTCATGTTCCCACTTTTCCCTTACAGGCTGAGAAATCACATCAAATCCCTTCTTTTTGGAAATAACATCACTTAGAAATCGCATCTGTTCTATTTTTTTTCTTCTGCAATAGTTATGTGTCTCGTCTCCTGCATCTCCTATCGTTTCCATAGATATGAGGAAATCCCTTGTTTTTTGAGTGTGGCTCTTTATTTACTGACATTTCCAGGCAAGAATCAAACAGGGCCAGCTAACACCACCCAACAAAGGATTCCCCAGGCAGCAACCAGCCAAGCTTTGAAGCTGCAGTAACATTCAGTGATAATCAAGGTGAATAATTGCAAAATTCATGCTTACCTCAAGCAGACAAGAGTTCTTTCTCCCACCCTGGACATTCCACAGATATACAAACCTCACTTGCCTAGCTTCCAACAGACCTCACAACCTCTGAGGATGCCTGCCATAGATGCAGGTGAAACGTCAGGAGAGAATGCCTCTGGAACATGACCTGGGAAACTTGCAGCAACCCATATTCTATTGCTGTTGTACTGCATTTGGTTATACAGTATTTTATTTGTTTGCCTCTCCATTGGCGCCCCCTTGTCGCGGGGGAGAGGCTTGCGTATCCTAATGGAAGTTGTGGACTATGCTGGTGGTGGCATAATAGTCACCGGTAGGGCCTCCCATGCAAGATAGGTCACAACCATAGGGTCTGACAAAGAGCGTCAATGGGCAGGATGAGCTCTCTAGCCTTTTGGCAACCATCCTAGGAGAAGGAATACTCTGATTTCAAACCTGGGCAGATGATGCTCATCTAACCCTGTAAGGTCAACCATCTAGAGAAGGAAACTCAAATCAAACCTACGACCTGAGGACCTCGCTGCCACCACCCTAAGTTTGCTAGGCCCCGACAGACAAACCTTTGGTTTAAAGGGTGAGGCCAGTTCTGTGCATGCTGCGCTCCACCAGAAAAATCCATTGCACAGGCTCGAAGGACACATCCAACCTCCTAAGTCATCAACGCGCTTGCAGAAAGCGTGGGATGAGTCCTTCCTATGTATCTTCGTTCTTGAAGTAATGTCAGAATTGTAATGTCAGTACTAGTGCTGTTAGCCACACTCAATAGTGAGACATGCATCTGAACAAATGAAATGAAAAACTAAAAATTTTAGTCATTTAAATGATAACTTTAAATGAGATCATTTACTGGTGAAACCTACACAGAAGGGGGATTCTAATAGTCTATCAAAATAGAGTCAGGGAAGGCACGGAGCACAAATAGGGCCTGGAAACAAGTTTGAAGGAGGCTTCCAACAGCAATTATTACATTAACTTGTCTGAACTGTACAAAAGCAACCCAAGTGATTTAAAGGACTTATCTCTGCTTACATCTTCGTCTGTCTCTAGAACTGCTTTGACCTACAGCAGTTGAGTACCATCAACACAATCCCCGGTTGATACCTAGGTTCTCCTGTTCCTCCTGCAAAACCAGCCTGCCAGGTAATTAGGGAAATATGATTGTCTTGGTATCAAAGCTCCCATGGCAGACTGCCATCCATTACTAGAAAAGCTATCATGCTTTTTTATTTATTTTCCGGCACTCTGGCAGCACGAGAAGTTATTCCTCTGCTCTTTCGCCTCCTTCCACAGACAAGGCCTGCAGATGGAAGCAGATCAAGGGGAATGGCAGGCCTCGCTTGACTTGGTAAAGAGCAACACAACGTGACTACCCCATGATGAGAGCGCTTCCTTTCAGCATTATGCCAGTCTCAGCACTCGCCTAAGCTGGGCAAGTTACATCTTGGGACTCGTTGAATGTTTGCCAGGGTGAGAACGAGGCTGTTTCTCTCTCTAACTGAAAGCAAAGGCACTTGCCCATGTCATCTACTTATCAGCTGTGCTGCAAAGTTTGGCACAATGAAAGCTCAGTTGGCACAAGACCTGAGCAAAGCAAGGCACTTGCCTAAGGCAACAAGTTCTGAAAGGCTATGAAGGCAATCCCTGGGCTCTAGGTGTATCCCTAACTAGATAGTCTTCTTCATATGTTAAAAGGCTGCCATCCTATGACAATCTGGTCACCTTCCAATGCACAACATGGAGAAAGGATACCCCTTTTGCTCATTGCTGTAGGCAAGAAAGTGTCATGAAGTACAGTAGATTGCACTGGAATCACTCTTCTATCATAAGTGGTCCTCCAATAATATTCTCTTTTCTCGGCATTACTTCGCGAACGAAGATTCTTAGGAAGGACTCATCCCATGCTTTTTACAAGCACATTGATGACTAAAAAGCCAATCTGAGATAGGCAAGTTCGGTTGCAGAAAGCACAGCATAAAGTCTCCTTGGGTGATGTTGTTTCCAAGTTGAGGTTCTTTCTGCATTGTCGTTTCTCTTCAAGACCCATTTGGCGTGTCTTCTCGAAAGAGGCCGCAGCATTGTGGATAGTGCCTCTCCATGCCTCCCGATGTGAGGCCAGGGTGGACCATTGTTGGTGATCAATCTGGCCGAGCCTGAGATGTTGTTTCAGGGAGTCCTTATATCTCTTTTTGGGGGCGCCTCTCTTGCGCTGACCCGTGGCGAGTTCACCATAGAGTAGTATCTTTGGGAGGCGGTGGTCCTCCATCCTAGAGATGTGCCCTGCCCAGCGCAGCTGTGTTCTCAATTGCATGGCCTCAATGCTGGTGATCCCTGCTTGTTCAAGGACAGCAACATTCCTCACATAGTCAGTCCAGTGTATATTTCAGATTGTGCGAAGACAGCGTTCGAGAAGTCGTAGGTGTTGGCGATAGGTGACCCATGTTTCAGACCCATAGAGGAGAATAGACAGTACGATAGCTCTGTACACACTGATTTTGGTGCTTTGCCTCAGGTGCTTGTTGCTCCAGTCTCTTTTGTGAAGCCTTCCAAATGCACTATATGCCTTTGCTAATCTGTGATCTATCTCTTTATCAATCTTGGCGTCTGAAGAGATGATGCTTCCCAGGTAGGTGAACTGCTGAACGGACTTAAGCACAGATTTGCCTATGCTGACGTGGGGATGATGGTGTTCTTCCTGTGGTGCAGGCTGGTAGAGGACTTCCATTTTCTTCAGGCTGACTTCCAGCCCAAACAGCTCTGCAGCTGCTGCAAAGCAGGATGTCAGGTGCTGCAGAGCTGCTTCTGAATGGGCGACAAGGGCAGCATTGTCAGCAATTTTGTACCCCTCCATCTCCCTGAAGGGACTCAGGGTGGCTTACATGAGGACAAGCTCAAACAACATGGTTAAAATATAGTGCATTAAAATATATAAACAGAATAAAACACGAACATTATAACACAATATAAACGTAAACATCAAACCAATAATCAATGAGCTCTGGGATAATGATCGGTTTCTGGGCACAGGTGGGCAGACTGGTGCAAAACCACATGTGATGATAGGGCTGATGGATGAAGTACATAGGTCATATGGCAGCAGTAGAGATAGAAGGCAATATGAGATAGAGCATTGTAACTTTAGCTACACAGCAATAGTAAAGACTGAGGACAAGATTTTGGGTCCTAGACAAGATTTTGGGGCCAAGCTATCTGGGGGATTGTCTAGTCAAACATAAGCACAGTGGAACAACCATGTCTTTTGACCTTTGTGGAAGATGGACAGGGTGGGTGCTAGCCTAATCTCCCTGAGAAGGGAGTTCCAGAGCTGGGGGGGCTACTACCAAGAAGGCCCTCTTTCTCATCCCCACTAACCATGCCTGTGGCGAGGTGGAAGTGAGAGAAGAGCCTCCCCAGATGATCTTGGAGATTTTGTTGGTTTGTAGGGGAAGATGCGGTCACAAAGATAGGCAGGTACTGAATAGTTTAGGGCTTTAAGGATAATGACCTACACCTTGAATTGGGGCCAGAAACTTATTGTAGCCAGTAGAGTTGTTTGAACTGGGGGTTGACTGCTCCCTGTAATCTGTTCCTGTTAACAATCTAGCCGACGACCTTTGCACTAACTGCAGTTTCCGAGCCATCTTCAAGGAAAGCCCCATGTAGAGTGCATTACAGTAATCCAACCTAGAGGTGACAAAGATGTGGACCACCATGGCTGAGAAAGTCTCAGGTCCAAAACAACATGCCTGTAGATATTGTCCATTTGTTCTCAAGCCATTACTGCTAGATATCTGGGATTCGAGCTAAAATTACGGAAACACACTATGCATGTTTCTATAATCAGTTGTTCCAACTAAAGTAGTAGGAAAAGACATCCAAAGCTGTTTGTACCTGAGGAGTATCAGCAAGCCAAACATGTTGGGCAATTTTCTTTTAAAAGAAGATGCCTGCACGGTAATAAATTACTTCTGTCAACCTCCAACTGCACCACGCTTCTCTCTTTTGGGTTATTTGTGTTTTGTTTCTCCACCTGCTGTTCTTCTCTTACATTATTGATATCCTCATTTTGCAGATGGTGTAGGGGCATGCCAAAGACTATCACAACAAGTTCATGGCAAAATTTATATCTGAACCAGAGAATTGCTATTGGACAGACCTTGACGAAATTTATTATAATGGAAAGCGAAGGGGACAATGAACTATCTTGTTAATTCAGATCTTCCAGAGTTTGGAATCTCAGAAAGAGTGGCCAGTATGACCAATGCTATTCTGGGAGTTAGAGGCCTAAAACATGAACAAAATCCCAAGTGGAGATGTTCCCGGGGAATAAACGTCTATTCAGCTTTTGGCTCTTAGGTTTTCTAGAACATGTATGAATACATGGAATAGTAAAAAAAAAAGAAAAGTCTGTTATGCACAGAGCCAGGACATGAAAGTAAGAATGACTGGAGGTGGAAATCAATGCATTTCCCATTTCAAAACTCATACCTCCAGGATGGATACAAGTCCCGTATAGACTACTGCAATGCACTCTATGTGAGGTTGCCTTTGAAGACTATTCAGAAGCTTCAATTGGTCCAACGGACAGCCGCCAGATTACTAACAGGAGCAGGGCTCAGGGAGCATACTACTTCTCTGCTGTGCCAGCTCCACTGGCTGCCAGTCTGTTACCGAGCACAATTCAAAGTGCTGGCTTTAGCCTATAAAGCCCTAAATGGTTCTGGACCAACCTACCTGTCCAAACGCATCTCCCCTTATGAACTATCTTGGACATTAAGATCGTCTGGGAAGGCCCTGCTCTGTATCGCAAATGCGTTTGGCGGGGACGAGAGACAGGGCCTTCTCAGGGTGGCCCCTCGGCTGTGGAATGCCCTTCCCGGGGACATTAGATCAGCCCCCTCACTCTTGTCCTTCCAAAAAAAGGTCAAAACTTGGCTGTTTGAACAGGCATTGGGAAAAGCAGTTTAACTGACATAGGATTGGAACAAAATGGATTACGAGACTGGATTCTGTTTTACTTAAGGTTGTAATGTGTTTTATTTATTTGCTAATGTTTTAAGTGTTTTAAATGCTGTTTTTAATATGCTGTTGGCATTCAATTTGTTGCCTTGTGAACTGCCCCGAGTTGCCTTTGGGCTGAGAGGGAGCGGTATATAAATGTGCTAAATAAATAAATAAAACACAAGCAGCAAAGATTGGTACTGATGGCTGGGCTAGTTAAAAGCAATCTCAGGTGAGGTCACTTTGGATGAAAAGTACATAGTAAGAGGGAATATGAAACACAGCTTCTGGTTCCAAGCTTCACTCTTCTATGTAAGTCTCTCAAACACAATACCGAAACAAGTGGCAGATAGTATACATTGTATAGAATGGGAGAATACAAGCAGATCAACTACATAGGGGCAAAACTAATGAATGGCAGTTCTGAAATGAAACTGAACACAAGATAATAAAATTCAACCTCCTCAGCATCCCATTTCTTTAGTTTTCTGCTTTCAGAACCCTATTCTACATTGGTTTGGTCCAACCAAAAGGAATTCAGTTCACATCTCTCTTTTGCCATTTTCTGTTGGAATTAAAACAAGTTTCCCTTTTGAGATGTAACTGGAAACTGGTTGAATATCTTGACTTCTAGTTAAAGATCAAACCACAGTTTCCCAGTCTAGGTGTAATGGGAGACTGTGGCAAAACACCAATCTTCTCCATTTGAGTCCATGGGATAGCATGCGTAGATGCCACTCCAACGCACGATATTGCCTATCTCATGAAACGCCTTTGATTTCTCTGCACCTGGCCGCTTGATAAAGCCTATGCTTAGCAAAACAGATCAAGCCCTGCAGCTCAACTGTTGCGGCGTGCCTGGCGTTTAAGGGTATTTGAGCCCCAGACACACTTCATCTATCCACTTCGGACTTCGTTCTGGCATCATATGAGCTTGCTTCTTGAGACGGAACACGCATTGGTGTTCACCGGGCATGGCCATTTAGGCTGCCATATGGCACTTGGATTACAAACAAAGAAACTACTGGATTTACCACAACTTTTGCGGCTTGGGAACCTTCGGAATATACTCCTTTATATACTTACCGCTCCACCCGTGTATATCACCACCCATCCTTGTTTGTTTTCCCTCTTCCGTCTGAACAACCGCCAGCCAGCTCAGAGGTACTGTACTGGAAAATATAGCGCTGGACTTATCTCACATTCTGGGACTTATTGTATTGCCCGACATTGATGTGTACGCGCTAGTGTATATTCTCTATATCAGCGTCCTATATACATATGTATGACATTCTATGTTAGTGTGTCTTTGCTCTATACCCGGTGTAATCAATATATGCTTACTATTTTTGATATATAATTGTTCCTTGTGTTTGTGCATTTCCCCAGAAATTTCCAAGCTTTCCAGTGCATCTCAAATTCGTCCTTATAAACTCTCCAATCTGCTCTGCCTTGGTTTCTCCAAAAGTTTCCCTTCAATTTCTTTTCATCAGCATCTGGTTGAACTCCTCTCAACAGTTTCACTTCCTTATAAATCACTTCGTGATCTGAACAATCTTTTCCTACACAATCCTTGGCCATTTCTTTAAGTGTTGTCATCTTTAATATCCAGCAAACCTAGATAGTGAAGGAGTTATTTCATGTTTACTTCTGCATTGTTAGCCTCTTTGAGTTTCTTTTAAGAGAGGAAGGGCAGCTTCGAAACAAATGTGCTCTAGAAACTGAAGATGCCTGGTGCTCAAATATTGTATTGCAATGGGGAAAATAAACCACTCCAACTCATTTTATCCTATGAGTAATTCCTGTCGAAATTTAATAGACAGAATGCCTCTTTGGAATTAGCTGGTTCATTTGCACATCACCTTTGACCATCATTTAGAACAGTGGTTCCCAAACTTTTTTGGCCTACTGCCCCCTTTCCAGAAAAAAATTTACTCACCACCCCCCTAGAAATTATTTTTTAAAAAATTTTAAATAGCAATTAAACAGAAAGATATATGTATTAATATTTCTACCTTTTTCGTAAAATATAATAATGTTGTAAATTAGAAACATTGAAGTTTGAAATTATGAAACTATTTATTGAACTTAGAATAGAAAGGTAATACAAAAAAGTTAAAACATTCGAAATCATCTTAATGAGAAGGATGAACCTGGTATGCTGCTACCAATCTAGTCATCCTCGGCTCTATTTTCGTCAGCAGGAATCGCAAATCTCAGCAATTGACTATTTTGCAATCGGTTTCTTTTTTGTTAATAAATTGGTTACCGCACTGAATCCACGTTCCACTAAATATGTTGAAGGACATTATTATTATTGCTATAAGACTCAACCAGTTGGAAGGGAACCCCAAAGGTATTATTATTATTATCCCTTGCTTGGCGAGAGGAGGAGGAGGGAGCAGGAGGAGGGAGGAAGAGAGAGAGAGAGATAAAGAGACACACACAGAGAGATGGATGGTAGCCTGTCACCTGGTTCACGCCCCACCCCCACCCCTTACAGGGGTTCAGTGCCCCCAAATTCTCCTGAGCCTTTCAGTGCCCCCCTAGATCACTCCACCGCCCACCAGGGGGTGGTACTGCCCATTTTGGGAACCCCTGATTTAGAATGAATCCAAGGCTGGAGTTAAAATTACTGGAAGAAACATTAACATAGATATGCAAATGATACCACTTTGATGGCTGAAAGCGAAAAGGAGCTGAGGAGCCTTCTAACCAAAGTGAAAGAAGAAAGTGCAAACGCTGGGTTGCAGCTAAACATCAAAAACACCAAGATGATGGAAACCAGACTGATTGATAATTGGCAAACAGATGGAGAAAACGTGGAGGCATTGAGAGATGTTGTATTTCTAGGTGCGAAAATTACTGCAGACGCAGACCACAGCCAGGAAATCAGAAGATGTTTACTTCTTGGAAGAACAGCAATTACCAATCTTGATAAAACAGTGAAGAGTAGAGACATCACACTGGCAACAAAGGTTCGCATAGTTAAAGCAATGGTATTCCTGTAGTAACCTATGGCTGTGAGAGCTGGACCATAAGCAGAGCTGCACCATAAGGAAGGCTTAGTGAAGGAAGATAGACACTTTTGAACTGTGGTGTTGGAGGAAAATTCTGAGAGTGCCTTGGACCACAAGAAGATCCAACCAGTCCACACTCCAAGAAATAATGCCTGGATGCCTGGAGGGAAGGATAGTAGAGGCAAAGATGAAGTACTTTGGCCACATGATGAGAAGACAGGAAAGCTTGGAGAAGACAATGATGCTGGGGAAAGTGGAAGTAAAATGGAAGAGGGGCCAACCAAGCGAAGATGGACGGGTGTTATCCTAAATGACTGGCTTGACCTTGAAGGAGCTGGGGGGTGGCCACGGCTGACAGGGAGCTCTGGCATGGGTTGGTCCAGGAGGTCACAAAGTGAACAAATAAACAACAAAGGAGGATATTAAAGACAAAACTTCAGGCTGAGAAGCAGTCCCCCTTTCCCTCTTCTCGTCATGAAAGAACAATATAGAACCACTGGTGCTGAAGGGCCATCTAGTCCAGGCAGAAATACACAAGCACAGCTCTCTTGAAAGATGCCCATCCAAACTCCATTTAAAGCCCCCCAAAAGAAGAAGAGTCCATTATCTTCCAAGGCAGTCTATTCCACTCTCAAACAGTGCTCAAAATGGGCAGATGATAATTTAGCTTTCTACGAAAGGTGGGCTGGGGTTACTTACAAACCTTGAGTTAAAGCCAGCTTGTTTGGAAACTCATCTGGTTTTATTTTAAATCCCAATTGTTCACTCAGGCCAGGCATGTAGCCAGGGGGGGGCTAAGGGGGCTTCAGCCCCCCCAAAGTCTCAGGGAGGTCCGCGAAAAGGCCTTACTGGTACATTATTTAAACTGTTATGTTTATTCATATCATGATCTGATCACCATGCTCATTATATCCCACATTCATGGCGTTATTGGGATAACAATACAAAAGGTTTGCTAGGGTAGACCCTCTTCCACCCAGTCTCAGCCCCCCGAACCAAACTCAGCCCCGAATCAAAATCCTGGCTACGGCCCTGACTCAGGCGTAAGAATTAGCCAACGTTCTTGAAAACTGGAACTAAATTCAGACAGATTATTCCCTATATCCAGTTGGGAAAGAAGAGGAACTGAAAGGGAGGCAGGATGTGACCTTACTACTTTTCTAGGGCTACATTATGGCAAACATCTTTTAGATCTTTGGACTTCAACTCCAAGAAATCTCACAAATCATAGTCAACGGCATTGTATGGTCAGTGTGGGCTCGCACAGTGCAGCTTAACTGCATTAGATGAGCCTACACTGACCATATAATGCAGTTTCAAATAGTATTATACGGGAGTGTAGATGTGGTCTAAGCGACTGGTGGGAGTTGTAATCCAAAATACGGAGAACCAAGATTATCCATCCCTGGCTAAGAGTTACACCATCAATGCAATATTCACTCTTTACTGTCTGAACCTCAAGGAACTCTGCAGGTCAATGGATTTTCCTTTGAACCCAAGTGTTGCGTGAAAACTTCCTCTGGGAAATTTAATCTGCCAAGAGGAAGGGCGGAAAAACGGAACCAGGAGGAGGATATTCAGTGTTATTCCCTATCAGAACACAATGAAATTTGCAAAGGAAGTTCTTTTAATATGTAAACATGACCCTCCGTAATACTTTCTCCTTATCCTATCAGAGGAGGGGAATGTATCTGGAATGTGTAGAAGTCCTGAGGACTAATGAGCTGACCAGAAGGGGGGGGGGGCTGCAAGATAGGCTCCCATCAATTCCTGGAAGTGCCACAAGTCACTGAACTTTCTAAAACATCCTTACAAAGAAAAGCCTCTGATTAAACAGCCAAAATAACACACCCGTGGACAATTAATTTTATTTTTTGACAGAGGAGTTGGGATTCATGAGTCAAGTCAAACAGTTTGTAAAGGCAACCCAAGGCCAACACGGAGGAGGAAAACCAGAATACTATATGAAGAACAAGATGAATCATGTTTCCTGTTACAGAATGATATATTTGAGATTGCCAGGACGCATGGCACTGAGGTGGAAATCCATGTCCCCATCTGCATACTGGAGCCCCAGTGGCGCAGCGGGTTAAACTGCTGAACTGCTGAACTTGCTGATCGAAAGGTCGTAGGTTCAAATCTAGGGAGCAGCGTGAGCTCCTGCTGAAAGCCCCAGCTTCTGCCAACCTAGCAGTTCGAAAACATGCAAATGTGAGTAAATCAATACCACTCCGGCGGTAAGGTAACAATGCTCCATGCAGTCATGCTGGCCACATGACCTTGGAAGTGTCTGTGGGCAACAACGGCTCTTCGGCTTAGAAATTGAGATGAGCACCAGCCTCCAGAGTTGGACACAACTGCACTTAATGTCAGGGGCAGGGTTGTAGCCGGGGGGAGGGGGGCTCAACCCCCCTAAATCAAACTCAGCCCCCCCCCCCCCCGGAATCAAAATCCTGGCTATGGTACTGGTCAGGGGAAAACCTTTACCTTTACTATTTGCATACTGCTTCTTTGAGTTGGTTGTAAACGGAGAGCAAGGATTCTGATATGCATCTTCCCAATTTAAGAATAAAAAACTTTATTTGTATCCCACCCTATCTCCCCAATGAGGACTCAGGGCGACCAACAACAAATAACGGCAGTGTTCGAAGTGGTATAATACAACCAACTAATAAGCAAGAAATACGATAAATTGAAAAATAACACATTAAACACTGGCGTCAAACAATAATGAGACATTATCACCAAGTTAGATAACACACACTAAAATTACATTTTAACTCAACTATTATATCAAATCATTGCATTCTGTCCAACACAAGTGTATACATATGCTTTAAGCCTGAGACCCCTGTTGGTGCAGTGGGTTAAACAGTTGAGCTGCTGAACTTGCTGACCAAAAAGTTGCAGGTTCGAATCCAGGGAGCAACGTGAGCTCCTACTGTAAGCCCCAGCTTCTGCCAACCTAGCAGTTCAAAAAAATGCAAATGTGAGTAGATAAATAGGACTGTATGGCAGGGCGCTCCATGCAATCATGCCAGCTACATGAGCATGGAGGTGTCTATGGACAACGCCGGCTCTTTGGCTTAGAAATGGAGATGAGCACCAGTCCCCAGAGTTGGACACGACTAGACTTAATGTCAAGAGGAAACCTTTCCTTTTACTATGCCTAAAACCTTAATATCACTTTGTATTGCATCCAAAAAAGTGGGTTTATATCCACAAAATTCCATGTGAAAATAAAAGTCGATTTGTCTTAAAGGTGATGCCATATTTTCTTCTTTCCTTTCTTCTTTTTTATGCTGGAGTTATATGGGGCCACTTACACAAGACTTACCAAACGTAATTGTTTCATTGCACATATATGTGCAACTTTGATTGATTGATTGATTGATTTTATTATTTATGAGTCGCCCTCCACGTCAGTCCGGAGGCGACTTACACATAAAACACATAAAAGAGTTCAATAGTTAAAAGCTAAAAGAATAGGAAGATTAATTAAAATAGTTCCAGTAACTCAGGCTTTGACTAAACATGAGTCTTTCCAAGTATTGGATATGTTTTCTGGTAAATTGTGGAGTGAGGGTTGTTCATTTAGGTGAAGTACAGAGGAGGAACACTCTTTATTTCTCCGACCCCAACAGTTGGTTTTTCTCAATCTGTTTTCTTTGAAAACAAAGGGTATTTCTTCTTCATGTTGGTTGCTTAACTGCAAAATGAGTCACCACTTCCGAAGTGGAAGCACAAGGGGCATGGGCAGGAAGGAAGAAATGGGTTCTATGATACGAAACGGAAGAACCCGATTATTCAGTGTTAGAATTCCTTCTCTGTTCTTTTCAATGCTGTCATGGAGCCCTGGCACCATAACACTGGTTAGGACTGTTCTGTACCTTGAAGTCATTTCAGACTTGTGTTGACCCCAATGCAAACTTGTTATTGCACTTTCCTGCTGACATTGGTTCAAAGGAGGCTTGCCATCAGGTTCCTTTGAGGCTGAGAGAATGTGACTTGTCTAAGTGGGTTGTCCATGGCTAAACACGGGTTACAAATCATGGTCTCCCAGAGTCTTAGGCTTTATATATATATGTTTTGATGTTTTACCATCCTTGTGGGAGACTTCTCTCATGTCCCCACATGGGGAGCTGGAGCTGACAGAGGGAGCTCATTCGCACTCTGCCCGGATTCAAACCTCCGACCTGGTGGTCTTCAGTCCTGCTGGCACAAGGGTTTAACCCACTGTGCTATCGGTAGTCTGGTGAGGCACCAGGACTCTTGGGCAGAGAAGGCTAAAGATGTAGTCAAACTACAACTCCCAGGATTGCACTGTATTGAGCCAGGGTACTTAATGTGATGTCAAAGTGCATTAATTATACAGTATAGATGCACCTCTGGTCCAAAATTCAAGTCACAGCACCACACTGGGTCGATTCACAAAAATGTCCTGCGGCCTCACCTCTCTTGCTAACCCACAAAAAGAAGGAGCAGTATTAAATAATAAGGCCATTGGAAGGCTATTTTAATCCCTTATTTGAGTCTGCAGCTTTTCAGTTCCAGCATTTCAGATCATTAGTCTGAACAGCAAGACATAAATGCACAAAACCTGAGAAATAATTCCCTCCACCTAAACAATCTGACAGTCTTCTTAGAGGAAAAAGCAGGGGAAGCATTCATGCTACCCGGAACAACTACGGGAAGGACGAGATGACTCTTCAAAAGTGTCACAAAGTGCCAAAATATTACAGCTGGTTGATTCCTCATATCTATGGAAACAATAGGAGATGGGGACACACATATCTATTGAGGAAAAACAGAGCAGATGCCATTTCTAAGTGATAATTTCAACAAAAAAAGGGATTTGACAAGATTTCTCAGTCCGTAAGGAAAAGGTGTCACCTCTGTTCTATTTGCAAACTCCTTTCCAAGACAATGGACCTTTGCAGAGCCAAAACACTATTGACAGCAGGAAGCAGCCAGGCTTTGAAGCAGCAAGGCTATTACATGCTAATCAAGCTGGCCAACCGCAACATTCACACCTGGCTCAAACAGGCAGTTATTTCTCTCACCCTGGACATTCCACAGATATATAAACCTCGCTTGCCTAGTTTCCAACAAACCTCTGGGGGTGCCTGCCATAGGTGTGGGTGAAACATCAGGAGAGAATGCTTCTGGAACATGGCCATACAGCCCGGAAAACTCAAAGCAACCCAGTATCATCCATTCATTAACCCAGATGTTTAAGAAGTCCCTGGCGGCGCAGTGGATTAAACCGTTAAGCTGCTGAACTTGCTGACCAAAAGGTTGGCGGTTCAAATCCAGGGAGTGACGTGAGCTCCCGCTGTTAGCCCCAGCTTCTGCCAACCCGCAAATGTGAGTAGATCGATAGGCACCACTCTGGCTGGAAGGTAATGGTGCTCCATGCAGTCATGCTGGCCACATGACCTTGGAGGTGTCTACGGACAACGCCGGCTCTTTGGCTTAGAACTGGAGATGAGCACCACCTCCCAGAGTCAGACACGACTAAACTTAATGTCAGGGAAAACCTTTACCTTTACCTTAAGGAAAGTATCACAAGTGTTTTGGGGGCGATCTATGCAGAGCACAACTATGTATGGTCCCTGAAGTATAGGTTGTTTTTTGTGGCAGGAGGATCAAAACATTGGCATTACTGTACGGCACACTTTCGGAACACTTTAGAAACCTTTCAAAAAAGGGGAAATAATATAATTTGGCATTTTAAAAGCAGCTATTTTGCCATTGGCAGCACAATACATTCAATTGCATGGGCGGAGAATGGCCTCCTAACGGGGCCTGGGATATTCAACATGGCTTTCCAAAGCGGCATATTCATGTTTCAGAAAAAACCATGATCTATACAGAAAGAAACATCACAGCCTTGAGCAGAAACAATGAATATTTTAAACTGTTGAGACTAAGATGAAATCATGTGCGGCACTTTTTTTAAAAAAAGAAATGTACGTTTGAAAGCATTTTACTGTTCCAGAAAAGATATATTTTAATCTTTCTAGTCACTCCGGGTTTCCTGTGCAGCAAGGCAGGCTATAAATAGGGCAAGCAGGAATGAGGGCTGAATGTGAAGGGAGCATTTCCTGGATTGTAGATTATATGTACTGCGTATAGCTTAAATATCCTAGCTATGTCCTTTTGGCTTTTGGGTGGCGTTCAACCACGGAGAAATGGAAATTTAATTATATTCATTTTCCTCCATTTGCTTTAAATATTTTGATAGGCACTCATGAAAAGAGATATAAAAATATTTGCCTATTATCTACGAGAAGGACCCAAGCTAGTCTGCGATTGCCAATTTTTGACAAGCTTAACAACTTAGAAAGGAATAGCTATATAGACTCCAGAACAGGCTTGGGCAAACTTCGGCCCCCCAGGTGTTTTGGGCTTCAACTCCCACAATTCCTAACAGCCTAGCAGCTGTTAGGAATGATGGGAGTTGAAGTCCAAAACACCTGGAGGGTCAAAGTGTGCCCATGCCTGCTCCAGAAGGAAATAATTATATCTATATTCTTTCAGTGACAAAAAAACTCACAATATTGACTTTGTTTTAATTTCATCTCCAGTATAATTATCCTTTGAGAAATTTCACCAAATTCTTCAATTTTATTAAGCCAAATTTCCATGTTTTCCATTGGGTTTTCAATAATACACGTGTATGTATTCTGTACAGAAAAAAAACATTTTTAATAATAAAAAATTAATAATTATCCTTTGAGAAGATGAGAGAATAGTAACCAATCATTATATTAACAGCTGCAATCCTCAGCTACCAGTCATCAGTGTGGTTATAATACTTCTATGTAACTGTATTGTTTATAGCTATAGGTCCTCACAGTGTAGAATACAGAAACATAACATACAGAAGCCTGGAGGTCAGCTGTGACCAGCAATGCTGCAGACTCAGAAATAATAAAGTCAGTCAGTCAGTCAGTCAGTCAGAATTTGAAGAGGCACGAATGGAGGGTGAAAGGTAGAAATGTGCAAAGAGGAAGGCATCAAGCCAACTCTGAACAGAACCGCCTTCCACCCGGACACTGATGTCCTCACTGCAGGAAATCAAGCGGATCAAGAATAAGGCTCCACAGCCACCTATGGACCCACCACGAAGACACTACACTTGGAGGACCATCATCCTTGGACTATGAGGGATCGCCTAATAGAATGCATATAAAAAGTCACTAATTCTGGAGCTCCTGCTATAAGCAGTTGAAGCTCCAAGTGTTCCACCGGACCCACATGAGAGCCTTAAGGGACAACGTGCAGCCTGTCCAGGGCCCTCGGTGTAGCCCCCCATGCGGGCACCCACGGCCTCTGGTCTCCATGGACGCTTGTGCGCCGGTGCTTCTTCCGGGACACCCCCACCTGCCTCCGTTTGATGGCAGGACGGGACCCTAGGGAGGGCACCGGCACTGACACCTTCCCTTCCCCCCTTCCTCCCCCCCCCCCATCCTCCTGTTCTTCCCTTGTGCCGTTTGTCATTGCTGTATTGTTTATGTGTCACCTGTAAGTCGCCCGGAGCACTTTCCGTGGAGGGCGACTCATAAGTAATAAAGTATTATTATTATTATTATTATTATTAATTAATATGGCATATCATTTACCTCCATCTAACAAAATCCATACCTTTAAAAACCTGAGTAAAATCTATAAGGAAACTTTCCCTTCTAGTACAAAAGACAGAATAACCCCAGCCAGTCTGAGTCCCTCTACGGAGGTTGAGAAGATCAGGATATAAAAATTTTAAATAAATAAATAAATAAATTCTCCATATTATAACATAAACAGCTTAAATAAGGAAGTAAGCCTAACTGTTTCTGCTGTTTGCTTATGATAAGCTTGTGATAAGTTTATCGTCTCTTGGCGTGGTTCCCATTACCAGATAATTGCCTAATGCATAAAGATCAGTGGCCCATGATAAACAATGCTAACGTATCGCTGAATATGTGAAACCAGGAAAGATCAGAGCACCTAGTAACAGAACAGTTGTTGCCCCTGGCTTCTGAGACAAGGGAAAGCAGAAAAGCAAACAACCTGAATAAACAAGTGTCACAAACAAACAAACACACTAGATTCAGAGTAATTTCACATTGAGACAGAGTGTGCGTGTGCATGCCTTCAAATCACTTGTTGATTTATGGTGAAACCACAAACTGTCACTACCCAACCTTCAGAGAGAGAGAGAGAAGAAAAAGCAGACACAGCTCTAACATGCCTAAATTCAGATGTAGATTCTCTCTAATTCAACTGCCATTGCCCTGGCTAGAGGCAGAGAAGAAGAGGCAGGCACAGCCAACACGTGTAGATCCAGAAGCAGAGGAAATATCTTCTCTCTGGCCCAACTGCCACTGCCCTGACCACAGAGAGAAGAGCCAGAAATCGCTCTTTCATGCCTAAATCCAGGAGGAGATTAAAGATCTTCTCTCTAACTCAACTGCCATTGCCCTGACTAGAGGCAGAGAAGAGGCAGGCACAGCCAACATGCGTAGATCCAGAAGCAGATGAAATATCTTCTCTCCAGCCCAACTGCCAATGCCCTGACCACAGAAAGAGAGACGAGGTAGGCGTAGCTCCAACATGGAATGTGGTGCAGCTGGCTGAGTGTCAGCTGCATAAATCTCTCTGACCAGTAGGTCATGAGTTCGAGGCCTGCCCGGGTCGAGGTGGGTTCTCGACCTTAAGTGTAGCCTGTTGCCGACCTTTGCAGCCCGAAAGACAGTTACATTTGTCAAGTAGGAGATAAAGATACCACATTAAAGTGGGGAGGCAAATTTTGACTGATTTATGAGGAGAATCGCTGAGGAATGCGGAAGAAACAACAAAGGAACGCTGGAAGAAAATGTTGAGAGAGATGAGGAGTGCGTCAGCTCCCCCTGGTGGCCAGAAAGTTTGCCTCTGTTTGTCTATATATGTATATGTCAAAATGTACTGTACTGTAATAAATGTCACATGTTCATATATCATATGTTGAACTGCAGGGATTGTCTGCAAGTATGTGTACTGCAATCTGCTCTGAGTCCCCTTCGGGGTGAGAAGAGCGGAATATAAATAAAGTAAATAAATGACTAAATCCAGGAGCAGATGAAAGCTCTTCCTTCTGGCCCAACTGCCACTGCCCTGATCACAAAGAAGAGGCAGACATAGCTCTCTCAGACATAGAACTCAGAAGCAATTGGAAGGGTCTCTGTTTATACCGACTGCCCTGACTAGAGAGAGGCAAGAAGAGGCAGAAACAGCTCCAAAATGCATAGATCCAGAAGCAGATGAAATCTCTCCAGCCCAACTGCCACTGCCCTAACCGCAAAAGGGGAGAAGAGGCAGACATATTCTCTCATGCCTGAACTCAGGAGCAATTGGAAGGGTCTCTGTTGATACCAACTGCCACTGCCCTGACTAGAGAGAGGCAATAAGAGGCAGACACAGCTCCAAAATGAGTAGATCCAGAAGCATCCCAGATGAGATGGAAGGTTCTCTTTTCATCCCAGCTGCCACTGCCCTGGCCATGGTGGAGGGCAAGCAAAAGCAGTATCCCCTAGACTTCATTTCCTACCTCTCTGCAAGTCTTTTTTTCCCTTGTGTGTCATGATGTATTTAAATTATAAGCCTGAGAGCAGGGAACTGTCAAATTAACCATTTGGAAGCTTCTCTGGGAGCCTTTGAGGTTAAACAGCAGGATATAAACACTCTAAATAAATAAATAGCTTCCAAGACCAGACAGAACCGGGTGCCTTTAGTATATTTAGCTTCCAAGACCAGACAGATTCTGGTGCCTTTAGGGTATGTAGGCCATTAAGACAGTACAAGCCAACAAAAGGAAATGAGGAATGGATCAGCAAGGGATTATTTCTTCTTCTCTGTCGTGTGGCGCAGAGATCATAGAATTCAGAGGCAAGGGTTGAGGCGCTGACTCAAAATTGGAACAAATATTATACGTCATCACATTCAATAGAGCATGAAGCCAATTCTAAAATTCTCTAAGTATCAGATCTTTGTTTTAAAAGGAACACCTTCGCAGAGTTCGCTTCTCTGCTTCAATATAGGATAAAGTCCAAATTATTTTAATTCTTGTTAACATGATGATGCACGACTACTTTAGTGGGTTTTGTCCAAGTCCAAATTATCTGCTTTCATTACCAATTTCACTTTTATGCTTATTGTTCTTTATATCATATCCAAACCATCTTCAGTGCCAAAAAGTGTCCCACAAAAGCAACCTGAAACCAATCCTTAATTCAAATCAGTAACTGCTATTCTATTACTATATACTCTTCTTCTTCTTGGCTTTTCTACGCAAATGAAGATTCAGGAAGGACTCCTCCCACGCTTTCTACAAGCGTGTTGATGACTAAGAAGGCCAATCCAAGATAGGCAAGTCCGGTTGCAGAAAGTACAGCAGAAAGTCTACTTGGGTGATGTTGTTTCCAAGTTGCGATTCTTTCTGCATTGTCGTTTCTCTTCCAGACACGTTCGGCGTGTCTTCTCTAAAGAGGCCACAGCATTATGGATAGTGCGTCTCCACGCCTCCCGATGTGAGGCCAGGGTGGACCATTGTTGGTGATCAATCTGGTCGAGCCTGAGATGTTGTTTCAGGGAGTCCTTATATCTCTTTTTGGGGGTGCCTCTCTTGCGCTGACCCGTGGCGAGTTCACAGTAGAGCAGTATCTTAGTTCTCAATAGCATGGCCTCAATGCTGGTGATCCCTGCTTGCTCAAGGACAGCAACATTCCTCACATAGTCAGTCCAGTGTATATTTAGGATTGAGCGAAGACAGCGCTGATGAAAGCGTTCGAGGAGTCGTCGGTGTTGGCGATAGGTGACCCATGTTTCAGACCCATAGAGGAGAATAGACAGTACTTTAGCTCTGTACACACTGATTTTGGTGCTTTGCCTCAGGTGCTTGTTGCTCCAGACTCTTTTGTGAAGCCTTCCAAATGCACTATATGCCTTTGCTAATCTGTGATCTATCTCTTTATCAATCTTGGCATCTGAAGAGATGATGCTTCCCAGGTAGGTGAACTGCTGAACGTCTGGACTTAAGCACAGATTCGAATATTTATTTATTATTCGCTCTTATATACCGCTCCTTCCGGCGGGCTCAGCGCGGTTCACATAAAACATATAGCATAAATGCAGTTTAATACAACAGACTATGCTGACGTGGGGATCATGGTGTTCTTCCTGTGGTTCGGGCTGGTAGAGAACTTCCGTTTTCTTCAGGCTGACTTCCAGCCCAAACAGCTCTGCAGCTGTTGCAAAGCAGGATGTTAGGCACTGCAGGGCTGCTTCTGTATGGGCGACAAGGATTGTTGGCAAAAAGCAGCTCATGGACTAGATAGTTTGGAGTCTTAATGCGAGCCTTCAGACAGCTATATACTAAACTACTAGAATAAAGATCATCTGGAAAAGTGAATCATTTCCTGGCTCAGAGAGATCAATTAAAGTGTTTCCGATGCCTTCAAATCCTGGGATTCCAACCCTCCTCCCAAAGAGACCCATATCCCAAAGTCCTATTAATCAGGTTTGGGAATTAATAGTTTTATTCTGTGTCTCAGTTTTTCATGGGGAAGAAACATACTTGAGTTGCTTATTGGTGGGGAGGGGGGGGGGTGAGATTTAAATGAAATGGAATCAATAAATACTGTTGCTAGAGAGTGAACACCGAATTGGATCAACATGTTATTTCAGGCTGAATGACTGTGTCTCTCCAAATGTTGTTAGACTTCAATGACCATCAGTTCTCACCACTGTCTGTGCTGGCTAGAGCTGATGGGAATTGCAGTTTGAGAACACCTGGAAGGACACCGTTGCCTTTTCCTGTCTCTATCCAACCAGAGAAACTTTACGTAGATTTCCAAGTAGAGCAAGATTGGAGTATTACTGATGAATATGTCCCCAGGTTTAATCCTAAACCAGGATAGTGAAGTCAATCTATTGCAGAAAGAACAAATCAAACACTGCATGGTGAAATGGGCCAAAGATATAGGAAGATCCATACCACTGGAGGATTGGGAGTCAATTTGTAACAGGAAACTAAATTATCCATATTTTATTTATTTATTTATTTATTTCTTCGGTTTTATATTCCGCTCCTCCCTGCAGGCTCGGGGCGGATCACAATTGCAAACATATAATAAAACATACAATAAAAACACATAGTAAAAACACGATACATAACCGAGATGGAACGGGTCAACAATTCTTTAACTGAAGCAGGACGAGCCAATCACATTTGGGTTTAGCCAAACGCTAGCCTGAAAAAAGCCATCTTACATTCCCTTCAAAAGGGAAGGAGTTCAGGGATCGCTTGAATGTGCTCCGGGAGCGAGTTCCAGAGTACTGGAGCCGCAGCAGAGAAAGCTCTCTGTCTAGTGCTGGACAGGTGGCAGGAGCGGACGATGGAACCACCAACAAATTTTGCTCTTCCGAGCGCAGTGATCTCGGGGGAACGTACGGGATAAGGCGGTCCCTCAGGTACACAGGCCCCAAACCGTACAAGACCTTAAAGGTTACAACCAACACCTTGAAGGCAATCCGGTACTCGATGGGAAGCCAGTGCAGTTGCCGGAGGATGGGAGTGATGTGCTCCCTCACTGGTGCTCCCACCAGCAAGCGAGCCGCGGCATTCTGCACCAGCTTGAGTTTCCGGATTGTCGACAAGGGAAGGCCAACGTAGAGGGCGTTACAGTGCAAAAGCATTATCCATATGCATTTGGCCTGAAAGAAAATTGGACAAAGATAATGTACCAATGGTACATGACACCAAAGAAGATTGCTACATTTACCAAAGATACAAATTACAAATGTTGGAAGTGTGGGAAATGTGAGGGATCTTTTACACACATGTGATGGACTTGTGAAGCAGCAAAACTCTTCTGAAAAGAGATCCACGAGATCTGCCAATTTTAAAAAAATAGAAACTTTCATTTCAACCAAAACTTTCTTTTAGGAATGACTAAAACACAATGGAACACCAACAAAGACAAACTATTTACATATATTGCAACCGCTGCAAGGCTTGTGTAGGCAAGAAAATGGAGGCAAAAATTGAGACCACGAAAAGAAGAGTGGATAGAAAACATTTTTGACATCATGAGTATGGACAAATTGACATATTTAATTATGAAGGTGCAGAACAAAAACATGAAGATGACAGATTGGTCCCCACTGATAGTCTGGTTAAAAGGAAACAAAGTGAAACTACTAATTTAACAAATTTGTCTCAAAAAAATAGGAGAAATAAACCGCCGTCGAAGAGAAGACAAAGAGGGATGAGAAAATGACAATAAGATAAAACTAAACCCCTTGAAGAGAAGAATTGAAGAGGACACTACACTCCCCTTTTTTCTGGTTTTTACTTCTCTTTTCTTCTCCTCCCTCTTTTCCCCCTAACCTTCCCATCCCCCTTCACCCTACTCATTTCCCCTTCTTTTTTCCTTCCTTCCTCCCTACCCTTCTTTTTTTAAATTGTTGTATCAAAAAATTCTTAATAAAAACTAATTTTTAAAAAATCTAGTGGTTCCCAACCTTTGGTCCTCTAGTTATTTTTGGACTTCAGCTCCCAGAAATCCCAACCAGCTTTCCATCTTTTAGGAATTGTGGGGGCTGAAGTTTAAAACACCTGGGGTACCAAAGGTTGGGAACCACTGATCTATTGAAATCTGAAATATGGGCAATACTGTACGCAAACGAGGCAAGAGGATCTACGCCAAGAATACATTTGACGTTCCAACTCCAACACAGCACAGCCAATGGTGCAGAATGCTGGGAGTTGCAGATGCATCCAGATGACCACCGAATACCAACGTCTAAGCCATACTGCCGGATTTGTCTGCTGTACCGGCTGCAAAATTTAGGCCATAAACATTGGTTAATTCATTTTTAAAAAATGGTAACAGATAGGGTTTAGCTGTACTTTTGTTTCTAATCTGATATGACTTGCTTTGCGTTCAGTATGAGAGAAAGATGGACTGTAAATTAATACATTAAATTATTTCATTAAAAATAAATTATACTTCTAAAAACTGTAAATTTAAAACATAGAATGTGTGTGTGTGTGTCAGAAAGAGATTTTAAAACATATTACAATCTCTTTCTGCCAAAGGAAGCTATGAACCAAAGTCTTGCCTAAACAAAGAGGTCTCTCACCTCTGCAGGACTCTACCCTATACCATGCAGCAGTGGACAAGTCTACATAGGGACCACCAAAAGCAGAAGCATTGCCCCAGGCATGAATCAAGGAACATGAAAGGCACTGAAGACTAATTCAAACACAGAAGTCAACCATAGCAGAGCACCTGATGAATCAACCTGGACACAGCATATTATTTGAGAACACAGAAATGCTGGATCACTCTGACAACTACCATGCCTGACTACACAGAGAAGCCATTGAAATTCACAAGCATGTGGACAATTTCAAGAGAAAGGAGAAAACCATGAAAATAAACAAAATCTCACTACCAGTTTTTTTTAAAAAAAAACAAAACAAAACAAAAAACCAACAACACTAAAGTCAGGACAGTAAATAAAAAGCCACACTCAAAAAAAGGGGAATTCCAGTCAAGAATCAATCAGCGCCAGCTAATACCTCCCAACAAAGAATGCCCCAGGAAGCAACCAGCCAGGCTTTGAAGACGCAAGACTATTCAATGCTAATCAAGGTGGCCATTTGCAAGATTCACACTTGCCTCAAGCAGAGAAGAGTTCGGTGCCCGGGTTATTTGAGAAAGGCATTGTGTGCCAAGGTTGGTCTTAATCAGTTTGTTTTGTGGCTCACAGTGCTCTCGGAAAGTTACTGAAAGTACTGGGAGTCCCATTGTCTATGGTCCATCCTCCTCTAAACAGCACCAGGATATAGAGTGGGTCATTGGGGGCTCTTTGTGCCAAGTTTGGTCTTGATCAGTCATTGGATGAGGTTTGCAGTGGTCTTGGGAAGTGAGTGTAGGTACTTCAAGTCCTATCATCCATGGCCCATCCTCCTCCAAACTTCAGCAGGATGTAGTGAATCACTGGGGGTCTGTGTGCCAAGTTTGGTCTTGATCTGTCATTGGTGGGGTCCACGTGGTCTGTTGTTGGCCAAGCGTTTTAAAGTACTACAAATCCCATAATCCATGGTCTACCTTGCCCAAACCACAACAGGACGTAAAGTGAGTTATGGGCACTCTGTGTGCCAAGTTTGGTCTTGATCTGTCATTGGTGGGGGCCGCAGTGGTCTGTGGTTGCCAAGCGTTTTATAGTACTACAAATCCCATAATCCATGGTCCACCTCCCCCAATCCTAACTAGGACGTAAAGGGGGTCTTGGGGGTTATGTGTGCCAAGTTTGGTCTTTCTCAGTCATTGGATGAGGGTTGCAGCAGTTTTGGGAAGTGACCAGAGGTACTTCAAGTCCCATCATCCGTGCTCTGGCCTCCCCCAAACCTCACCAGGATGTAGAGTGGGTCATGGGGACTCTGTGTGCGAAGTTTGGTCTTGATCTGTCATTGGTGGGGACCACCGTGTTCTGTGGTGGCCCAAGTGTTTTAAAGTACTACAATTCCCATAATACGTTGTCCATCTCCCCCAAACTGCACCAGCATGTAAAGTGGGCCATGGGGGTTATGTGTGCCAATTTTGGTCCAGGTTCGTCGCTCGTGCACATCATAGTTGCCTGTGAAAGTGGCAGCCAATCGGAATACTGCCACATACATACATTCTCATTTATTATATACATACATAGATAGATGAAGAAAATTGCAAAACCAAAAACCAAAAAACCCCAAATTTATATTTTGATGTGATTCCTTTATAAAACTGGAAAGTATCCTAAATGTGGGCAATATGTTACTTTTCTTTTTACAGAGGGATACATGGTCAAGTTAATCCAAAGTAGAGGATACACATCCGGCTCCACCTCAAAAGTTGCCGCAGATGCAGCTCACCTGGCAATTGCAATTCATGGCCTTGACAGAACTGAACTTTACAGTATATGCACAAAGACGCACTTTCCCCCAAATACTTCACAAAGAGCGACTCATAGCACAATGACACCGAGTTCTGGGTCAAACTGAGGCTCAGAGGCACAGAAGGAGAATTTGGAAACGTAATTCCAAGCAGCACTAAAGGCACTCATCTTTTGTGGGTGGCAAGCGCTGAGGAAGGCAGAAGATGAATGGCTCCAAGTAATGAGCTACCCACATCACAGAGCAATATCAGACTATAAATACTATAATGTTATATGATATATTATAATTTCCCCTTGATATATTAATATGTTAATATTAATGATGTGTAATATATAGTAAATATAGTAAGTGAATAAATAAATAAATTATGTAGATTCTCCACCAGTTAGTTGCCCAAAAACTCTCCACCAAGGAACAGCTCTTCATTCTTTCCATTGCTTGCATTTATTTACTTGAATGAATGCACAAACTCCAAAAGCCCCCAAGTTGCTATTTCCCCAATGCATCCCACAAGAAACCACACATGTCCCATTGCTCCTTTCCTCTCCTTCATCTATAATATCAGTGAGCCGTTTGGTCTCAAGCTCAGCAAGCCAACGGACAGACCCTCCAATGAAGAGCAGACTATTAAAACAGAATAAAATTAAAACATCCAAACCTCAACTCTTAAAAATAAGTCATCAACCCTCAAATTGAAGACACAGCTATTAAATGAGCACAATGACAATCAAGTCAAGTGGGGGTTCTGTGTGGGAAATCTGACTCCATTCTATCATTGGTGGGGTTCGGAATGCTCTTTGATTGTAGGTCAACTATAAATCCCAGCAACTACAACTCCCAAATGTCAATGTCTATTTTCCCCAAACTCCACCAGTGTTCACATTTGGGCATATTGAGTATTCATGCAAAGTTTGGTCCAGTTCCATCATTGTTTGAGTGCTCGCTGGATGTAGATGAACTACAACTCCCAAATTCAAGGTCACTGCCCACCAAACCCTTCCAGTATTTTCTGTTGGTCATGGGAGTTCTGTGTGCCATATTTGGTTCAATTCCATCATTGGTGGAGTTCAAAGTGCTCTTTGATTGTAGATGAACTATAAATCCCAGCAACGGCAACTCCCAAATGACAAAATCAATACCCCTCCCCCGTAACCCCCATCAGTATTCAAATTTGGGCATATCGGGTATTTGTGTCAAATTTGGTCCAGTGAATGAAAATACATTCTGAATATCAGATATTTGCATTACAATTCATAACAGTAGCAAAATTACAGTTATGAAGTAGCAACGAAAACAATGTTATGCTTGGGGGTCACCACAACATGAGGAACTTTATTAAGGGTTTGCAGCATTAGGAAGGTTGAGAAACACTGGTCTCAAGGAAATAACAATATCCAATAGGACAGCTCCAAGCTTTTCTGCCAATACAGAAGCTCAATATTAACACCAAGAAGAATCGGGCCAGTGACGGCATTTCTCTGAAAACATATAGTTGATGCAGATACTAGGTTGGCTTTCAAAACATGTGCCTAAACGCACAAATTGTCTAAGCATGTCTAATATCAGACCATTGCACATTGTGTGGTGCTACCACACTAAATGTTATCTCCTGAGCAAATGCGCTGAGGATTTTGGAGCCTTGTGTACCACCAGAAAGACCTCTTTGCATGACTTCCAGCATCAATGACACAGAAAGTGATCTCTTAAGTGGCACATGAATACAGCAAGTGGCACAATGGAGAAGGTCAAACTTGATGGGACTTGAGGTACCTCCATGAATTATGGGATTTGTAGTACTTTCAAAGCCTTCATTTCCCACAGACCACTGCAGCCCTGAACAAAAGACCTATAAGACTAAACTTGGCACCCTGTGCCCCAATGACCCAGTCCCCATCCTTCTACAGTTAAGAGGAGGGCGGACCATGGATGATGGGACTTCAACTACCTCTACTCATTGCCCAAGACTGCTGCGGCCCCCAACAAAGACCGATAAAGACCATACTTGGCACACAGAGCCCCCATGACCCACTCTATCTTCTACTGCAGTTTGGAGGAGGGTGGACCATGGATGATGGGACTTGAAGTACCAAAGACCAACCTTGGCACACAATGCCTTTCTCAAATAACCCGAGCACCACTAGTAATAATAATAATAATAATATTTCCAGGATTGTTGCAGAATTAAAACAATGGCAAACCTGTTTTAATTGATCTTTCCGACAATTCGCAAAAGATCCGCCTTTTCCCCAAGATGGGAAGCAACTGCCATAGAGGCCTGCCTTCCTCACACGCAAACCAACCCCTTGAAAGCCTGCCAAGGGAAGGCCGACCTGGAGAGTTTGGGAGCAAGGCAGGTCTGGGAGAGAAGAAGGAGACGCGTCTGGAGGTGGATCCCAGGCAGGATCAGATAGCAAGACACACCGGCGGCAGAGGAGAGAGACGAAGGCGCTGCCTTATGAGCCGCCAGGGAATTGGTCCATGGAGCTCAGCGTTAGTCTCAGCCTCTGGCCCTCCGGACATTTCCAGCTCCAAATCTCAAAAGCTGCAGCCAAGCATGGCCAAGGCTCAGAGATGTCTGGGAAAGGAACCACAAAGCATCCTGAGGCCCCCAGGCCGAGAAGCACCGCTATACAGTACACCATCCCTGTGTGACAACCTGTATATATAGATATAGTATCATAGATTTGGAAGGGACCCCCAAAGGTCATCCAGTCCAGCCTTGTTCTTAACTCTTGAGTACTTAGTAACTTGGGTGTTTATAACTGGGTGACGGCCTGTATAGATATCCTCAGTGCACCGGAAATGTGGCGCAGCTGGCTGGGTGTCAGCTGCATACGTTCTTTACTGACCAGAAGGTCATGAGTTCGAGGCCTGCCCAGGTCGGGCTGAGCTCTTGACCAATTTGTGTAGCTCGTTGTTGACCTTTGCAACCCAAAGAACAGTTGCATCTGTCAAGTAGGAAATTTAGGTGCCACTTTGTGGGGAGGCTAAATTTAACTGATTTCTGGAATGTTAAATTGCCTCTATGTCTGTCTATATATGTTGTATGTCAATGGCATTGAATGTTTGCCTGTATATGTGCATTGTGATCCGCCCTGAGTCCCCTGCGGGGTGAGAAGGGTGGAATATAAATGGCTTTAATTATAATAATAATAGATAGAAATAGTATCATAGATTTGGAAGGGACCCCCAAAGGTCATCCAGCCCAGCCCTGTTCTTAACTCTTGAGTACTTAGTAAGTCGGGTATTTGTAATTAGGTGACAGCCTTTATAGATAGATAGAAATAGTATATATTATGTGGCGCAGCTGGCTGGGAGTCAGCTGCATTAAGATCACTACTGACCGAAAGGTCATGAGTTCGAAGCCAGCCCGGGTTGGAGTGAGCTCCCGACCAAAATTGTGTCGCTTGTTGTCGATCTTTGCAGCCCGAAAGACAGTTGCATCTGTCAAGTAGGAAATTTAGGTACCACTTTGTGAAGAGGCTAATTTAGCTGATTTATGAGGCCATAAAAATCTCTAGGAAGTATGCAAAGAATGAGGAAGCGACAGCTCCCCTGGTGGCCAGAAGCTGGAATGTTAAATAGCCTCTGAGTGTCTGTCTATATATGTTGTGTGTCTATGGCATTGAATGTTTGCCATGTATGTGTACATTGTAATCCGCCCTGAGTCCCCTGCGGGGTGAGAAGGGTGGAATAGAAATACTGTAAGTAAATAAATAATAAATAATAGCATATACATATCATAAATAAACAAATAAAAAATAGTATCATAGATTTGGAAGGGATCCCCAAAGGCCATCCAGTCCAGCCCCGTTCTTAACTCTTTAGTAGTTAGTAAATTGGGTGTTTGTAACTGGGTGATGGTCTGCATATATAGACAGATACTTGAGAAACTTGAGGCACCTTTCATGAGATAATGGAGCACCGCCAACATCAGGGAGAACTCCTAGACCAGGCATGGGCAAACTTCGGCCCTCCAGGTGCTTTGGACTTCAACTCCCACAATTCCTAACAACCTGCTGGCTGGAGGGTCCAAGTTTGGCCATTCCTGTCCTAGAGTGAAAGAAATGTTGGACAGTGGAACATGCCGCCTGGGAGTGTGAGGGGAATCTCCTTCCTTTTTGAGCCAGATGGCTGGCCATCTATAGGGAGTGCTTTGATTGTGTGTTCCAGGCTGGCAAAAGGGTTGCACTGGATGGCCCTTGGTGGCTTCTTCCTAGTTGGACAGTGGAACATGCCGCCTGGGAGTGTGAGGGGAGTCTCCTTCCTTTTTGAGCCAGATGGCTGGCCATCTGTCGGGAGTGCTTTGATTGTGTCTTCCAGGGTGGCAAAGGGGTTGGACTGGGTGGCCCTTGGGTGGATCAGTGGAACATGCCACTTGGGAGTGTGAAAGGGAATCTCCTTCCTTTTTGAGCCAGATGGCTGGCCATCTATAGGGAGTGCTTTGATTGTGTGTTCCAGGGTGGCAAAGGGGTTGGACTGGGTGGCCCTTGGGTGGATCAGTGGAACATGCCACTTGGGAGTGTGAAAGGGAATCTCCTTCCTTTTTGAGCCAGATGGCTGGCCATCTATAGGGAGTGCTTTGATTGTGTCTTCCAGGGTGGCAAAGGGGTTGGACTGGGTGGCCCTTGGGTGGGTCAGTGGAACATGCCACTTGGGAGTGTGAAAGGGAATCTCCTTCCTTTTAAGCCAGATGGCTGGCCATCTATAGGGAGTGCTTTGATTGTGTGTTCCAGGGTGGCAAAGGGGTTGGACTGGGTGGCCCTTGGGTGGATCAGTGGAACATGCCACCTGGGAGTGTGAAAGGGAATCTCCCTCTTTTTTAAGCCAGATGGCTGGCCATCTATTGGGAGTGTTTTGATTGTGTGTTCCTGGCTGGCAAAATGGTTGCACTGGATGGCCCTTGGTGGCTTCTTCCTAGTTGGACAGTGGAACATGCCGCCTGGGAGTGTGAGGGGAGTCTCCTTCCTTTTTGAGCCAGATGGCTGGCCATCTGTCGGGAGTGCTTTGATTGTGTCTTCCAGGGTGGCAAAGGGGTTGGACTGGGTGGCCCTTGGGTGGGTCAGTGGAACATGCCACTTGGGAGTGTGAAAGGGAATCTCCTTCTTTTTTAAGCCAGATGGCTGGCCATCTATAGGGAGTGCTTTGATTGTGTGTTCCAGGGTGGCAAAGGGGTTGGACTGGGTGGCCCTTGGGTGGATCAGTGGAACATGCCACTTGGGAGTGTGAAAGGGAATCTCCTTCCTTTTTGAGCCAGATGGCTGGCCATCTATAGGGAGTGCTTTGATTGTGTCTTCCAGGGTGGCAAAGGGGTTGGACTGGGTGGCCCTTGGGTGGGTCAGTGGAACATGCCACTTGGGAGTGTGAAAGGGAATCTCCTTCCTTTTTGAGCCAGATGGCTGGCCATCTATAGGGAGTGCTTTGATTGTGTGTTCCAGGGTGGCAAAGGGGTTGGACTGGGTGGCCCTTGGGTGGATCAGTGGAACATGCCACTTGGGAGTGTGAAAGGGAATCTCCTTCCTTTTTAAGCCAGATGGCTGGCCATCTATTGGGAGTGTTTTGATTGTGTGTTCCAGGCTGGCAAAATGGTTGCACTGGATGGCCCTTGGTGGCTTCTTCCTAGTTGGACAGTGGAACATGCCGCCTGGGAGTGTGAGGGGAGTCTCCTTCCTTTTTGAGCCAGATGGCTGGCCATCTGTCGGGAGTGCTTTGATTGTGTCTTCCAAGGTGGCAAAGGGGTTGGACTGGGTGGCCCTTGGGTGGGTCAGTGGAACATGCCACTTGGGAGTGTGAACGGGAATCTCCTTCCTTTTTGAGCCAGATGGCTGGCCATCTGTTGGGAGTGCTTTGATTGTGTGTTCCTGGCTGGCAAAAGGGTTGGACTGGATGGCCCTTGGGGGCTTCTTCCTAGTTGGACAGCGGAACATGCCACCTGGGAGTGTGAGGGGAGTCTCCTTCCTTTTTGAGCCAGATGGCTGGCCATCTGTTGGGAGTGCTTTGATTGTGTAATCCAAGGTGGCAAAAAGGGTTGGGCTGGATGGCCTTTGGGGGGTCTCTTCCAACATCCTATGCACTTCTCAGCAAAGGAAGCAAATCAGGGGGAAGAGGGGCTCAGGAGCGTTTTGAGAAGCCAAGGACAAAGTGGGAGGGCGAATTGGGAAGGGGGCTTTTCCTGCCAAATCAGGACCAGCTGATGCCAAGCCTGAAATCCTGGGTTTGGATTTCCGAATTGGAGACCCGGGGGGGGGGGAGCCTAAGGGAGGGCTGAAGAGGGAGGAGAGCGCGAGACACACAAAGAAAGGAGCCCCAAGTTGAGACCCGGGAGGGAGAGGGGGAGGAGGGAGAGGGGGAGGCTGCCTTCCAGAAAGGGCAAGAGACCCCCCAGCCCAGAAGGCGACCCTCAACGGGTAAGGCAGCCCACAAACCCGGGCTGCAGAGCAACTCACCCTCCGCTGGCGTCGGCCAATGGGCTGGCTGAGATTCCAAAGCGCATCCACCTCGGGTCTTGTTGCAGAGAGAATGAGGGGAAGGGAGAGCAAGAGGGGAGGGCCAAGGGGCGTCTTGCAGCTGCAGCGGCCAAGGAAGAACATAAGGAGGGGAGGGGAGGGAGAGGGAGGGGGGGGTCAGGCTGCAAAAGGAGAATCCCCGGCTCAAGTTAGCGGAGGGAGGGGCCAGTGGGCCCGCCCCGGACACGCATGCGCACTGGAGGAACCAAGGGGAGGGGGAGAACAGAGGGCTCATGGGCTGCCCCATCCACACTGATACTCTGGATGGATCTCCACTGCTATAGGTCTTGACACATATCATGCAGTTCAAACAGCATGATATGGGTCCACACTAGAGCATTATTAGTATTATTATTATATAATTATTAATTAATTGCTGCAGTTCAAACAGCATGATATGGGTCCACACTAGAGCAGTATTATTATTATTAATATATAATTATTAATTAATGCAGTTCAAACAGCATGATATGGGTCCATACTAGAGCAGTACTATTATTATTATTAATATATAATTATTAATTAATTAATGCAGTTCAAACAGCATATGGGTCCATACTAGAGCATTACTATTATTATTAATAATAATAATATATAATAATGCAGTTCAAACAGCATATGGGTCCACACTACAGCATTATTAGTATTAATAATAATATATAATTATTAATGCAGTTCAAACAGCATAATATGAGTGATGGGTCTACACTACAGCATTATTATTATTATATAATTATTAATTAATTAATGCAGTTCAAACAGCATGATATGGGTCCACACTAGAGCATTATTAGTATTATTATTATATAATTATTAATTAATTAATGCAGTTCAAACAGCATGATATGGGTCCACACTAGAGCATTATTAGTATTATTATTATATAATTATTAATTAATTAATGCAGTTCAAACAGCATGATATGGGTCCACACCAGAGCATTATTAGTATTATTATATATAATTATTAATTAATTAATGCAGTTCAAACAGCATGGTATGGGTCCACACTAGGATATTATTATTATTACTAATATATAATTATTAATATAATCTATTATTATTCATAATACAGTGTTCCCTCACTTATTGCTGGGGTCAAGTTCCAGGACCTCCTGCAATAAGTGAAAAACCACGATGTAGGGATGCTCTATTAATTTTCATATTTATACATTATTTTACTAGTTATACACTATTTTAAGTCTTTATAAACTTAAAATAAAGAGAAGGAAAGGCCTTTCAAGGCTGGAGGGAGGACTCAGGAGGGAAAGCGCCTCGGAGGGCGGCGGCGGCCAAACCCCACAAAACAACGAAAATACCACGATATATATTTTAAATTTTTTTTTTAAATCTGCGAAAAACGAGTCTGCAATAAGCAAACCGTGAAGTAGCAAGGAAACACTGTAAAAACAATAATAATCTTCTATAGAAGTAAAAATTTAATGTTCGTTTGTGGGATTAACATAACTCAAAAACCACTGGATGAATTAAAACAAAATTTGGACACAAGACACCTATCGGGCCATCACTCATAAAAACACTGAAAAACACAGCAGAAGAGGCTTAAAAAGCCAAAAAACAAAAAAAATGCATTACAATGTATGCACAAAACCACATATATACACAAACACACATATATACACACATACACAAATATATACAAATATACACACATATATGCATATATACACACACAAAATAAATATACACATAGGGGGGAGGGAGGGAGGAGAGAAGGAGGGAGAGAAAGAGGGCAAGGGAGGAAGGAGAAAAGGAAATAAAAGTACCAAAAAGAAAGGAAAGAGAGAGGGAAGGAGTGAAGTCATGAAAGAGAGAAAGAGGGAGAGAAGGAAGGAAGGATCATAGAATCATGCAGTTGAGAGAGACCTCATGGGCCATCCAGTCCAACCCTCTGCCAAGTAGCAGGAAAATTGCATTCAAAGCACCCCTGACAGATGGCCATCCAGCCTCTATTTAAAAGCTTCCAAAGAAGGAGCATCCACCACACTATCTATTATTATTATTATTATTATTACATTTACATTATTTTACTGTTCTATTATTACATTTATTATTTTACTATTATTTTATTACATTTATTATTTTAATCTATTATTATTGTTATTATTAAATTTCCATTATTAACTCTATTATTTTTATTACATTTATTATTTTACCTTTTTATTATTATTGGAAGGATACATAAGCTCATTTACATTGAAGATAGTTAGAATAATGGTTTAATCAGACTTGGACAGCCTTACCTTAAGTTAGTTTTTTTAGTTTTATACCCGAGTAATATATTGTATGTACATATAACATGTAAGCTGCTCTGAGTCCCCTTCGGGGTGAGAAGGGTGTTGTATAAATGTCGTAAATAAATAAATAATAATAAATCTATTTTATTATTATTTGTCTTGCTTTCATTGATTACACTGGAAAACAGGTATTTTGCTTCCTTTACCATTTTGTGTGTACCAAATAGATTTTTTATGGTGATCACATAAATAACTTCAAGAATCTCACAATTTTTCCACCATGATTAAAATTTGACAAACCGTCTTAGCTAAGCTGACAGCCTGACCTTTTGCTGTGACATCAACGGATTGTTTTGTGCTCTCAGATGCAACCACCACCCAACAGAATGATTATTGTTTATTGACTCATAGAACCATAGAATGGGGGGAAAACACATGGGCCATCTAGTCCAACCCCTTCTATGCAGGAAAAGCACAATCAAAGTACCACTGACAGATTATTACGTTTGAAGGCCGTTTTATAATAATAATAGATCTTTGTTGTTTATTCATTCAGTCACTTCCGGCTCTTCGTGACCTCATGTACCAGCACACACCAGAGCTCCCTGTCAGCTATTGCCACCCCCAGCTCCTTCAAAGTCAAGCAAGTCCCTTCAAGGATACCATCTATCCATCTTACCCTTGGTTGACCCCTCTTCCTTTTTCCTTCCCAGCAGCATTATTTTCCCAAAGCTTTCCTGGCTTCTCATTATGAGGCCAAAGTACTTCATCTTTGCCTCTAATATCCTTCCCTCCAGTGAGCAGTCAGGCTTTATTCCCTGGAGTATAGGCTGGTTGGATCTTCTCGCAGTCCAAGACACTCTCAGAATTTTCCTCCAGCACCACAGTTCAAAAGCGTATATCTTCCTTCGCTCAGCCTTCCTTATGGTCTAGCTCTCGCATCCATAGGTTACTACGGTGAATACAATTGCTTTAACTATGTGGATCTTCGTTGCCAGTGTGACGTCTCTTCACGATTTTATCAAGATTAGTCATTGCTCTCCTCCCAAGTATGTTTTTATTGTATGTTGTGATCCGCCCCGAGCCTGCAAGGAGGAGCGGAATATAAAACTGAATAAATAAATAAATAAGGAAACGCCTTTTGATTTCCTGACTGCAGTCTGTGTCTGCAGTCATCTTCGCTCCTAGAAATACAAAGTCTGTCCCTGCCTCCATGTTTTCTCCCTCTATTTGCCAGTTGTCAATCTGTCTGGTTGCCATAATATTGGTTGTTTTTAATGTTTAGCTGCAACCCAGCTTTTGCACTTTCTTCTTTCACCTTTGTTAGAAGGCTCCTCAGCTCCTCCTTGCTTTCAGCCATCAAAGTGGTAGTATCTGCATATCTAAGGTTGTTAATGTTTCTTCCAGCAAATATCTATCTATCTATCTATCTATCCACATAATAAAAGTGAAAATGTATGTGCCAGAGGTGTCCACTTACACAGACAGCCTCCCACCTCCACAAACAGGCTATATTTGCGGCATATATTTCCATGCATAAGTAACGTGAAGATAGAATAAGGTTAACATGAAGAGATATGGAAAAATAAATTGAAATATGCATATGCAACAGATCTGAAAGAAAATTGGATAAGAGTATCACATAGATCAGGGCTGCTCATTAGGTAGATCGTGATCTACTGGTAGATCACATAGGGCATCCTGGTAGATCGCAGGCAGGACGGGAGGAAGGCTCAGTCCCGCCCCACAGGCTGGACCACGGGACACCGCCCAGGTGCAGAAGGAGGTTGGACTGGATGGCCCTTGGAGGTCTTCTATTCTAGGAACCCACTGTTATTATTATTATCAGAGGCTGAATGGCCATCTGAGGAATGCTTTGATTGTGTTTTTCCCTTATGGCAGAAGGAGGTTGGACTGGATGGCCCTTGGAGGTCTCCTTCTACTCTAGGAACCTATTGTTGTTATTATTAGTAGTAGTAGTGGTGGTGGTGGTGGTAGCAGAGGCTGATGAAACCTCAGGAAGATACCAGGAAGTCATCACCTTTATTTTAACTTCTAAAGATCTGTTCTATAATATCTTCTATCTTTAGATCTATTCTCATTCTACTTAATCCTCCCCCTCTTTTTTTATATCTCTTTCTTCTATTTCCTTTTTGTTTTGTTTTTTACTATCTTGTTTTTGATTTTAAAACTGTAATTTTCAATTAAGATTACTTTTTTAAAAGATAAAATAAGGTGTTTTTATTGTCCCACAGATCTGATATATGATGGACAGCTGCTTTAATGGTCTTCTACAGCAGTGTTTTTCAACCTTTTTTGAACCGCGGCACATTTTTTACATTTACAAAATCCTGGGGCACACCACCAACCAAAATGACACAAAATGACACTCTAACACAGTAATACATATAGTTAATATGTTTTAAAATATATTTATACACTCAGTGTGAAATCTGGACCTGTTTCGATGAACACAACATAGATATCCTGGCAGGAATGGCAGAAAGACACAAACTTCCCACACAGAACTCCCATAACCAAGAGAAAATATTATAAGAGTTTGGTGGGCATTGACCTTGGGTGTTGGAGTTCACCTATATCCAGAGAGCACTCTGGACTGAAACAATGTTGGATCAGGACCAACCTTGGCATGAATACTCAATATGCCCAAATGTGAACACAGATGGAGTTTGGGGAAAATAGACCTTGACATTTGGGAGTTACAGTTTCTGGGGTTTATAGTTAACACCCAATCAAAGAGCATCCTGAAGTCTTGCAACAATGGAATTGATCCAAACTTGGCATATTGAACTCTCATTACCAACAGAAAGTACTGAAAGGGTTTGCTTGGGAATTGACCTTGAGTTTGGAAGTTTGGAGAGCACTGTGGACTCAAACTATGTTATGTTATGTTGTTGTTTGTTTTCTATCCAGAATCACAATGTTGGAAGAAGGCTCACCACTTTAAGGTCCCTAAAACAGGCATGGGAAAACTTCGGCCCTCTGGGTGCTTTGGACTTCAATTCCCACCATTCCTAACAGTCTGAGGCCCTTTCCTGCTTAAATGGCTGAGGGGGGAAAGGAAAAGGGCCTGAGGCTGCTAGGAATGGTGGGCGTTGGAGTCCAAAACACCTGGAAGGTCCAAGTTTACCCATGCCAGCTTTCAACAAAGACCTCTTCCTCCCCCTTCCCCTTTGCTCCCTTTCTTCTCCCTCCTGCCGAGCACTTACTTTTTCTTCTGCATTGCCGCTTCTGCTGCCATTTTGATCTGAGGGGGCAGCATGAGCGTGTGCAGGAGGGGAGGGGGGAGGGAGGAAGACAGGGCCCGGTTGGGCGCTACTGCGCAGGAGGGAGAAGAAAGGGAGCAAAGGGGAAGGGGGAGGAAGAGGTCTTTGTTGAAAGCTGGCATGGGTAAACTTGGACCTTCCTTGGCTGTCTTTTTGTTCATCAACTATCCCTGGTTTTACTGCGCAGACTCGCCCCAGAGCAAAGCGAGGCAACGCGAGCAGAGCGAGACTGAGAAGAAGGGAGCCCGAGTGGAGAAGAAAAAGTGTTCGGCAGGAGGAGGAAGAAAGGGTATTGGAGGTTCCAATTTCCAACGGCACACCTGATGATCGCTCAAGGCACACTAGTGTGCCACGGCACACTGGTTGGGAAACACTGTTCTACAGGATGTAGAAAACATTGCATGGACAGCCTTCAAGAATGTTGTTTGTAACATAATAGTAATAATAATAATTTATTTGTATACAGTCCTATCTCCCCAAAAGGACTCAAGGCGGTTTCTAACATGTAAGGCAAATATTTAATTGCCGGCAAGAAACCACACAGACAATTACATCAAGATAAACACATTTGACAATATAACACAATCTAATTAAACTTAACAGACAAAATAAAGAACTGAAAACATCAAATACAAAAAAATCTACAGAAATACACTAAAGATAAAAATATTAAAAACGGATGTAATTGTAGTTCCATCAGTAGAGGTTCAACAAAACCAGTGGCCAGGGTTACAAAATGGATGTGGCCAACTATAAGTGGGCTGGGCATGGGATAGTGCAAATAGCACATCATACGCCCAGGGAAGTGGATGAAAAATCTTTGAGGCAAAAAGAAGATGGTCAGGGCATGGAGCACAAGCAAAAGAGACCTGATGGACATGTTGACCAATGAACTGGATACCAAGAGGCCACAAGTGGCCCTCGGGCAGACCTCGTACCTCATGGGACAAACTAATGGTTAAGCTATTCAGCCAGAAATGGAAAAGAAAAGCACAGGATGGTATATTTTGGCAAATGGTAGATTTGCGTGAAGCCCAAAGGAGTGGATTGACGACAAATCAGATAGAATAGGAAACACTTTCAAACCAGGAGCAGAAATTGTTTTCACATTTGGTGACATAATGTAACTTAAAATAAATCAAATACATAAAAACAAGTATTAGTTCCTGGATATAAAATTAAAATACAATAAATATATTAAAATTGCATTTCAAACCTCACCTCCCCCCCCCCCTTTTCCCAAATTTCCACCACAACTTGCCCCTCCTCCAAATGTATCGTTTAGACACACATCATTTTTGTGACACAGTAATTCGGTTTTACTACCAAACCGGACACTAAACCAACCCCTTATAATAGATAAGGACACATACCAAAATGGTAAAAACGGAATTTATGGGGATACAATATGTCTCATGAAAACCTTTCCTTTATATTTTTGAAATTATATGATTTCTAATTGCATAATAGTTTTAAGACTGTTTTGTCATTTTTCTCGACATCTGTGCGACACATTAACCTGTCAAAACACGGAGTTTGGAAAGCGCTGGTCTGCACTGACCATTGAAACTATGATACATGGCAGTCTAGATCCAGCCAGTTGACGAGAAACCATAAAAATGTAGTGTATTTAAAGCATAACTGAAAGTACAGTGTGCCACATTGAAAATACCCTTCGGCCACCTGTTCAGCACTTTAAAGATTCAAATTTTACTGACATGTAGCAAAAAAGCAAGGAGCTGCCAGATCTTTTATTCTAATCCGTGCCATTCTTTGCTTTAGCGACATCTGAAAATAATGATCCTATTCCATATGATGAATAATTGCCTGCAGAATTGCTCTGCCAACGTCAACATTCATTTGCCATCAGGTTTGGGAAAAGAGCATTGTTGCTTGCTCAATTCTGGTGACCTTTAGCAATCAGGACTCCATCTTTTGCTTTGTTCAGATTCCAAAACAACTAAAACAAGTATTGTCGAAGGCTTTCATGGTCGGAATCACTGGGTTGTAAGTTTTTCAGGCTGTATGGCCATGTTGGGAAGTCTGACTTGGCCAAAGTGGTCCATCCTCTGGTTACATCCTATTTAGACTACTGCAACACTCTCTACATGGGGCTGCTTTTGAAAACTTCTCGGAAGCTTCAATTAGTCCAACGGTCGGCAGCCAGGTTAACAGGAGCGGCGTACCAGGAGTGAACTACTCCTTTGTTACGTCAGCTTCACTGGTTGCCGATTAGCTTCCGGGAATAATTAAAAGTGCTGGTGTTAACCTTTAAAGCCCTAAATGGCTCTGGCCCAGATTACCTGTCCAAACGCATCTCCTGCTATCATGCAACCATCATGCAATTTAAGATCTTCAGGAGAGGCCCTGCTCTCGATCCCACCACTCTCACAAATGCGGTTGGTGGGAATGAAAGACAGGGCCTTCTCAGCAGTGGCCCCCCATCTGTGGAACTCTCTCCCTAAGGACATCAGGTTAGCCACCTCCTTCCTGTCCTTTAGGAAACAACTAAAAACCTGGCTGTTGGCCCAGACATTTGACTAAGGTACTGATCATTAGATAATTGGCAACTGGACTTGAATTTTGTTGAGATGACGATATTGGAATGATTGATTGAACTCTGGTGGTTGCATGTAAATATGATAGTTAATGGTTTTATTGTTGTTTTATAATATTTTGTTTTTATTGAGTGTATTTATATGGCATCATCGATGCGGTTGTGAAGCCACCCTGAGTCACCCCCCCCCCACACACACACACACACTTGTGGGAGAAGGGTGGGGTAGAAATAAAGCAAATAAATAAATAATGTTCCAGAAGCATTCTCTCCTGACGTTTTGCCTGCATCTATGGCAGGCATCCTCAGAGGTTGTGATGTCTGTTGGAAACTTTCAATAAAGGATTCCCCTCAGGAGGTATAAAGTCAGACCTTGAAGCTGCTAGGCCATTAAATGCTAATCAAGGTGGCCAATTGAAATATTCACACCTACCTTCAACATACAAGAGTTCTTTCTCCCACCCTGGACATTCCATAGACACATAAACCCCATTTTCCTGGTTTCCAACAGACCTCACAACCTCTGAGGATGCTTGCCACAGATGCAGGCAAAACGTCGGGAGAGAATGCTTCAGGAACAAGGCCATACATTCCAAAAAACTTACAACAACCCAACTAAAAGGTTTATTTTAAGTCAAAACAAAATATATACATGGTACTGACAATCAATGGGTGGCACCTGCATGTTTAAATTGCAAGATCCTTGAAGATGGTAAACAGAGCAATGAATTGTTAGTCACTGTCACAAGAAGAAGCTATATGTTATCGCTGAAATTACCCAACTCATTTAAGGAAGGGACCATAAGAGCCATCTAGCCCAATCCTTTGCTTGGCAACTTTGAAAGCACTCCTGACAGATAACCATCCAGCCTCTGGTTAAAGGCCTCCAGAGAAGGAAAGCTCCCTAAGGAAGCCCAGCCACTTGTTTGTGGCCTAGGGTACATCTATGCTATATACTTAATGCAGTTTGGCATCGCTTTAACTTCCACAACTGAATGTTATGCAGCTGTAGTTTGGTGAGGCACCATGCAGAGAAGGCTAAAGACCTTGTAAAATTACAACTCTCCTGAACTGAAGGCATCAACCCATGGTAGTAAAAATGGTACCCAACTGCATTAACTCTACAGCAGGGGTGCTCACACTTTTTCAGCATGGGAGCTACTGATTAAAAAACCAAGTCCCAAAGATCACCTACCCAGAAATGTAAAACGTATAATTATTTTCTTATTTATTTATTTATTTATATTATTCATTTTTATGTACTGCTCCTTCCAGCAGGCTCGGGGCAGTTTACATAAAATGAAGTTATAAAACATCAACATTTCAATTTAATAACAACAATATAAAACAGAGCATAAAAATACATCCAACCACCCCATTTCTCCCACACTGCCATATTACTACACATTATCAGCCAGAAAGTAAGAAGAGAGGCTTTTGAACTGCAAGGCCATTTAATACTCTGCAAGGTAAACAAAGGGACATGCAAAAATACATCCAACCACCCCATTTCTCCCACATTTCCATATTCCCCAACACATATTTCTCAAGGAACAAAGCAAGCAGAGAGGCTTTGGAGCTAAAAGGCCATTTTTAAACATTAAAAATAAACAGAGACATGCCACAGAACAATCAAGCACCCACCCCCAAGTGAAAAGACCGACCTTTGAGATGCGGTAAGGAAATGACCCCAAAGCGTCCTTCTTCTTCTCCTCCGTCGTTGCTCCTATTTCCACGCCGCCAGCATGCGTGCCGCCTCCAAGAGCTCACGAGAAGTCAGAGGGGCAGAATGGGCGCTTCTGCGCATGGGGCCAGCCATGCATCGCGTCATCCAGGCCCGCCCCCTTTGGTCTCCTACGACTCTGAGTGGCTGGAGAAGGACGGAGGAGGAGGGAGGAATCCAAAGAGGGGGCCCATTCTGCCTCTTGGACTCTGGAGCTTTGGAGGCGCGCGAGCAGGAGCGGGGGAGGAGCAACGACGGAAGACTTCTTTGCAGCATGCAGGGGCGCGTGAAGAGGACCAACTGCAAAAAAACTTGGTCAGGGGCCTCAAGATCACCAGGATGAGGCCCAAAGATCACCCTGGTGATCCCGATCACCATTCTGAGCACCCCTGCTCTACAGTGTAGATGCACCCCTCATTTTGAGAGCAGCAGAAAACCACCTGCCTCCTTCTCCATGAACGACACAGACTGGTGCTTCTTTTCTCTTTTAATAGAATTGCTATTTTGGAACAGTTGGGGATTAGCAATGTGACCTTGAACTCTATTATAACAGTAAAACAAAGGTGAAAATCACGCAGCTCTATATATGTTGATGGGCCGCAACTCTCAGCACTCCTCACAGATGACAATGTTGGTTGGGGATGGTGGGACTTCCTGCTCCACACCATCCCATGATTCCCAAACTCATGTGTAGGCATAACACACGTTTGTCTGACTGTTGGCAATGCCTTTTGTGTAAAATTGTATGTGCTCGAATTCATTGTTGTAAACAGTTGAGTATTTCTTTTGGTTAGCATTCGGCTTCAAAAATCTTTTCCCGTGTTTATACTCCAAGTATTTAACCATTAATCAAAATTGTTTGGCAGGTGCTCACTTAAAATTAATTTTGCTCATCTTTCCCCCCCTTTTCTTCCATAACTCAAGACCTTTCTAAGCATCTGTAGTAGGCCAGTAGTCCCACCAAGGGCCAAAACATACTAAAGACCCTGGTTAGTACTTGGATGTGAGATCAGCAATATTTATTTATTTATTTATTTATTGTTCAATCTTGTATTCCGCTCCCTCCCTGGGATAACAACAATTTCAGAGACAAGGCCCTACAGTAAAACATAAAACACATTAAAATTACATCACATCATAGTGTAAGGACAACCAGGCCTTTCCTAAAGTGTGTCTAATTGAAGGCTAATCCAAAGAGGGCAGTTTATTAGCAGGTGCGGCAGGCAAATTTCAGAGGAAGGTAATAACAAAACACCTCTGAATATTCCTTGCCTTTAAAAGCCCTATAAAAGTCATGGGGTCGCCTTAAATTGACACGAAGGTGCATAAACACAGTAGTTACCCCACAGTATAGGAAAGTAACATCATCAACAACAACAAGCCTTCATTTATATTCTGCTCTATCTAACCGAGGGGACTCAGGACAGATTACAACATACACAGATAGGCAAACATTCAATGCCTTTAATACAATGGAATAACAAGGTCACAGAAATACACAGAACAAAGGTAAAGGCTTCCCCTTTCATCTCCGCTTCTGGAGGCAGTGGTCAACTCTGGCCTTAGGGAGTTGCTTTTGTTCCATTTCCAACCCGAGGAGCCTGTTGTCTGTAGACACCACCTGGTCACATTGCTGGCATGGCTGCATGGCCGCCTTTATTACCTTCCCGCCAAAAGTGATCTACTCACATTTGCATGTTTTCAAACTGCTAGGTTGGCAAGAGCTAGGGCTAACAGCTGGAGCTCACCCCGACCTGTGGCTTTGAGCTGCCTTCCTTCAGGTCATCAGTTCAACAGCAGCACAAGGGTTTAACCCAGTGGTTCCCAAAGTGGGCGGTACCACCCCCTGGTGGGCGGTGGGGCATCTGGGGGCGCTGGAAAGCTCAGGAGAATTTTGGGGGCGGTGAATCCCTGTAAGGGGCAGTGGGGGGTGGCATGAGCCAGGTGACAGGCTACCATCCATCTCAGTGTGTGTGTCTCTCTCTTCTTCCCTCCTCCGACTCCCTCCTCCTCTCGCCAAGCAAGGGATAATAATAATAATACCTTTGGGGTTCCCTTCCAACTGGTTGAGTCTTATAACAACAATAATAATGTCCTTCAACATATTTAGTGGAACATGGAATCAGTGCGGTAACCAATTTATTAACAAAAAAAGAAACCAATTGCAAAATAGTCAACCGCGATGATTTGAGATTACTGCTGATGAAAAAGTTACTAGATTGGTAGCCGAGGATTGACTAGATTGGTAGCAGCAGACCAGGTTCATCCTTCTCATTGAGATGATTTTGAATGTTTTAACTTTTTTTTGTATTACCTTTCATTTCTAAGTTCAATAAATAGTTTCATAATTTCAAACTTCAATGTTTCTAATTTACAACTTTCTTTATTATATTTTACAAAAAAGGTAGAAATATTAATACATATATCTTTCTATTTAATTGCTATTTAAAAAAATTAAAAATGTATACTCATTCGACAAAGCTCCACCAAACCACCAGGGAAGCCTTTAATATTAAAAAAACAAAACAGTAAACCACAGCAGAATGCATCATCAAAAGCTGACAACGGAAAGCAAAACTTGCAAAGAGCAACAATGAAAGAGCTTCAGGTCATTCCCAAATGGGCCATTTCCCATGGCAAATTAATCACCAAGCATTAAAATTCAACCTTGCTCCCCAAAATCTGCTAGAATAAATAAGTTTAGTAGTTTACAAAGTTTTGCTATTCTGCTGGAAATACTAGTTAAAAGGTAAAAGTTTCCCCTGATATTAAATCCAGTTGTGTCCAACTCTGGGGCGTGGTGCTCATCTCCATTTCTAAGCCGAAGAGCCGGCATTGTCCATAGACACCTCCAAGGTCATGTGGCCAGCATGACTGCGTGGAGTCGTTACCTTCCTGCAGAAGTGGTATCTATTGATCTCCTCACATTTACATGTTTTCAAATGGCGAAGTTGGCAGAAGCTGGGCCTAACAGCAGGAGCTCACCCCACTCTCCAGATTCAAACTGCCAACTTTTTGGTCAGCAAGTTCAGCGGCTCAGTGGTTTAACCTGCTGAACCACCAGGGGGGGTCACAAATACTGGTTACAGCATAGCAATTGAATTAATGGCATTGAATGCAACAGCTAGTCCCAGTAATGGTATACCACTGAATTAATGGAACTGGTGGAGGATTTAGAGAGAGGAAGGCAGACTCATTATGTCATAGCATATATTCCATACCTTTTTAGTCATATAATCCATCCAGACGCGGTCTGCTGCCACACATTATTGGTCGTGCTGGCTGGACTTGATGGGAAATGGATTTCATCAGCATCTGAACAGCCACAGGCTTTCTGCTACGCTAGAAATGTTTGGGGGGACCAAACAATGCTCAATTGAAAAAAAGGAGGGAGGACACTCATGAATCCACAACACTACCTTTTATTGGTATGAATAATGAACAAAACTATTGCAGAAGCAACAGGAATGGAAAAATGCAACTTTAATTATACAAAATCATAAACAAGGTGTCTTCAAGATTAAAAATATAAAACGATACCTAGAAAATGTATACAAACGTATAGTTGACTGTCCTGAAAGAGTTTAGACTCGACCTGCTTCCTGGAATTTCTTCAGCAGGGGTTCATCAGCCCGGAGGGCAAAGGTTATGGTCCGCTTCTGATAGTAGTGGGAATCCCCCTCCAGGTTGGCAATCACGTCTGAGAGGAGGTGGGCCCGCTCCACAGAACACCCCGGTGCATCATAGCCCAGGGCAGTGAAGTGGACGTGGAGGTGGTAGTAGGATGGGCGGTAATGGAGGTAGATCCGTAGCTGAGATCCAGAGACGTTAAAGCGCTTCTCTATGGCCTCCTGGGGGCAAAACATAGGACATTAATGCACATCTCCCCACCATCTATGGAGCACATTTAATTGGAATTTTCTAGGAGGATAGAATGGTGGGGAATTTCCTTTGCTTGGATGTCACTTTCTTGATCGTGGAAATATTCCATTTGGAATAAAATTTATTATTACTGTATTAAAAAAAAATCTATCCCGTCATCTCCCAGAACTTCAGTCAGGGTGGTGAACAAGAGAATCGATGTAAACAATTTGGAATATGAAATAATAATTTTTAAAAACAACCTAAAACATATTAAACGATCTAACCAATAAAGACAAGTTAAAACAATTAAAAACAGGTACATGCTCTTATGCAAATCCTTCAGTTTTAAAGACAGGAATCAACTTGGCATCACAACTAAAACAGTCCCTTGAAAAGAAAAAAAACAGGACCAGTAGCACCGGAAACACACCCCACAGGGAATTAACAAGTGCAGATAACTAAATTGAACCACAAAAAGAAAACGATTCAAGAAGTTTTTGGGGAGAATCCTGTGCTAATGTGCTGGCATAAGAAGAGTCTGTTAACCCAGTGAAGTTGGGTTTTTGAGCACAGTTATGGCAAAAGCAATGAAAGCCACCAGAAGCTGGCAGGGAAGCTTTGTCTCCAGATACGGCTTCTGCTAATGTTGTTGCAGCACCTGTTAGGAATGGACCTGGTTTTTTTCTGTTCCAATGTAGGAATAATTAGCTGTATCAGCTACAAGTCTTTTATACATTTCGTGGGATTTGGTTGCTGTGATTTTCCAGGCCATGTTCCAGAAGCATTTTCTCCTGACATTTTGCCTACATCTATGGCAGGCATACTCAGGGGTTGTGAGGTTTGTTGGAAACTAGGCAAGTGATGTTTATATATCTGTGGAATGTTCACGGTGAGAGAAAGAACTCTTGTCTGCTTGAGGCAAGTGTGAGTGCTGCAATGCATCACTGTGATTAGCATTGAAAAGCCTTGCAGCTTCAAGGCCTGGCTGCTTCCTGCCTGGGGGAATCCTTTGTTGAGAGGTGATTAGCTGGCACTGATTGTTTCTCATCTGGAATTCCTGCGTTTTTGAGTGGGTTTTTTTGGTTCAGATTTTAGAGTTTTCTTTAATACTGGTAGCCAGCTTCTGTTCATTTTCATGGTTTCCTCCTTTCTGTTGAAATCGTCCACATGCTTGTGGATTTCAATGGCTTCTCTGTGTAGTCTGACATGGTAGTTGTTAGAGTGGTCCAACATTTCTGTGTTCTCAAATAGTATGCTGTGTCCTGGTTGGCTTCTGGAGCATGGCCATGCAGCCCGGAAAATTCACAGCAACCCAATATTTCTGGCCATGAAAGCCTTCAACAACACCTTAGTGAGACTTAATTCCCCATCACAGATCATGCCACCTCAAGCTATTGTGATGTCTGTAGCAAAGTCCAACAGGGACAAAATAGCTAGGTGTGGGTGGGCTGACAGAGGAGGTGTTTGACCTTGCAAATCAATGTCTTTGCCATTCGACCATGCACTTCAGCCCTAGCTCCATTACCACCATGGAACAAAGAGCTCAGGATACAATCAGAGCAATCATGTATTTTATTAAATTTATTTATTTACTATATTTATACTCCGCTCTTCTCACCCCAAAGGAGACTGAGAGCGGCTTACAGATTATGGCAAAATTCAATGCCTCATTATACATACAAATAATAAATATAACATTTCAAATTATAAAAGTTTAAACATATAAATGTAATAAAACAGATTAAAACATAAGTTTTCCAAAGAACGTCCCCCCACAGACAAAACATAACCCTGCTAGTAAAAGTGGTCTGATGTGTTATTACCATGGGGTAAGGCAATATAAAGTGCCAGCGTAGACAGCTACAGGATTAGGGTACAGGTGCTACATAAGATCTTAAAGTGCAGGAGTGCGAAGGTGGAATCAGGGTGTGGCTGCAGGTCTCCTAGTGGGCAAGCTCAGTACCAAGCAAGACAACAAAGCTGGATAACAAATACTCAGTCCCCAAGATCTCTCCTGCAGTTGGGCCCAACAAAGCGCTCCTGAGGCTCTAGGTCAATCCTTTTATGGTCTCTCCTTGGAGGCTGTTGGGTCAGGCGGCTGGAATAAAGGTGTGGCTGCAGGTCTCCCCGTGGGTAAGCCCAGGGCCGAACAAGACAGCAAAGCTAGATAACAAATGCTCAGGCCACACGGTCTCTCCTTGGAGGCTGCTATTGTTGTTTTTGTAGTACATAAGTCTATCTCTCTGTGTAAGTCACCCCAAGAAAGCTGAATGTGAAGAGCCAAGGTTGTGTTTTGAAGCCCTCTTAATTATACCTTTGCCAAGACTCAGAGAAGAGAGAAAGAAGCAACACATTCCAAAAACTAATCTGCTGTAAACAATTCCTTTGGGTTCTGGGAAGAAACAGGCCAAGTCGGCATTTGGCTCCATCTGATGATCTGTGTTCCAAATTATTCCCCAGAATTCCCCAGAGCCGAAAGGAAACGGGAGGCCGTTTTCAAAGAAGGATTGGTTTTGCTTTGCAAAAAGGTGTAATGCTACAGCCTGGATAAACTTGATCCACTTGGAGTAGCTGTTTTCTAAAGTAATCAGCCATTCAAGAGCTCTTGAGCCAACAGAAATGTGCTCAGAGATGTTCTCCCATTCTCACTTATGAAACGAATACTGCATTGTAATGGGCTGAAGGGCACACATCAGACAGGCAGTAAAGAGACAACTTTGCAAAGTGGATCAGTAAGGCTCCATCCTGTCCAGGTTTACTCCAAAAAAAGCCTCACTCATTTTGGCGGGACTTACTTCCTAAGTAAAGCCCATAGAAGATTTCTGCCTTGGATGTTCAAGCAGATTTCTGCCGAATTTCCACTTGGGTGCCAGCTGCTGCTAGGCACAGTGCCACTCTATTCTGGAAGGCTCCCTGCAACATCTGGTCCCAGAAAGACACGTTTTATTTTGTCTGCTCTGCCTGGCAACCAGCAATTCATCACTGGGGAAAATAATTGTACCCTGAAGACCAAGCGCGGAGGGTGGCGGCGGCTGTGGCAGCCACAGGAGAAGGAAGGAGGGGGGCCGTCTTTTGGCAAGATATGTTATAAATCCATATCGCTGTTGGACAGGCACTGCTGGGCATGAAATATGCAAACTAAATAATTTAAAAACCCTCCACGTTAAATTATGAAGTGGAAAGCTTGCATGCTTGACTGTTACCCAGAAACTTACCAACTTGGGCTGTTAACAAACCACTCAGATGCTGACACGGGCAAGTTCCTCAGAACTTCACAGGAAATGAGTGAGCCACTAAAGAGAAGTGGAATTCCCACTCTCCTGCCAACAGCCCACCACTGGAATTTCTCCTCACGTCAGCCTTGACTTGGTGCCAGCAGCGCAGAAAGGTACATCTCCCCACCAGCTGCACCAGCTTTGCGGTGGCAGTGCATGACCATTGTGTGGACCATTCTCTATTAGCACACAATCTAAGATCAGAGCCTTTAACTACTGACTCAAAGTCATGGAGATGCAGGCGTCTCGCCTCCCAAAATTATTTTTGCTGGAACAATCTAGCAGTTCTTATAAATCGGGGGCTGACCATTTGTTTGATTACATCAGAAGGTGCGACATTCAGGTAATATTCCCAGTCCACCTATCTGGTCAAGAGTTAAGTAAGCACTTCAAAGAAGTGCGTCAACGAATTAATGACATTGCGGCCCAAACCGATATAGACTCTTTGGGTTCTACTGTTTCCTGTGATGGTTGAGTGGTTTTAAGAAATCCTTCCAATTAACCACTTACTTACAGCAAGGAAGGTTACACCACCTAAGGAAAATTTTCACTAGAGCCAGGTTTGAGCAATTAGATTCAATGGTGAGATATGGGAGGTTCAAGAAAATTCCCTATGAAGAGCGTATCTGTATTTGTGGTGCCCCTGAGATCGAAGATCTAACTCATCTTCTGCTCTATTGCAAAATCTATCAAATAGAGAGAAAACAACTGCTAGAGATATTTCTTGTGGGGAAAAAAATCATTGGGACTCTCTAGCAAAAGTCTCACTTCTGCTGGCCGGCTCCAACAAGCCGATAACAGATGCTAAAGCTCGTTTTCTCTGTAAAGCCATGAAACTAAGATCTGATTACATAGATGCAATTGGAATAAATTGTGTTGGAGATGAGGACCTGTGAATTGTTACCACCTCCCTTAGAATCCCTCCTGCTGGGCAAAACAGGGGTTTAATTGATGTAATGGTCTAAAATTCTCCTCAGATTGTTTTTAGAATCATTGCAATGTGTCTGTGTTCTGTGTGTATTTGATATGGCTTCTGGCTAATCAATAAAATTGTTGTTGTTGTTGTTGTTGTTGTGTGTGGAGGTGGACTGGAGGAGGCAGCCTTACTCTTGTGCATGCGTTTAACCAGTCCCCTACAATGAGGTGCACTGGAAAGGGGTAAAACATGGGTTGCTTACCTGTAACCATGGTTCCTTTAGTGGTCACCTGTGAATGCATACAAAAGATATATTCCAGCGCCTGCGCTTTAACTTCGGAAACCTTCATCAAAAATCAAAGAATTAGTGCTGAAGCCCCGCCCACCTCCCAGAGTACATATAGCCAGTGGGAGGGGCTACAGCCCTCAGTCCTCTCAAAACCGCGCGAACGCAGTAAAGAAAGAAAAGAGGGCATGACTGAGGGGAGGAGGGCGGGGTGTATGCATTCACAGGTGACCACTAAAGGAACCATGGTTACAGGTAAGCAACCCATATTTGCCTTTGCGTGGTCACTGTGAATGCATACAAAAGATAGATTAGCAAGCCACTGACCTTGGAAGGTGGGAGTCATGCCACCGCGGAGAACAGAACCGCTCTACCGAAATCCGTCTCCCTTCTGGATCTGATGTCCATCTTGTAGTTGGTGACGAACGTCAAAGGGGATGACCACGTGGCAGCACGGCACACTGCATCCAGGGAAACGCCCCTCATGAAAGCAGCCGAAGTAGACACCGACCTTGTGGAGTGTCCTCGAATCTGCTGCGGTGGCTCTTTGCCGGACATCCGGTAGGCCAGCCTTATCACCGCAACAATCCAGGCAAAAAAACATTGCGGGGACACAGGAAGGCCACTGGCATCCTTTCTATATTTTATAAAAAGCCTAGGGGTCTTACGCAGAAGTGCAGTTCTGCTAACATAAAAGGCTAAAGCCCTACGCACATCTAACAAATGCAACCCCTGCTCCAACTGGGAAGAAGGGTTTTGAAAAAATGAGGGTAATAAGATCTCTTGAGAGAGGTGGAAACGAGAAACCACCTTGGGCAGAAATGCAATATCAGTACGCAGTACAGCCTTGTCCTTATAAAACTTCAAATATGGAGCGTCTACACGTAACGCACAAAGCTCGCTAGCCCTCCTGGCAGATGTAATTGCCACTAAAAAGGCTATCTTCCAAGTGACAAAGGAAATGTCTACAGAAGCCAAAGGCTCGAAGGGAGGCTTCGACAACGCCGACAAAACTAACTCTAAACTCCATAAGGGAGCCACTGGCGCCACCGGAGGCCTAGCTCTTAACAATCCCCTAAGGAATAACTTGACCATAGGGTCAATAAAACATGATGGGCGGCCAGAGCTTCTCTTATAAGAAGAGATAGCTGCCAGATAACACTTAACAGAGGAAAATGAAAGGCCTCCGTCAGAGAGAGAGGCCAGAAAATCCAAAACAGTAGAAATGGGAGCTTCCAGCGGGGAGATCCCCTTTTCCAGGGCAAACTTGGAAAACCGGGACCATTTAAAGGCATAAGAAATTTTAGTGGAATCCCTAAGGGCCGAGTCTACTATGGCTCAGACAGGGGCAGACAGGGACGAGAGAGAGGTGGATAATTGGGAAGGATCCTCCAGGCTGTTAACTTCAACCGGTGAATATCTGGGTACAGAACCCGCCCTCCCTGAGTCGATAAAAGGTCTGTTCTGTTGGGGAGATGATGGAATATCCCCTTGGACATGGTCAGAAGAGAGGAAAACCAGGCCTGGCGAGGCCACCAAGGAGCTATCAGTATGCACCGTGCTCTGTCCCTCTGGATTTTGGTTATTACTCGCAGAAGGAGAGGGAAGGGAGGGAAGGCGTATAGCGACTGACTGCCCCAATGGAGGAGAAAGGCATCCCCTAGACAACCCTGAGGGAGGGTCCCCTGGAGCCGGGAGCAAAACAGAGGACATTTGGCATTCTCCCTGCTGGCAAAAAGGTCTATCTGAGGCCTTTCCCATGCTGCAAACAGTCGGAAAACCTCCCGCTGGTGTAGGGACCACTCGTGTGTCGATAAGGGAGATCTGCTCAGGGCGTCGGCCAAAACGTTCTCCTCGCCCGGCAGATAGAGGGCAACTAGGTGGATATCTCGGTCCAGACACCACTCCCAAATCTGGATGGACAAAAGCAACAGGGTCTTGGAGTGTGTGCCCCCCTGCTTGTTGATGTAGTACATAGTGGTCGTGTTGTCCGTGACCACTTGCACACACCTCCCTAGGAGGACCCTTTCGAAGGAAAGTAGAGCCTTCATAACTGCCAAGGACATTTATGTGAAAAGTCAACTCCCTCGAGTCCCAAAGTCCCTGAGCCCTCAGCTCGCCCAAATGGGCACCCCACCCCATCATGGAGGAGTCCGTGGTAATGGTTATAGAAGGGGAAGAGGCAGAAAAAGGGAGGCCACTGCACACATTGTCCCGCTGCGCCCACCATAGCAGAGAGTCTTTGACCTCCTGAGGCAAAACCAGATGCATGCGAGGATTGTCCACCAAAGGATGGAACACAGAAAGGAACCAGGCCTGAAGAGATCGGAGACGTAGCCTGGCATATGGCGTTACCGCTGTTGTAGAGGCCATATGTCCCAAGAGGACCTGTACTTGTCTTGCTGGTAAGGAGGTCTTTAACAATGCCTCGCCGATTAGGGCCTGCAGTGCCGCAAAACGGCTGGGAGGCAAGGAGGCTCTTTCCTCTACTGAATCCAGCAGAGCACTGATGAACTGAATCTGGCGCGTGGGGTTCAGATGTGATTTCTCCAGATTGAGGACCAGACCTAGAGACTGGAGAAGAGACAAGGTGGTAGATAGACAATCCCTAACATGGTTAGGGGAGTGACCCATAATTAGCCAGTCATCGATGTATGGAAAAACAATGACCCTTTTGGTCCTTAAATAAGCCACAACGACGGCCATGCACTTTGTGAAGACACGCGGTGCAGAGGCCAGGCCGAAAGGGAGGTAATTGAACCAATAGGCCTGTGTGCCAATACGAAACGAGAGAAACCTACGATGAGCCGGGGCTATAGCCAAATGAAAATAAGCATCTTTCAAGTCAATGGTCACAAACCAACAATTTTTATTGAGAAGAGGGAGGATGGATAGCAGAGTAACCATTCTAAATTTCTTGGGAGTGATAAACTTATTAACGCCCCTCAAATCCAAAATGGGGTGAACCCCCCCCCCATCCCACTTGTTAACCACGAAATACCTAGAAAAGTAACAAGAACCGTACATGCCAGGGGAAACTTTGGAAATCGTGCCCTTCCTGAGAAGAGAGGACACCTCTAAAGCCAAAACAGTAGAATGTGGCGTGGTTCTAACTAGACCAACCCGTGGAGAATTCCAAAACTCAATGTGGTACCCCTCCTTAATTATCTTCAGAACCCACGCATCAGTGGTAATGGAGGACCATGCGGGGAGGAATGGGTGGAGCCTATCTCTAAAATTAACATGGACTTCTGCACATGAAGGGCGGTCTGATATCCCCTCCGGGACATCAAAGGCGCCGTTTAGGCCCAGACTGACCCCTGGCCTTGTATTGATACGGCTGATAGGGTTGTTGGCGGTTCCTGGCAGTAAAAGCCTGCCTACCTGTATTTTGGAACCTATTGTAGGGGCGGTATCTAGAACCCCTGGAGAAGGAGTTGAAATTTCTTCGAAATGGAGTAGAAGAAGCCTGCCACCAAGGCTTAGGTTGGTATGTTTGACTCTGGAACCCAAACTTCTGGGCAACCTGACGGGACTCTTGTTTGTCCTTTAAATTGGTGTTAGTCTCAGGATGGAAAAGTCCCTCCCGATGCATCGGGAGATCCTCAGCTAGGGCTCTTCCCTCTTCTGAAAGTGTGGAAGAGCGGAGCCATGCGTGTCTCCTTATGGAGGTGGCAGTACCAAACAACCTGCCCGCAGACTCGGCCAGATGTGTCGCCAAGTCCTTCTGCATCTGCGTCAGGGCCAGTGCCTCGTTATGGTAAGCCCGAGGCCATCTCTGCTCCTCCATTGGCAAGAGGTCAAGGGCAGGCAGGATCTTGCCCCACAGGAACGTTTGGTATCCGCTCATGTAGGTTGCAAAATGGGCCATGCGCATGAAGATGCTGGCGGAGAAATGAACCCTCTTGCCCATAGCGTCAATACGCTTGCCCTCCTTGTCAATAGGCGTCAACAGATTCCCCTTGGGGCGCTTGGTCTTTACCACATCAACCACTACCGTATTTGGTTTGGTTGGTCGTAGGGCCCACTCATGGGATGACAAGTCTACCTTGTAGAGAGCCTCCACTCTCTTAGGGATTGCCTGTGGTGAGTATGGAGGCACATCAGGCAGCTCACCCAACTTCAAAAGATAAGGCAGGGGAGGAACGGCCGTGGAGGAAGAACGCACCTGTTCATCAGACCGAAACATGGGGTCCTGAACGGTCTCCACAGTTTTCGGAGCAGAGAGATCTAATGCTCTCATAATGCGTGTAAGCACGGCCATAAACTTGGAATAATCAGATTGAGTGGGTTCTGGGTCCCTAAAAGCCATGTCCACATCCTGAAACTCATCATCCACTTCAGAGTCCATCAAGCCTTCCACCCCTGAGGGGTCCCCCTGGAAAGAGGGCAGTATATTTTGTGGCGTAGGAGTGGAGACCGTAGCAGGCGGTACCACCAAGGGTCTAACAGCAGCCTGTATAGGCTGATTGGCTTGAGCAGGCTGGGGGTATCCGTATTGAGGGAAACATTGAGGCATCCATGGCATGGGAGGATAATAAAAGGGCAGCTGTCCATGAAAGGGATTCTGCCATGCAGACTGGAAATGCATAGGAGCAGGTTGTCCACCAGGGGGAGGTTGGTAAGCAGCAGGGGGGGGCGACAGACAAATGCGAAATAATAAATAATAAATAAATAATAAGTACATCTGGGGAAGAAGAAGGCGAGGAAACTCCCGCCCGCGCCGGTTCTTCCCCGTCAGGGCCTCCGCGCGCGCGCGCGTGCGCGCGCCAAAGCTCCTCTCTTCACAGCCAAGGCAGCAAGAGGAGAAAGCGTGGCAGTCGAGCTCGAGGAGGAATGCAAGTAACATTGTGTCTCTCCTGCCAACGGAGCCAGAGGAAAAGCCTGCCTTGGGAGGGAGGGCATGGGAGGAGCAGCAAAGCAGGACTCGCCCGAGCTCGACTGGGGAGACTGCTGAGGGAGTTGGGAGCCATCTTGTGTAGCGTGCTGCTCTTGCCCCTCCAATATCTCCCCAGGAAGCCCCGTCGCTTCCAATATCGCAGAAGGAGTGAGCGCAGTGACAGATCCCGTCAGCTCCATTGAGCCTGAAATGGGAACGAAAGACTGGGCGCCATCTTTGCGGCCATTGGTCTTTTTCTCCTTCACTTTCTTTGCCAACGGAGTGGCCAGCAAGTCCTTCCCCTCAGTGGCAGCCACCTTAACTTGGGCAGTAGCCTCCGGAAATTGCTGCGGAGGGCCAGGGGGCAATAAGGACAAATCATATAATATAGCCTTCAGACGGGCAGCCCTCAATTTCCTCGTCTGAGTGGTAAAAGTCTGGCAGATGGTACATTTTTTGCTCAGATGGGCTTCTCCCAGACAGGTCAGGCATAGGGAATGGCGATCAATGTCCGGTAATAAATTGGGACAGCCAGAACACCTCTTGAACGAAGAAGTAGACATAAGGCTAGAGAATAGGCAAACAGCAGACAACTCACGATCCCAAACAGTCCAATCCGAAGGTGAAGACAAAGGCAGGGTCAGACAGTCCAAGTGGGATTAGAGAGATCAGGATGGTCAGCACAGTCCAGGTCAATACCAAGGTAAACAGATCTAAGGTCAGTAGCACAGACGAAGGTTCTCAGTTCTCAGCGCGGAAAAAGAGGACTGAGGGCTGTAGCCCCTCCCACTGGCTATATGTACTCTGGGAGGTGGGCGGGGCTTCAGCACTAATTCTTTGATTTTTTGATGAAGGTTTCCGAAGTTAAAGCGCAAGCGCTGGAATATATCTTTTGTATGCATTCACAGTGACCACGCAAAGGCAACAAGACACTTAAAAAAAACTAACCAGGATATTGCCTTTAAAGCAGTGGTTCCCAACCTTTTTTTGACCAGGGACCACTTTGTACCTTTATGTTGTACCTTTATGTTGTGTACATAAGTTTTAAAAAACCTGTTGCATGATAACACATTTGATGTATCAAATATAACAATAACCTACTATTTCTTGTATATCAGGGACCACTTTGACCAGGGACCACTCTCCAAAATTAGTACCAAAAGGGAGGCCCTGCTCTCGACTCCGTCTGCATCACAAATACGTCTGGCGGGGACGAGAGACAGGGCCTTCTCAGCGGTGGCCCCTCAGCTGTGGAACGCCCTTCCCAGGGACATTAGATCAGCTCCCTCGCTCTTGTCCTTCTGAAAAAAGGTCAAAACTTGGCTGTTTGAGCAGGTGTTTGAAAAGGCAGTGCAACTGACATAGGATTGAACAACTTGACTACGAGATTGGATTATGTTTTATCTAGGAGACGTAATGCTGTTATTATTATTGATATGCTAATGTTTTAACTGTTTTAAACGCTGTTTTTATGATGCCGTGGCATTCAGTTTGTTGCCTTGTGAACTGCCCTGAGTCGCCTTCGGGCTGAGAGGGAATGGAATACAAATATGCTAAATAAATAAATAAATTTACAAATTTGTTTTGGTCATTTTAGATTGTTTGGTTATTTGAGGTGCTGATTCAGAAAACTGCACTGGAAAGACCACATCAGCTCTAGTTTCTGATACAGAACATATGCCATCCAGTAGTCACCATCTGCTCACCCACAGAAAACCATATTTAATAAGTCTCATCACTATAAGAGGGTTTCACAAGACCAAGTAGCTCTTGTTACAACTGTGTAGTAACAGTGAGGTTGTGGACCATATTTTAGTTCTTACAGACCACTGGTGGTCCATGGACCACAAGTTGGAAACCACTGCTTTCAAGCAACGTTCATGGAATGGGGATTACTGAGGGCATTGATTTCTTCCTTTATAAAAATGTTGGTATAGTGCTTGACCAATGCAACCAGAAATGTTGCTCTTACTCCTCCTATCATCATGCTGCTGCTTCCTTCCTTCCTTCCTTCCTTCCTTCCTTCCTTCCTTCCTTCCTTCCTTCCTTCCTTCCTTCCTTCCTCCCTCCCTCCTCCCTCCCTCCCTCCCTCCCTCCCTCCTTCCTTCGCATAAGGAATATTCCAATAAACAAGGACTCCATACATGCTCGGGTTGTGTAGAATTAGTGGAAGGTCTGAAATCAAATAAGAGGATACCCACCTTCCCTTCTTGCAAAATGTTCTGAAGCAAAGGCAGATGCTCAGCCGTGAGATCCCGCAGTGACTTGATTCCTCGGCAGTGGCAGATGGCAATCAAGTACAAATCATCAAGCTGCAAAGATTGAAGGCATCAATGTTAGAGAAGAAGAGGAAAGAAGGAAACAGCATAGCTACAGGATCTGCTCTTTAGGCTGAGGAGGTCTATAACATTGTACCCCTTTCCAATCGAGAATTGAATTTGATTTCATTTTGATCCTTGGGGTGCTTACTTAGGCGATCCCTCATAGACCGAGGATGATGGTCCTCCAAGTCTGGTGTCTTGGCGGTGGGTTCATAGGTGGCTGTGGAGCCCTATTCTTGATCCAGATGTTCTCCCACAATTTCCAGGTAGAAGGTTGTCCCGGTCAAGGTTGGCTTGATGCACCATCTTCTTGGCACATTTTTCCCTTTCGCCTTCCATTTGTGCCTCTTCAAATTCTGCAGCACTGCTGGTCACAGCTGATTTCTAATTAGAGCGCTCAAGAACCAGGGCTTCCAGTAGTGCATTAAAGATGTGAGATAAAGAATTCCAGCATACTTGATGTTAAAGCTTTTTCTACCGGAGAGTTAGCACAGCAGTAACAACAGCTGTGCTTGCAATCAGAAGGTTGCATGTACGATTCCTGGGCTGGTCTGGACACCAAGCTGTGAGCCCTGTCCACTGTTCACCTAACAGTTCGAAAACAGCCCAACTGTGAATAGATGAACTAGGGACCGCTAAGCGGGGAAGGATTTTTACCAAAAAAAAGGACTTTACAACGCCTGAATAAAAGGAAAGATCGGCTGTCAGAAGGTGGAATGCAGAGGCTTTCCGTCATGAGGATGAAGCAACAGCACCCCCTTGTGACGTAATGACATAATGGAGCAACCGCACCCTGTGACGCAGCCAGAAGAAGAAAAAATCCTTCTAAATTGTACTTGTGGTATTGTAATTGTATGTCAACAGGCAGGGATTGTCTGCCCTATGTGTAATGTAATCCACTCTAAGTCCCCTTTGGGGTAAGAAGAGCGGAATGTAAAGTGTATTATTATTATTATTATTATTACCAGGAGAGGAATTTCAACTTTTTATAATGTAACAGCCAAAAAATAGAGGGGGGGGGGACATCATCTGATGCGATTGTGCAGAAGAGGACATGGCCACCTGGGGAACTTCATAGCACTGACCTGGTGACCGTAAAAAGACCAGATCTTCAAGGGTCTGAAGTGCTCCACTCGTCAACTAGAAGTATTGTGGTGATTTCACATTTTAGGTATTTGAAGAAACAAGTCATTTGGATTTGCTTTACTAAGGTAACAGGTTATCTTGGATGAGCTTCCCGTGACCTGGTTTAACACCATCTTCCAGAAGGATGAAGGAATATCTTATTTCCCAAACACTACCAAAACTTCTCAAGATCATTTAATGCAGGAAAGCAACAGTTTGATACTGTAAGTTTTGGTTTCTTCTTGGACAGCATTTACAGATATTTTGGAATTGGCTCTCAACACGGTTCCTCAAAATAAATATCCATTCTCAGGAATGGATGAATCATTTGACAAAAACTTTGTCAGGAATGCAGTATGAAAGATAAGTTGGCTAGATTTAAAGCATTTTCAGAATACTTTTTGGATTCTGTAACACACTGTTTTTCAACCTTTTTTGAGCCACGGCACATTTTTTACATTTACAAAATCCTGGGGCACACCACCAACCAAAATGACACAAAACCACACTCTAACACAGTAATACATATAGTTAATATGTTTTATAATGTATTTATACACTCAGTGTGAAACCTGGGCCTGTTTCGAAAAACACAACATCTAGTGCAGGGGTGCTCACACTTTTTCACCATGCGAGCTACTTATAAAACAACGAAGTCAAAATGATCTACCTACCCATATTTTGATAGAAGAAATAAGGGGCATTTATGTGATTTTTCGCAAAAATAGAGTATAGTACTCTATTTTGACAATTATATACTTAGAGTGGAATATAATCCTGATTTTATATCTGGATAATGATTCTAGTTTATACTAAAAATCAACATATGTTTTTTTCATGTTTAATGCTTTATTAATGTTTAATGTTTAATTCTATCAGTATCAGCATTAGTACTCTATTTTGCAACATAAGTATTGATATAGTACCCTGTTTGTTTTTTGGGATTTACAGTTAACATTGTAATCAAAGAGCATTCTGAACTCCACCAATGATGAAATTGAACAAAACGTGGCACACAGGACTCCCCTAACCAACAGAAAACACTTGAAGGATTTGGTGGGCATTGACCTTGAGTTTGGGAGTTGTAGTTCACCTACATTCAGAGGGCACTCCGGACTCAAACAATGATGGATCTGGACCAAACTTGGCACGAATCCTCAACATGCCCAAATGTGAATACTGGGGAAATTTGGGGAAAATAGACCGAGACATTTGGGAGTTGGAGAGTTGCTGGGATGTATACTTCACTTACTGTTGGCAGAGACCACCCACTTCTGCCTTTACCAACTCCTCCTCCCTCACGCCATCGAGGGAGGGAAGGAGGGAGGAAGTTAGTTATCAGGGGTCACTTGAATCCATGGGATTGTTCTTCCCTGACTCTCTCTCTCTCTCTCTCTCTCTCTCTCTCTCTCTCTCTCTCTGCCTTCACCTTACCTTCAGTCCTTTGGTTTCAAGGCAAGCGAGTGAGCGAGCAAGTGCGCGAGAGAGAGAGAGACCCTTTCCCCCTCCTTCTTTCCTTCCAGAGTCACAATGGCTCTTCCCAGAGATGGAGGGAGGGAGGGAGGAAGTGGGCCTCCTCCTCAAACCTGCCTTTCCTGCTCCTCTAGGAACCAGGCCCCCTCCCCTGCAGCCTCCCTTGCCTGGCTGAGATCCACAAGAAGATTTCCAAGGTCGCTGCCTCCTCCCTTTGGATTCTCTCTTTGCTGGCGCGCGGCTCCTTTCCTGACTGGCCCAGGACACGTGTTCGCGGAGGCTGGTCACACATCGTGGCGGTGGCAGAGGAGGAAGGAGCTGCCAAGGCAGGGTTTCTCCGCAGCCTCCTTCTCCTCCTCCCTCGCCCCATGGCACCCGCGGCAGCGTCAACGGTGGAAACAGAGGGAGGAGGCGGGAAAGGCACGGGGGGGCCAAGGGAGAAGGAAAAGGCAAGCACATCTGCCCCCTCCTCTGTCTCGCCCTGTGCAAGCCATCCTCGGCGGGGGAGGTTCCAATTTCCCACGGCACACCGGATGATCGCTCATGGCACACTAGTGTGCCGTGGCACACTGGTTGGGAAACACTGCTATAACAGAGCAGATTACTAAAATAGTTGTAATATAAATCATGTTTCATAAAAGGCTGTCAAAAGTCTAGAAGTTTGATTTGAGGAAAAAAAAGTTGATCACAGTACAGTGTTTGCTATTATGTCCGAGGGGTGAACACAATATGAGTAAAGCACTACATTATTTGTTGGCTCCCATCGCATTTGTGAATGTGCAAAACCATCCTCTCTTTATGTGGGCTTCCCCTTATTCATCCATTGACCAAAACATCCCAGTAGTACCCCTTTGTCCCAAGTTTCTCACAAGGACAACCTTGCAGCTTCTGGATCTCGTAAACTGCAGTTGGTTATAAATCTGACAAATCAAGAGTAGCAATTCTAGGCTAAGGAGAGAAAGTGCATGTCACATCATCCCCAATGTGCAATATGGCTAAATCAATGGTATGACCCCTCACCCAGTACACATAACATATAGTCAACACCAGCATCTTATACACAAAATAGGAAAGAACATGCTTGGGGCTCCTGACACCAACTTAGCCATAAAATGGTTGTTTTATAAAGATAAATATATCAAGTTTAAGATCATCCGTTGCTCAGCAGGCTGAGAAGTCAGCTGTAACAAAGCACCTGATGAACTAATCTGGACACAGCATATTATTTGAGAACACAGAAATGCTGGACCATTCTAACAACTACCATGTCAGATTACATAGAGGAGCCATTGAAATTGAGATGGTGAAGCTGGAGGACACCTGCTCAGACCCCTGGCCTTTGACCTATGGGGTCCCACAAGGTTCCATTCTATCCCCCATGCTTTTTAACATCTACATGAAACCGCTGGGAGAGGTCATCCGGGGTTTTGGAGTCGGGTGCCATCTCTATGCAGATGACGCCGAACTCTACTACTCCTTTCCATCAAATTCCAAGGAAGCCCCTCAGGTATAGGACGAGTGCCTGGCCGCTGTGGCTGTCTGGATGAGGATGAATAGGCTGAAGATCAATCCTGACAAGACAGAGGTCCTCTTGGTCGATCGTAAGCCGGCCCGAGGTATAGGGCGGCAACCTGTGCTTGATGGGGTTGCACTTCCCCTGAAGTCATAAGTCCGCAGCTTGGGTGTCCTCCTAGACTCATTGCTAACATTTGAAGCTCAGGCATTGGCGGTGGCTGGGAGGGCCTTCGCACAATTGAAACTCATGCACCAGCTGCGACAATACCATGTGAATTCGGATCTAACAATGGTGGTCCACGCCTTAGTCACCTCTAGATTGGATTACTGTAATGCACTCTACATGGGGTTGCCCTTGAAGACGGCTCGGAATTTTCAACTGGTTCAACGCGACTTACAGGGAGTGGTCAACCCCCCTGTTTAAGGAGCTCCATTGGCTGCTGTTCCTTTTCCGGTGCCAATCCAAGGTGCAGGTTCTTACCTACAAAGCCCTGAACGGTTTGGGATCCGCCTACCTGCATGACCGCATTTCTGTCTACAAACCCACACGATCTCTTCGATCATCTGGAGAGGCCCTGCTTTCGCCCACCCCTCTTTCGCAGGTGCGATTGGTGGGGACGAGGGAGACGGCCTTCTCTGTGGTGGCCCCCCAGCTCTGGGACTCACTCCCCAGGGATATCAGACAAGCCCTCACAGTGGCAGTCTTTAGGGGGAGCCTAAAAATGTGGCTGTTCCAGTATGCCTTCCCTGAATAAAGTATACAATGCCCTGCTCTGACCAATTCCTTGCAAAATGTCCTCAGAAACACTTTAACTACCCGTTCGGTTGATCTCCCTATATTATCCTTTAAAACCCTCCTACTTAGATACATCCTACCTCTTTTTTGCCCCCAGTGTTTATTTAAAAAATTTTAATATTACATCTGGCCTGGTCATAAGGTTTTAAATTTGTATGTGTATTGATTATATATGCTTTATGTTAACTGTGCTGCATTGTTGTTTTTATTGATATTGTTGTTGGGCTTGGCTTCATGTAAGCTGCCCCGAGTCCCCTTGGGGAGATGGTGGCGGGGTATAAATAAAGTTTTATTATTATATTATTATTATAAATCCACAAGCATGGAGACAATTTCAACAGAAAGGAGGAAAGTATGAAAATAAACAAAATCTGACTACCAGTAATGAAAAACTCTAAAATCAGGACAGTAGACAAAGAGCAACACTCAAAAGGCAGGGGAATTCTAGACAAGAATAAATGAGGGCCAGCTAATCACCTCCCAATAAATGATTCCTCCAGGCCGCAAACAGCCAGGCTTTGAGCTGCAAGGCCATTAAATGCTAATCAAGGTGGCCATTTATTTATTTATTTACTATTTTTATATGCCGCCCTTCTCAAGCCCGAAGGGGACTCAGAGCGGCTTACAGCAAACAACAATACTGCCAGAGTGGCTTACAATGTACATATAACAATATTGCCGGAGCGGCTTACAGCAAACCGAAAAACAACAACAAGCACAACATCAGCACTACACATCATATTGCACTACAACATATTGATTAGCAACATTGCATGTAATACAATATAAAAATTATAATATCACGATATAATTATTATATCACATTATCATTGGTAGTATTATACTGTGTTACATTACAACATCACCAATACCAAATGCCTATACAACACATTATACCGTAATATTATTATTATTATAAAATAACAATATATGAATATATTAACACATCATTAATATTAGCATATTTATTTTTATTTGTTCGACTTCTTAGCCGCCACTCCCTGGTGGCTCGGGGCGGCTTACAATCCAGGAGAAGCAAACAACATATACATTGAGCGCTAAAATACAGTGGTAAAACATTAAAATATTACATTAAAACAACAGTACTAACTAAGGCTAACATACATGGCTAGACTGACTTAGAAATTGAAAGCTTGCCGAAAAAGCCAGGTTTTACATGCTTTCCGGAAGGTCAGAAGGTTGCGGAGTGACCTGACCTCCGGTGGCAAGGAATTCCAGAGCGTAGGGGCAATGATGAAGAATGTCCTTCTTCTTGTCGACATAAGACGATAGGCTTTAGCGCTCGGGATGAGGAGAAAGTCTTGGTCCTCAGATCTCAGTGGTCTCATGGGACAGTATCGGGTAAGGCGGTCCCTCAAATACACTGGCCCCAGACCATACAAGGCATTAAAGGTCATAACCAGCACTTTGAAGGTGATGCGGAATTCAATAGGCACCTGCAATACAGGTGTGATACGGTGTCCCACAGGTGTGCCTGTGAGTACACGGGCTGCAGCGTTCTGCACTAGCTTGAGTTTCCGGGTCACCGACAGAAGCAGGCCAATGTAGAGAGCGTTACAGTAGTCCAATCTCGAGATGACCGTTGCTTGGATCACCGTGGCCAGGTCGCGTCGGGATAGGTAGGGAGCCAGCCTCCGAGCCTGGCGAAGATGGAAAAACGCAGCTCGGCTAACCATGGAGACCTGGGTCTCCATGGAGAGCCGAGTGTCCAGATGGACTCCAAGGCTTTTTACTGAAGGTGACGGGCATAAAGCCATGCCGTCCAGTGTCGGAAGCTGGAGGCCCCCACCACCTGGGCGACCTAGCCAAAGGATTTCCGTCTTCGCTGGATTCACCTTCAACCTACTGGCTCGCAGCCATCCAGTAACGGCCTCAAGGCAGAGATGGAAATTATCGGGTACCGAGTCGGGCTGGCCTTCCATCCTCAGAATGAGCTGAGTGTCATCAGCGTACTGATGACACTCAAGCCCAGGGTGGGAAACCAGCAGCAGCCACATATCCCCACATACATCAAAAGAAACCCCATTAAAATACAGAAAAATAAAATAGAAAATAAAGTAAAAACAAATAAATTCACAATATTCACACTTGTGTCAAGCAGACAAAAGTTCTTGCTTCCAATCTGGACATTCCACAGATATATAAACCTCACTTGCCTAGTTTCCAACAGACCTCAAACCTCTGAGGATGCCTGCTATAGATGTGGGCAAAATGTCAGGAGAGAATGCTTCTGGAACATGCCCATACAGCCCAGAAAACTCACAGCAACCCAGTGATTCCGCCCACGAAAGCCTTCGACAACACCGGATGATTATATATCACCTTCTGCATCAAAGATGGCATGCCTCTATATTTATATCAGTTGCTGCAGGACACGAGAGAAAGAATGGAGTGGTATTTATATTCTGTTGATGGGCTTCTTGTTTGCTTGCTGGTCTTTGTGCAAACAGAACTGGTCTAGACAGGCCCCTGGCTTCATCCAGCACCACTCTCTTTGTGTTTTTACACTCTGCACTGAGAAAAACGTGTTTCTGGATTTGTATGCAAGAAGTGAATTATGTTTCCTTGTATTTACTTTGCTGTTTGCTAACTAGTTTATTCTGGACAATTTGTTCTTGTTCGACTGGGCATCGGAGAGGCACTGAAACGCTGCCCTCCGCCATTATTCAGCGTTCCTCTCTGGCTCTGCAGATTTCTGTTGGCTTATGCTCCCTTCTCTCAATCTTTCTGTCAGTCTTAGGATCAATAATAGATTATTTAGAAAGCCTAGAAACAGTCCTAGATTATATACTATGTCATATTACAGCCCTCCAGGGACTTTAATGGAGATGGAAGTGAAGAAGAAAAAGTCAGGGAGGGAAAAAAGCAGTTGCCTCTATAGAAAACCATATGGAAAATGCTACTATAAATTAAAATATTTGTTATTCCCATTACACTTTATTTTCCTTATACATTTAAATAGTAGATCATTAATCATTAGTTGTCACAAAAACATTTTGAGCAAAGGAAAAGATTGGCTTTCAGGCCTGTCAAAATTGCCCAAATCTTGGATTAAATCATTTTGACCGAAGGAATTGAGTAGACCTATTGAAATTAATGGAACCTACAAAATGTTGACTAATAATGGTCATTTCAATAGGTGCACTCAAGTTGAACATAAGACAGGGCCAGCTTTAGCACAGCAGGTTACTCACCAGCTGCAGTAAATCTTGCCAACCAAAAAGTAGACAGTTTGAAGCCAGATCAGGGTGAACTCCTGACTTTCAGCCCAGCTCCCCCACCCACCTAGCAGATCGAAAACAGCAATATGAGTAGATGAATAGGAACCGCATTAAGCAGGGAGGTATTTTAGGCATGGCATTCGGAGGAAAGTTTACAAACAAAGAAAGCTCTTCGGCAAGGAGATGGAGTGACAGCACCCCCTGTGGTTGGACCCGAGCACAGCCTCCAAGATGCCGAATGATGAGAAAAAGCCTAAATATACCTCTATCTGTTGTCTGTCTTGTCATTGTATAATTGGCATTGAATGTTTGCCATATATTTGCTCTGTGCTCTGCCCTGAGATCCATATTCCAGTGCCTAGTGATCTTGTTGGCTGATATTGGCTAGCCAGTCTCTCTTTCAGGTCTAAACAGGGTTGACCCTACGCAGCTTTCAAGATCAGACAGTATCTGGTGCCTAAAAAGGGTATCAGAGTATAAGTATGAGAAAGAGAAGAGCAAGGCAATTACTAGAGGAACAGAAGTGTAACTAATTAACAAGATAAATGATGTGCTAGAATGGGAATTTGGGTTCAAGTCACGGTTTTCCATTAGCTCATGAGTGGTCCTAAATAAATGCACCATATCTTGTTGTCTCCCTCTATTCATAGGAAGTGAGCAAAATAATGCAATCTCACAATGATAGATGAGATTTTTGATTTTTAAAATATTGCTTTGAGCCTTTGGGATAAGGTGAGTTCTCTCTCTTCATTAACGTAAGTGGCTTGAATCCAAATGTAGTCCTACTTACCCACTGAAATCAATGTAACAGGAAAATTGTGATTACTAATTTTAAGACCTATTGAACTTACATGGCCTGCTCAAATGCAGGACTACCCTTGAGTGTTCAGACTGGAAGTCAGCTGTGACCAGCAGTGCTGCAGAATTCGAAGAGGTATGAATGGAGGGCGAAAGGGAGAAACGTGCCAAGAGGAAGGTACTTCAAGCCAACCCTGACTGGAACCACCTTCCACCTGGAAAACGATGTCCTCACTGCAGGAGAACATGCGGATCAAGAACAGGGCTCCACAGTCACCACCAAGAACCTACACTTGGAGGACCATCATCCTTAGCCTATGAGGGATTGCCTAAGTAAGTAAAAAAGTAAGTACATCTTGATCCAGTCCAGAACTGTTTTAACATCTGATTTTATCTCCTACTTGAGATAAATATGATGAAGATGAAGAAATTATTATTATTAATACTCTTCAGCTTAGAAATGGAGATGAGCACCATCCCCTCCCCATAGTTGGATACAACTAGACTTAATGTCAAAGGGAAACCTTTACCATCTTTTATCTCCTTCTTTGTGTGTGTGTGTGTGTGTGTGTATTAAATGTGAGATAAAAATGGAGAAATGATAAATGAAGTCCCTCTTGGGAGTCAGTAGTTTAAACAGAAGATAAGTGGAACACCCAGCTTTTGCCCAAGCACTTGACCATAAAGTCAGAAAATGCCAGTAGGCAAGGGGATGTTTGTGGCTGTATGTACTGCTTCATTCAAGAAGGACAAATAATTTCATTCAGAATCCAGAATTATCAGCTGGGGTAATATTTATTCATTTACCACATTTATACCCCGCCCTTCTCAACACAGAAGGGGTCTTAGGGCGACGTTACACATACAACAGATAGAGCCACAAAAAGGGCACTTTGTAGTACCGGTAATTACTTCTCACCCAGCAATCTTCATTACTGACCACCTTGCTCAGTCCTTAAAACTAAGCTGGCCAGTTTGAATGAACAGAAAAGCTTCCAGCCATACAGCCAGGTTTCCCAATAATCTCAGCTATTACTAATTGTCAGGATTAAATAACAAAAAGCAGGTGTCTGACCTTTATTGGTGTTATACTTTCCAGAAAGTACTTTCCCAAGATAAGGTTAGGAAGTATGATGGTCAGAGGATTTCAGGAAACGTAATCTGAAAAGTATTATTTTGACATTCTAATACAGATGTAATAATATCAAAGAGATCTTTCAAGAAAACAGTGGCAGTCACCCTGTTATTCAAAACAGTAAGGTCTATTAAATATAACCGGTGATAAAGACCCAATATGGAGCAGATATCGAATCTATATAGCTACTATATTGCAAGTATAATAAGAAAAATTATATTCTATTAAAGATCCAAGAAAAAATATATTCTATGCAAAATCCATACATACATCCAACCTCCGTACGATGTATTGATAGTACTCATCAAATATAAACTAACAGTACAGTCCGCACAAGATGTAAAAATGCAGTCTGAGTAGGTAAATAATACCTCTCAAAGAGTCCTGAAAACACTCGCTGTGAGTCAAAATGATCCCGCTATTGCGTAATATAATGCGGATTATACGGCAGGAAAATCCGAATCTCATGACTGGTAGTAAGTGGCGCCTCTTTCTGTGTAGATGTAGAGACCACGAAAGTCTGTTTAGTGAAGTGAATGAGGTCTCACTGAGTACGGAACCTCGGTGGGTGTGGAAGCTGAAGATCGTAAGGAGGTGGCGTCTGGAGAACCCAGACCAAAACAAAGGGACACAAGGTGAGGCCACCGAAGGTAAAGGTGCTAGGCCTGATCCGTTTCGCCTGTAGGAAGGCTTTTTCAAGGCGTGTTATTCATAGAAAACTGTAATACTAGGCGTCCAATATATAATATGATATGAAGTCTGTAAAGTATTATTTTGACATTCTAATACAGATGTAATGATATCAAAGAGATCTTTCAAGAAAACAGTGGCAGTCACCCTGTTATTAACTTACATATGCATGAAGTGCAAGTTATGGACATTTAAGTCCCATTTCAGATGGGGTGGATAAGCCAACCCAGATATTAGCCAAGGCACCTAATTTTACCACAAAAAATTGGAATAACGTATTGACCCGAGTATAAGATGAGGAAAATGTAGCAGCTACTGGTAAATTTCAAAGTGAAAATATTTATTATTTATTTATTTATTGGGCTTCTATGCCGCCACTCGGGGTGGCTCACAAGTGCCAAATAAACAGCATAAAAACAACATTATAAAATTAAAAACATAGCATGGAAAACACAATAAAATACAACAGAAATTAAAAACCTGGGGTTTAACAAACACAACAGGGTTAAAAGTTACCAATAACATTACATTAATTGAGGCATCAGTAGGTTAAATGTTTTGAATATTTACATAAAACTCTAATTTGAGATAAGACTGTCCAACTCTGATTAAACCATTATTCTAACCTTCTTCAATGTAAATGTGCTTACGTATCTTCCAATAATAATAAAGAGAGTAAAATAATAAAAGTAATAATAGAGTAAAATAAATGTAATAATAAGCGTGTATAATAAATGTAAAATAATAAATGTAATAATAATAACAAAGAGTAAAATAATGTACATGTGATAATAATAAATATAAAATAATAAATGCAATAAAATAATAATAACATAAAATGATAAATAACTTTGACTCAATTATAAGCCAAGGAGGGCTTTTTCAGCATAAAGAAAGGGCTGAAAAACTCAGACTTATACTCTAGTACAGTGATTTTCAACCTTTTTTGAGCCGCGGCACATTTTTTACATTTACAAAATCCTGGGACACACCTCCAACCAAAATGACACAAAATGACACTCTAACACAGTAATATATATAGTTAATATGTTTTAATGTATTTATACACTCACTTAGTGTGAAACCTAGGCCTTCTCAAAAACTTCTCCATCACTACCACTCACTTGTCTTGCTGTGATCCCAAATTGCCACTGTCACTTGACACGCAGCTGCACTACTAACTCTAACTTTGTTTACTTAGCTGCGTCTGAGCGAATCCAAGATGGCACGACCATAGCACTCTCGCGTCACTTCTTAGGTGGCGCGAGAGGGCTATGGTTTTATTTCTTAAAGGGACAGATGCACCTTATAGTTTATATATGAATGAAGTTCGAAAATAATTTCCCACGACACACCTGATGATCTCTCATGGCACACTAGTGTTCCGCGGCACACTGGTTGAAAATCACTGCTCTAGGAAATATGGTAGCTATTCTCACACCCTTGCATGCCATCTAAAAACCTGTTATATTTGGCAGTTTACAAGCTCTGGCTGTTGTGGCTCATTCTTACCAAAAGGAATGGGAGGGAAGGAAATAAATATTAAGACGGTGAACATCCAACTGCTCTGAGCTCTCAAGAAAAGGGGAAAAAATTGATGAACTTAATTTGGGACCACATCCTAATCCCAATGATGGTAAGTGATAGTAACAGGGCCACTCCAGGGGCTTGACCACTGCCATTAAGTGGCCGATGTGGAACTGCATGCACAAAGCTATCAACAAATGTAGGATATAAGATTCTCTACTCTTTCCCTTTCTCCTTCCCTACTTCAGCCCCTATCCACAGGCTTTCAATCTAAAAAGGCGCAACACAAAAGGAGTAGGGATGAGAGGGGAAGGGTTAAAAAAGCCACCTCTACCAGAGAAAATGTTTCCCATCTCACTCCATACATCTATGGCTAAGCATCTCTGAGTTAACTTGGAATGAAGACGAAATGACTGCCCACAGATTCTGATGGCAGAACATAAGAACATAAGAACATAAGAAGAGCCATGCTGAATCGAGCCTCAGCCCATCTAGTCCAGCATTCTGTGTCACACAGTGGCCCACTAGTTGTACACAGGGATCTCTAGCAGAAAGGAGGGCAGAACCCTCACCTGCTCCCGACCCCCCACAACCAGTACCCGGGGAAAAACCTGCCTGCCTCCATCAACACAGAGGTGGCACTTGGATGTCCATTTCAGTAGCTACTGATTTCCTTGGTATCCATGAATCTGTCTAATCCTGCCTTGAAGCTGTCCAGGCTGACAGCTGTCACAACCTCCTCTGGAAGTGAGTTCCATAACCCAATGACCCTCTGGGTGAAGAAATATTTCCCTTTATTAGTCCTAACTTTCCTACCTTGGAGCTTCAGGGAGTGCCCTCTAGTCCTAGTGTTGTGTGACAGAGAAAATATTTTTTCTTTATTCACCTTTTCTATCCCATGCATGATTTTATACACTTCGATCAAGTCACCTCTTAAACGCCATCTTTCAAGGCTGAAAGACCAAGGCGTTGCAACCTGATTTCATAAGGGAGCTGCTCCATCCCTTGGATCATTTTTGTCGCCCTTCTTTGTACCTTTTCCAGTTCCGTTATATCCTTCTTAAGGTGCGGAGACCAGAATTGTACACAGTACTCCAAATGTGGCCTTACCATAGATTTGTAGAGAGGCAATACAACATTTGCCGACCTATTTTCGATTCCCTTCCTGATCATGCCAAGCATAGAATTTGCTTTTTTCACTGCTGCAGTGCACTGGGTTGACATCTTCATTTAGCTGTCCACCAAAACCCCAAGATCCCTTTCCTGGTTTGTCTCGGAAAGCTTTGATCCCATCAATTTGTAGGTGTAGTTGGGGTTCTTTGCCCCGATGTGCATGACTTTACACTTGTTTAGGTTAAAATGCATTTGCCACTTTGTTGCCCATTCACTCAATTTCAAGAGATCTTTCTGGAGCTCTTTACAATCAGTTTCATTTTTAACTACCCTGAACAATTTAGTGTCGTCTGCAAACTTTGCTACCTCAGAATTTACTCCTACATCCAGGTCATTAATGAATAAATTAAAAAGTAACGGACCCAAAAACTGAACCTTGGGGTACGCCACTTCTCACCTCTTTCCACCCAGAGAAATGTCCGTTTATTACCACCCTTTGTTTCCTACAGTTTAGCCAGGTTCCAATCCAGGACAAGACCTGTCCTCTGATTCCATGGCTGAAGAGCTTATTTAGGAGCCTTTGGTGAGGGACTTTGTCAAAAGCCTTTTGAAAGTCAAGGTAAACAATATCGACTGGGTCCCCTTTATCTATGTGTTTATTTACACCCTCAAAGAATTCTATCAAGTTAGTAAGACATGATTTGCCTTTGCAGAAACCATGTTGATTTTCCTTCAGCAATGCCTGTTCTTCTATGTGCTTAGTATTTTTTTCTTTAATAATGGTTTCCATCACTTTGTCTGGAACTGAGGTTAGACTAACTGGCCTATAATTTCCTGGATCACCCCTGGATCCTTTCTTGAAGATCGGAGTTACATTTGCCTCCCTCCAGTCCTCGGGTACAGTGCCTGATCTTAGAGAAAGGTTATATATTTTGGCTAGAATTTCAGCAATTTCACACTTGAGTTCCTTAAGAACTCTGGGGTGGATGCCATCTGGCCCTGGTGATTTGTTGACATTTAGTTTAGTAAAGCATGTGAGAACATCTTCCTTGTTTATCTCTATCTGGTTTAATTCATTTAATTCCCTCCCTGAAAAACTGACTCAGCTGCAGGCATATGTTGTCTGTCCTCCTGTGTGAAAACGGAGGCAAAGAAGTCGTTTAGCCGCTCAGCAATCTCCTTGTCTTCACTTATTGTCCCTTTCTTACCATTTTCGTCAAGTGGCCCAACTGCTTTTCTAGTTGGGTTTCTACTTCTGATGTACTTAAAGAAGTTTTTGCTATTTTTTAAAATATTCTTAGCTATATGTGCCTCAAAATCTCTTGGCTTTCCTGACGGTTGCTTTGCATTTAGTTTGCCAGAGCTTGTGTTCCTTTCTGTTCTCCTCAGTAGGAAGAGCCTTCCATTTCTTAAATGAGTTTTTCTTCTTTCCAATCACATCTTTTACTTCATTTGTAAGCCATACTGATGTCCTCTTGGACTTTCCCGGCCTCTTTCCTATTTTAGGAATGCATTTTAATTCGGCTTGTTTTAAAGAACCCATACCTGCCCTTCTGGCACCCTGGCTTAGACAACTCATCTGCTGTAACACAACAGTAATCTGGATAATATTGATTAATCCCTCAGGATGGAAGGGTGGAGGTCGTGTGTGAAGCTTCCCACCTCATCATATGAAGTGGATGGCATGCCTTATAATTCTGTCCAGCAACATCTGTTGCTCTATTTAGCAAAATTCCCTTGCAAGCAAATTGTATGAACAATCTGACAATTTGAATAATATTAGCAACACCTTCCCTCTTACTGTACTCACCAACTCTCTCAAATATACACTACGCATAGAGTTCTTGCTGCTAGGCATCAGTGTGTAATAACTAAACACCTGTAATAATTAACACCTCATAGTTTCTCTAATTAGATAGCTAGCCTAAAAGGTTGGGAAATCCCTTGTAGAGCATGTCTTGAAACCCAATGGATTTTATGGAAGTGAGGGGGACACTTGTGATAAAAAGACTGGAGATCCCATCCCAATTTTGTTATCACCACACAACCCAATGGACAGATAATGCTAATCAATTACCCCTGCAGCATACACACACACAACCTTCATGACCACATCTTCACCAAGGCTCAATATATCTTCATGACAGCTGTTCAGCAGCTATGCATTCTACATTGGGCTACCTCTGAGGAATCTTTGGGAATTTTAATTGGTCTCAAATGCAGCAGTGAGAATGCTATTATGGTTATCAATTTGTTTCTAGGAACAGTGTAAAATGATAAACTTTAGTAAACAAGCCGTCAGAATTTAAAAACCATCTAAAGACCTATCTCTTCCAGCAGGCCTACCCAACTAGTTCAATTTTAAAATGGGGAGGGTTGCCGTTTCCGCAAGTTGCTTGAACTTGCTCCCCTCGGATCGGCTCGATTACACCCGGGTGCCATCCAGACCCACTCGAACTCCCTCCCTTGAGCGGGGGGGGGGCATGATCTTTAGGGCCTTTAGGTTCACCCCTGGGTGCACGACACCCCCACACTCAATCTGGCGGGGATGGGTGAGCTTTCGGCTCACCTAGCCGCTCTACGAGGGTGCTCCTCGGGAGAGCTCTCTCTCAAAGAGGCTTGCCCAACGCCATTCCCCACCAGAAGTCCCTCGTGTCCTTTTTAAAATCTCTGTTTTGTGTATTTTTAATATGTATTTTATAGAAATACATTTTAATATGTATATTTTATAGAAATACATTTTAATATGTGTATTTGTGGTATTTTTACAATGTTTATGTGTTTTAATTATAGAACTGTGAGGAGAGGCGGGTAAGAAATATAATAATAGTTGTTATTGTATTGTGCAAGGCTTTCATGGCCAGAATCACTGGATTGTTGTGTGTTTACCAGGCTGTATGGTCAAGTTCCAGAAGCATTCTCTCCTGACATTTCATCTGCATCTATGGCAGGTATCCTCTCAACCTCTGAGGATGTCTGCCATAGATACAGGCAAAACATTCTGGAACATGGCCATACAGCCCAGAAAACACACAACAACCCATCATCATCACGTATCTATTTTATTTATTAGTTACCTAGAGTTCCAATGTTTACAAGGTGATATATATAACCCCATTAATGTGGGTTATTCTACTCACTTTGTCCTCTAAACAACAGTATGAGGTGATGGAGAAGGAGCAAAAAAAGATGTGCCCATTGTCATCCATTGAGTTCTTGGCTCTGTGGGGACAGAAACCCAGATCTCCAAAATCCCAATTCAAAAACAACTAAGCCATACTGATCTATTCCCTGATTTGGGACTGAATTAACGTGTCAGTCGGTCTACAGTCTGAGATAATAAAATCCATTCTGAATGTCTCGAAGAGCCAGTGTAGCATAGTAGTTGGAACACTGGCCTATGACTCTGGGGACCGTAGAAATCCAGTGGGTGACAGTGGAGAAATCACTCTCTCAGCCTCAGAAGAGGCAAAGACAAACCCCTCTGTACAAATTTTTCTAATACAACCCTATACTAGGTTCAGAAGCCACTTGAAGGCACACAGCAACAATATGTCTCCATAGACCGTATTCTATCACACAGTCCTTAGCACAACTACTTTTAAAATGTGCAGCTCTTAAACCTCTTAACTGACCTGTTTTTGGTTCCACTTAAAATCAGGAATGAGGATAAAACCATTGATTGGATCCGGGTTTTCATAGATTATTCGATCAGCTTCAGCCTTCTTCTCTAGGATGTTGTATACCCACTGGAAGATATAAATGGGGTTTAAAAACAGATACGGTTAAATATTTCTTAGTATTAGCAAAGTTGTTACAATGGCTGTGCCAGCTGGGGCTGCTTGAAGGTACAATGCAACATCTCACTTTATCCACCCCTTCCCTCATCCAAGTTTTTAATATTCTATTTTCTGCTCACTGCAACATCATTTCAGGTCCTGGCACTAAATGGAAATAAGTCCGTTTTTATCCATGGAAGAACCGAATACATGCAGAGCTAATAAAATTAGTTAAATATCTATTAAGCAATCAAATGTCTTAGCAATCACTAAAGAATTAAACCATTCATGTACCGCCAATACCATCCTGGCCATAGAAATTAGGACATGTTTTGCTTTGATTTTTATCTAATAATGTGTGTGTTTGCCTTTTAGGATGGATATGCTGCTTTTGGAAGAAAAAAATACTTGATTTAAGAGATACTTGAATAGTTTGTTTCCAAAACACTTCTGGTAAGCAACCACAGAACAATTGCATAAGAGAACCTGGAAAGAAAAGACCTTGGAACTTGAATTTGCAGAAGGCGAATGCCATGAACACAACAGAGAGGGAAGAGAGAAGAATAAGAGATCATTTGTAAAATAGGAAAATGCATGTCCTTTTCAGAGGAATGGCTCGTTGAACAAGAGTAACCCCACACTGTTTTGGCATGGCAAAGAAATATTCCAAAACTTTAAACTTTTGGGGAGCAATTCCATGTTAATCCAAATTGAAGTACTCTCTACTAGTGTTGTGCATTTGTATTGAATCGTCATTTGTTTTGGTGTGTTTCATTCATTCCCCCCCCCCCCTTTTCTTTTCGCATGCCTTCCGAAAATGGGCACCTTTCCAAATGAACTTTTTCATTCTGTGTCCGAAAGAACAAAAATTTTCGGACCATTAGCAAACATGGGCGGGCTCCCCAGGCTCCCCTTCTCCTCAGTTCTAGGATTAGAGGAGTGAAAGTCACCACACATGGAGGGCACATCTAACACTCTTGGCCCACCAAGGTTTATAGCCCCATTATTTCACTTCTTCTTTAACTGGCGGCAATGTGCGGGGGGGGGGGGGGGGTCCCTTCCCATCATTTTTAGCAATGGCATTGTTTGGATTGAATTAAAAGTTACTTAAGATATCACTATTTCTTTGAAGTTTTCCCCTCCATCTGCAGAAGATAACTGAGTTTAAAGACAGGGCTTAAGATACCAGTATTTCTGTGATGCTTTCCCCTCCGACTACAGAGCGGCAGCGGGCAAGGCAGGCAGACACTAGAATTCTAAGTCCAAAAAGTGTTCAATAGTATTAAATTCACAACCATATCAGTATCGATGAAGTTCCATGTTATCAATAGCATTCAATGTCCACACACAAAAACGCCTGCACTATAATCCAATCAGACATGTAGAGTCTCAGTTCAAACAATGTCTAACCAGGGGTGGTCACACTTTTTCAGCATGCGAGCTACTCTTAAAGCAACCAAGTCCAAAAGATCTACCTGCCCCCGCCACCGCGCGCTCCTGCCGCCGTGCGCTCTTGCCACCGCGCATGCTCCTGTTGCTGTTTTCTGCCCGCGCAGCACTTCTTCCGATTGCGGGGCATTGCAGGAAGGAGAAAGCATGAGGCGGGGCATCCAGAGGGAGTGCTCCGCCCTGCCTGTCTCGCTGGCAACGGAGGCTGCATAGCTGCTTCTGGACAAGAGAGAGGCAGGGCACTCCCTCCAGAGGCCCCGCCTCGTGCTTCCTTCTTCCTGCAATGCCCCTCAGGTGAAAGAAGCACCGCAAGAGCGGAAGCCAGCAGCAGGAGCGCGCGTGCGCACAGGATATGTGCGCGGGCATGGCAGGAGCGCTCCATCCGGCTGGTGAGGCCCGAAGATCATCTGGAAGAGGGCCAAAGATATACTAGTAGCTCCCAAGCTACCTAATGAGCATCCCTGATCTAAGTGATACACAAACATATCAATAACATTTCATAACACCAAGGTGCACAATAATACATGATTTATGCAGCTCATATTATTATTGAGCACCTTGATGTTATGAAATGTTATTGATATGTTTATGTATCGCTTAGACATTGTTTGAACTGAGACTCTACATGTCTGATTGGATCATAGTGCAGACTTTTTTGTGTGTGGACATTGAATGCTATTGATAACATGGAACTTCATCGATACTGATATGGTTGTGAATTGAATACTTTGGAACACTTTTTGGACTAAGAATTCTACTGTCTAACATTACTAATATATGGAATTTGGCACAATAGAACTATTGAATTTTATAAACAACAATCCTTTGCATATCCAATTGTTTGTGTTAGTACAGTATGCTCCCCCACTTTTTTGTTTTTGCGTTTGTTGAGGCAGATAGACAGGCAGCAGGCGAGGCAGGCGGCATTCTTATTCTCCTATTGGTCCAACAAACAGGGCTCAGAGGTAATACTAGCATGTGGCAATGCTCAGGAGGCTATGTGAGGAGCGCCATGTGGCCCGAAAAAAAGGTGAATAGATGATAACCATTCATGCTTTCTTTTGTTTTATGGCTTATTTTTGTACCATAAGGGGGCTACTGTTTCATGCCCCCTGGGCAAAACAAAAGGAATGAAACAACGAATGAAATGAAAGAAACAAATACCGCACACAGGACTACTTTTTTTTAAAAAATGTTTATTAGGGTTTTTGAATACAAAAAAGAAAGAGGTTTGAAAAGGGAAACAATAGGGTAGGTTGGGTAAGGGGTGAAGTTGAATGGGGGGGGGTAAGGGAAAGTGGGTATTGGGAAGGTTAAAAACATACAGTCTACAGCATGAGAAAAAACATACATTGTGCAAAAAGAGGAAAACAAGTTTTTGGGAGCGGAGAGACAAATCTGTTCATATTCAATTCCATTAGTACAGTCTGTGCTTATTATTTCAGAACAGCTGTTTCTTCTCTTTAATTCACTCTTCCTTGAGTGAATTACATGTTGTTCTATTAAAAAAAGGGGATAGAGAGAGGAAAGCAATTTTGTTACCACTTATTTCTTACTTCCTTCCCTATTTTCAGAGACCGGTCTCACCCGGCCATAACCCTCTGCCAGCACGAACCACTCTACCGCACTGGGAGGAGAGACAAGAAAGAAAGAACAGTGAGTGGGGAAAGGAGGAGAGGGGGAATTCAAGGCTACTGAACCCTTCCCGATAGTAAGCATTGGAAAAAAAAATACCTGGGAGATAAGCCGCTTTGCAAAGCGCCTGGAGTGGCTCGAGTGGAAAAAAGAACGGAAGCCTAGCTGGGACCAGCAGGCGGGGAGGGAAGACAGCTGTGCTGTGCTCCAAAAAAAAAAAAAAAGGAAACAGGCTTTGAAATGCAGAGACAACAGTGGACAATAGCGGGCAACAGCGGACAATAATGGCGGCCGAAGACACAGCAACGCGGAAGGGCAGTAGAGCATAAACAAATCACTGTTGCCTGGCAACTATAGGAAAGCAGAGCGCTACGAGAGGAGGGAAGTGACGAGGGAACTCCCCCACAACCCATTGCATCGTGGTGTGCTATAGAGCTAGCAAAGACAAGAACCAGGAAGAGACAAGAAGTGAACAAAGAACACCCGGTTTATAGAGCCAGTAAAGTTAAAGAACCAGGAAGAGAAAGAAAGATACCAAAGAAAGGCACGGAGACCTGACGGGGGGAAAGGACGAAAGGAAACCCTTACCACCAAACCCTTACCACCAAACCACGGAGACAACCCAGACCCCGGAATTAAAAAGCAGATGATTGTAATGGCTACAAGGGGGAAGACAGATAAGAAAGGGGAGCAGATGAGAAGAGGGTCGGGAGCAGGAGAAATAAGCCTTAAGGACGTTTTCCTAGAGATGCAAGAGATACGAAGAATGATTAAAGGAGGTGATGAAGAAAGAAAAAAAGATGAATGATAGCCTGAAAGGGGACATAAAAGACCTGAAAAGGTGATACAAAGGAAATGAAGAAAGAAATGCAAAGGCTCAACATAAATATGTCAGACATGAAGGAGAACTAATGGAATTGCGGAAGGAGAATAGTGAGCTAAAGGAGCTACAGAAAAGAAATCTAGAAAGGATAAAAGACCTAGAATATCAAAATACAATCTTGGAAGATAAACAACTGAAGATGGAATACGCTCAAAAAGAACATTGGCTAAGATTCAAGGGATAGAAGAGGAAGACCAACAGAACCCGAAGGAACTAATAGCTGCCATTACATCTAAAATCCTCAATATGCCAGAAGTCTATATTCTAGACAAAATTGACAGGGCATATAGAGTTAACTCCGAATACGCAAGAAGAAATAAAGCCCCCAGGGATATCATTGTGCAGTATACTAAAAAATGTATCCGTGATGAAGTACTAGGAAAACAACCAAATAGACAAGGTACCTACAAAGGCAAGAAAGTACTAATCCTGAAGGAAACCCCTAGCGAAGTTTTAGAAAAACGCAAAAAATATTTCTTCCTGACGGATATTTTAAAGAAGCACGATATCAGGTTTAGGTGGCAAAGGACAGATGGTCTGATGACTACATTTAAAGGGAGGCAACACTGGCTCACTTCTATAGATAAGGCTAAAGAGTTCCTAAAAAGATACGGAGACAACTTAAAGAGGGAGGAAAGAAGAGAAGGAAGATCAGAAGAGGAGGGAAGGACAAAACAACGATCACCTCAGACAAAAATACCTGTTACACCGGACCTAACGGCAGAGGAACAAATAGAAGACCAATCAAGCGATAAGGAAAGGGAAGAGGAAAGACGAAGAGGAAGAAGACGAACAAGAGAACGAGGAAGAGGACTCTTAAAGATGTGGAGGTGCATTACTTGGAACGTAAAACGGGCTTAACAGTGGGAATAAAAGAAAAAGAGTATTCAATAGACTAAAAAGGAAAAAGGCAAATATTATAGCGCTGCAGGAAACGCATATAAAGCAAGCTGATGAACGGCTACTAAAAAGAGACGATCTAGGGGAGGTATACATAGCATCGGCGGAGAAAAAACAAAAGGGAGTTGCAATTTATGTTGAGAGCTTTTGAAGCCTAAGTTGATATTTAAAGATAAGGAGGGTAGATACGTTGGTATAACTGTACAAAATGGTCAAAGAGAACTTTAGTTTGTAATGTATACGTCCGAATGATACTAAAATTAATTTTTCAAAGAATTAGAAAAGAAGATTTCAGAACATCAGGATGAATTTGATAGTATAATAATTTTGGGGGATCTAAATGGAGTCATAAACCCGGGAATGGATAGATCCTCATTGGATAAGAAGGGGAGTAAATGGAACGGAAACTACCCAAATCCTTCTTTGATTTGAAAGATATGTTTGACTTAAGAGATAGTTGGAGAGAGACCCATCCGAGGGAAAAAGATTATACATACTTTTCGAGCAGGCATAGATCATGGTCGAGAATAGACTATATCCTACTATCTAGCCATATGACTCACTTGATAGAAGAAAACAAAATACTACCAAGAACGATATCCGACCACTGCCCGATTGTAATACAATTTAAGAAAACAGTAGCAGAATTCCACTGGAAATTCCCAATTAAAATCCCAAAAAATAAAGAAATAGAAAACAAATTAGATCTCCTCCATAAACAATTAGAGATATTAGAATTGGAAAAAATAGAAAAAAATCTAAAATATCTTAACCAAAAATATTTTGAAACAGCTAATAGGCCAGGGAGACTTCTAGCCTGGCAACTAAAAGAAAGGAGGAAAAGGAATATAGTTTCCAAATTAATAATTGAACAAAAAGAATACACCTCAGAGACGGAGATAAGGAAAGCTTTCGAGAGGTTCTATTTAGAACTATATAAAAAAGATGATATAAAAATCTCAGACATCCAGAAATTCATTGGAGATAGGAAATTGAGAAAGATAAGTGAAAAAGAAAGAGAAATATTAAATGGGGAAATATCAAAAGAAGAAATTACAGCTGTCATCCAGAAGGGTAATTGGGGAAAGCGGCGGGCCGGACGGCTACCCATTAGAATATTATAAGGAATTCCAAGAACAGATGATAGAAATAATGGTAAAACTTTTTAACAATGCACTGACTAAGGGGATAATACCAGCCTCATGGCAAGAGTCTAATATTACGGTGATAGGCAAGCCAGGTAAAGACCCTAGTAACCCTGCCAATTATAGACCTATATCACTATTAAATAGTGATTACAAAATCTTCTCAAGCATTTTAGCAGAAAGGTTTAAAAGGTTTCTGGGCAATTGGGTTAAAGAAGATCAAATGGCTTTTGCCAAATCGATATTTAAAAACTAATATAAGATTGATAATAGACTCCATTGAGTTTTATAATAAGAATATAGATAAGGAGATAGCCTGGGTATTTATAGACGCTGAGAAGGCATTCGACAAGACCATTGGGACTTTTGGATGCCTTACTTAGAGAAGTGGATGCCGGATATCAAATAATTAACGCGATTAAGGCCATATACAAAGAACAACAGGCGAAAGTTATTATAAATCAAAAGAAAACAGAAAGTATAAGAAGCCAAACAGGGGTACGCCAAGGTTGCCCGCCTCCATTATTATTTATTTTTTATTTTATTATTATTAGAAGATATCAGGGAAGACAAAAAGCTAAAAGGCTTAAACATAAAAACGAAAATATTAAAGTGTTAGCATATGCAGATGATTTAGCCCTAGTGGTGGAAGATCCAAAGGACACCTTGATAGAGTGGATTAAAAATCGAAAAACTTCGGAGAAGTGGCGGATTTAAAATTAATAAAGAGAAAACCCAAATGATGACTAAAAACATTAGGGAAAATGACAAACTGGACTTACAAAATAAGACAGGAGTGAAGATAGTGGATAGGATTAAATATCTGGGGGTATCATTAACAACAAGGAATTCACAATTGTTTAAAAATAATTACCAAATAAAATGGAAAGAAATAAAAAAGATCTAGACAGATGGTCGAAATTAAATCTATCATTTTTGGGCAGATCAGCCACAATAAAATGAACGTTTTACCCAAATTAAACTTTTTATTTTCAACACTTCCGATAATACATAATGCCTCCATCTTCGATATGTGGAATAGAGATATCTCCAAATTTTTATGGAATGGAAGAAAACCAAGGGTGAAAATGAAAATACTCCAGGAACCTAAAGAGAAAGGAGGAATAAATCTTCCCAATTTTAAATTATACTACGAGGCAAATTGCTTTGTCTGGCTCAGAGAATGGGGCAGACTGGACAATGAAAAAATTACAAATTTGGAAGGGTACGATTTAAAATTCGGCCTGCACGGGTACATTGGATACGATAAGGCTAAAGTAGATAGAAATTTCAACGACCATTCTATAAGGAAACCATTACTAAAAGTCTGGAACAAATATAGAAATAAAACCCAAAAAAAAACGCCCATGTGGATATCCCCAAATGAGGCCTTTCAAATTCGACAATTAGGAGAAAATAAATGGCTCAGATACAAAGAATTGCTAACCAGAACTGGCACTAGATATGTATTAAAATCCAGGCAGCAGTTGATAGAGGAAGGTAAAGAACTTGGATGGTTCGCATATTTTCAAATAAGAGAAAAATTTAAACTAGATGAGAAAATAGGTTTTGAACCACAAATGGTAGAAATAGAACAGGTTCTTATGGGAAAGAATGAAAAAATGATAACAAAAATCTACAAGCTATTATTAAATGCGGAAAATGAACATTACGAAACGAAAAATCTAATGAAGGAATGGTCTAGAAATGTAGGTTTTAGAATAAAACCAGAAACCTGGAAAAATATATGGAAACATAATATAAATGTGTACAGGGAAAACTGGCTAAAGTTATTATATCGCTGGTACCTGACACCGGCCAAATTGGCAAAGATTTATAGAAAAACAAAACCGAATTGTTGGAGTTGTAAAGGAAAACACGGTACGTTTTTCCACCTTTGGTGGCTCTGCCCAAGAGCTAAGGCATACTGGGTGATGATTAGAGAAGAAATAGAAAAAGTTTTTTTAAAAACATTAAAATTATGTTAAAACCAGAAACATTCCTTTTAGGTATTGTCGAGGCAGAATTCTCTCCTAAAGAAAGAAAGATATTTATTTTGATGACTACAGCGGCTAAAATAGCGTTCGCCAAATATTGAAATCTAAGGACTCCCACCTAAGGAGGAATGGATAAATAAAGTAATTGAGACTTATCAAATGGAGTTGTTAACGGAAAGGCTGAAGGATAATAAAGATAGAGGAGATAGTAAATGGGACTGGACGCCACTCCAGGAATACTTAAAAAAATATGGAAGGTGGTCCGCACACAGGACTACTGTCCACTCATGGAATAGGACCTGTCAGTCAAAGTAATATAAGCTCCATTGATTGCAATAGTCAACAGCAACTAGGACAATCTTTTGATTTGGTCCCTAGGGCTCTGGATTGTGGCTGTGTGGGGAGCATGAACAAATATCCTGGGTCTCTGGCAAGGTGTTGGAAAGAAATTGTACTTCATTAGTAATTTAAAAATGCAGTTTGTGCATGTGCAAAGTGCAACGTCTCCATAAGGAAAACTTAATCTGTTTGAATGTGTGAAAAGATCTACACTCTTCTTTGCATGAAACAACCAACAATTGCAGATTCTTTCTAGAAAGGACTTAAGAAGTTACGTGTAAAGCCAGGGTTACAATGTTGTGGAAGAGAGAGATAGGAGGAAGACAGGATTTACCGAAGAAGCAGAAAATAGCAGCTTGGAGCCGCTCTTATCTGTGTTTACAAACGTGTACGGTGCAGATCAAACAGTCTTCCTTCTCCTCACCCCAAAATGGGACTTTCTCTATCAAAACACTTTGCAGAAATATTAACAAATTAATTAATCATAACATCAAAGTGGTATAGGATTTCTGAAACAATTATGCTCCACTTTGTGCAATCAGCAAGCGCTTCTCCCATGAGGGCAATCTTTATTCCTGTAAGATGCAAATGCTTGTGTGTTTTTCAATTGAAATGCAGGGAAAGAACGCAGGTACTTAGGAGGATGAGGAGCCTCCCAAAAGTCTCAGGCTTCCCTTCTAAAGCAACCACAAGAAAATACATGTATACGAAAGAAACAGAAACAGTAGCTCAATGGCAGAGTGCATGCATTTTCTTGTAAGGGTAGAAGAAACAATCTGTGACATGTAGAGCCAAAATTGGGCTTCCCACACTTGGAAAAAAGGGAGAGGACAATAGCCACCAGGAACAAAAAAAATCACAGGTTGCAGAAACTATTTTAAACAACAGCAACACTCTTTCACAACCGGAAATAGTCTTCCAGCCACGTCCATGGGAAGGGGTTTGTTTGGTGGCCCATTCAGTCCTAAACACAATACAGTTGCTCAACTTTTTAAACAATGTTACACAAACCTGACCCCAAATTTGCTGCCTTGAATTCCCATTTTGAGAAAAATACAGAGATATACAGTAAATATAATAATTTTTATAATGACATTATCTGGCTTTTCTTCGTGAACAAAGATTCAGGAAGGACTCATCCCACACTTTCTACAAGCGTGTTGATGACTAAAAAGGCCAATCTGAGATAGGCAAGTCTGGTTGCAGAAAGCACAGCAGAAAGTCTCCTTGGGTGATGTTGTTTCCAAGCTGAGGTTTTTTCTGCATTGTCGTTTCTCTTCGAAACTCGTTTAGCGTGTCTTCTCGAAAGAGGCCGCAGCATCATGGATAGTGCGTCTCCATGCCTCCCGATGTGAGGCCAGGGTGGACCATTGCTGGTGATCAATCTGGCCGAGCCTGAGATGTTGTTTCAGGGAGTCCTTGTATCTCTTTTTGGGGGCGCCTCTCTTGCGCTTACCTGTGGTGGGTTCACCATACAGTAGTATCTTTGGGAGGCGGTGGTCCTCCATCCTAGAGATGTGCCCTGCTCAGCGCAGCTGTGTTCTCAATAGCATGGCTTCAATGATGGTGATCCCTGCTTGCTCAAGGACAGCAACATTCATCACATAGTCAGTCCAGTGTATATTTAGGATTGTGCAAAGATGAAAGCATTCGAGGAGTCGTAGGTGTTGGCGATAGGTGACCCATGTTTCAGACCCATAGAGGAGAATAGACAGTACGATAGCTCTGTACACACTGATTTTTGTGCTTTGCCTCAGGTGTTTGTTGCTCCAGACTCTTTTGTGAAGCCTTCCGAATGCACTATATGCCTTTACTAATCTGTGATCTATCTCTTTATCAATCTTGGCATCTGAGATTGAAGCCAAGGTGCAGAATGACATAATATGATGATAAAAGTTATAGATGTATAGCCATTCTAAAAGCTCAAGAATTGAGATTTCTAGATGAATTATCTGCATGAGTACATCTTGTTAGGGTATACTGAAAACAGGATAAGATTTAAAAGGACCAAAAACAAGTATGTGCAGGTGTTAATTTACCATAGATTCAGCAAGTGAGTGTGGACCACACCCGGTGAATTATATGTGTGTTTTAGGATACATGTTAGCTCTCCTTTGGAGGAAGATGCAGCCATGCTCTTTGCATTTTGTAATGCTTACAAGGACTTACAAGTTTGCTACACTGTAAGATTTATTTTTGATGCAACACTGTAAGTTTATGTTTTGACTCTGCTGTGAAAAGAGTAACGTTTCTGTTTTTCCTCTTGCAACTGTGCAAAATTACTGTGTCTTTGTTGGACTGGACTGCATTACATTCCGCTTGAAGCGCAACACATCTGCATGTGACTTCTCAGGCCTTTTGTTGTAGCCATGGCCAGTGAGGCCCAATTCTCCTTCATACGTTTCATCAATATGTCAAATCAACTTCTGGAACTATTTTTTCTCACCCTTGTATGTATGTTGTTCGTTTTTCTTGCTCTCTTATCCACAGTGTTCCCGTTTCATTACAAAATCATGCCTTTTATTAGTCACTAGTTGCCCCACACAAATCCAAACCAAGCCAATATGTTTTAAGCATTTTGCCTACTTCTCAATCTCCCTTTGTGCTACATATTGTTTATTTTTAAATAGTTTTATTGAGGTTTTACAGTGACAGTGATAAAAGATGTTATAATTATCATAGGAATGTGGGGGTTGGGAGGGGGGTAAGGAATGCAAGGATAGGGAAAGGGTAAGTGTGCAGGGGGAGAGAATAAAACGACTTCCCAACAATCTCCCGATAGAGAAGTTCTCTCATTTTTAAACTATGTAGTTACCATTACAAAGTTGTAAATTTCTGTATATTATTTACAGTAGTTTGGTGAAGAGTAAGAAGGTTGTATTCAGAAGCTATTGCATTACATCATTACACGTCGTTTAAGTTAATCAAAAATTGTCTTCCTTGTTTTGTAGATATTCTTTAAAACTAGACTAGTCATTTTTTGGGAAAGGATGTCCATTTGTATGACATCTAATATCTTCAATGTCCATTCTTCCATATCGGGTACAGTGTTCTGCTTCCATTTCTTTGCTAGTGACAGCCGCGCACATGTGCTTAAAAGAAAGAGCATCTTGTCTTGGTTTCTACTTAGTGCTGGTACTGAGAGACCTAACAGGTATGTTTGTGGATCTATTTTGAATTTAGCTTTAATTATTTTTTGGGATTCCCTATGTATTTCTCTCCAGTACTTTGCTACCTTTTTGCAATACCACCACTGATGTATATATGTGCCAAGTTCTTTATTGCATTTCCAACATTTATTAGAAATGCTTTTGTTGAACTTGGATAACTTTTGTGGGCATAGATGCCATCTGAATTGCATTTTTAGCCAGTTTTCCCTGATGTCTGTTGCAGCTGTGTATTTTAATTTCCTAGTCCACACTTCTTCCCATTGGTTTAAGAGTATTGAATGTTTGAGATCTCTAGCCCATCTGATATGACAATCCTTATATTGCCACATATTGTTTTGAGAAGGCAGCTGAGGAGTCAAGCTACAATTCAAACATAACGGTAAGCTATGGATCCACCAAGCCAAATTTCCTAAGCCAATAACAAAGAATGACTGTTTGTGAGAGAGAAATAACAAGCAAAGACAGAATACAACCTCAACCTGGCTTACTATTGTGTGTAACCCTATATTTTCTAATGCCTGGGTAACTTCAATTCAATTTCTCTATCCTTCCTGGCTTCATTTCCTCAAGCACATACATTTCCTTTCTATTAACCATCTAACAAACAGAAAAAGAAAGGAAAAATAAGAAACCAATTTTATATATAATGCTACATATTTGTTTCAAATATGACCTCTGCAGAAATAATGCCGTGTACTATGCTCTTATTCAATATGCCAGTCAGCCAACCTTGCCTTTTTCGTGATACTCCATTTGAAGGGGGAAATGTATCAGAAAGTAACTTTAGTATATACTGAAAGTTATCAGATGCATGCTGAAATTGCATACAAAAAAAGGCAAAACTAATAGTTAAATATAGTTAAATATTAATATTGATTTGTCTTTAAAAAACTAAATTACAAAAGCATGACTGAAAAGAGAAAGTCAGCAGGAAAATAAAGAAAAGAAAGGTCTATCTGTTAAGATGGCAACATGTCTTGGAAGGACTTTTGATTATAGACACAAGGGATTCATTTCAAACTCATCAGAAATGTTTGGCCTTGAGATGCTTGAACAAAAGATTCCACTTTAAACTTTCTTTCCCTTGATTTCTCACACAGTGGATAATCACTTCTGGAACAGAGGAACATTTCAGAATCAGTTTGAGTTAGATTACTAGGAGGCAGAAGATGGAATTTGGCATTCAAAGGGAGAATTCAAAAATTATGTTGAGTATGCGCCAAAGATATAGACACAAGGTCTCAGACACTCCTGCAACCTCCATTTTATTCATGCACTGATTGCTTTGGGCCATAGTTGTAACAACAACAAAAATGCATACCTGGATACTGAAACTCTGTGCTTCAATAAAAGGCAGAGTAATGTTTTTGTAATCCTCCCCAGACTCCTGGATAAGATACACTTCCTGATGCAAGTATTTCTGGATGTGTTTCTCTGACGCTGGGTACACCACTGTTGTTTTTATCTCTGGAATGGTAAACACATACAAAGCATTATAATCTAAGAGAACATCCTTTTGGGTCCTTGATCATTTCCAGGAACTGCCTCACCAGCGTGGTAGTCAACTGGCACACAAAGTTGACAATGACATGGTCACCTATAGCCATTAATGAGTAGAATCCAACTTAGCAATAAGTAATATCATGGGTTGGGAATTGTGGTACTCCAGATGTTTTTGAACTGCAGTTAGACGAGCCCGTAAGGACAATACAGTCCTGCCATATAGTAATACACATCAAAGAACTCTCAACAGATGGCCATCCAGCCTGTTCAAAAACTTCCAAAGAAGGTGACCCCCACCACACTCCAAGGCAACATATTCCAGTATTGAACTGTTCTACTGTCAGGAAATTCTTCCCTGTGTTCAGATGGAATTTCTTTTTCCTATAGTTTGAATTCATCGCTTCATGGAAAACATGCTGACTCCGTTTTCAATATGATATCCTTCAGATACATAGTCATGGCTCTCCTTTCCCCTCTTAATGTTTTCTCCTCTAGGCTAAACACACACTAAGTGGCTCTTCATAGGGTTTCATACTTTCCAGACCTTTGGCCATTTTGGTAACCCTCCACTGGACACTTTCCAACAATATGTGTTTTCCTAAAACTTTCCCATCACATTGTTCAAAAACAATATACATGGTTTCAAGTAATACCCCTATCCAAAGTTAGTTTCTTTTTCAGCCATGTTGACACTGATGTTTAGTAATATTAGCTATGTTGAGTATCTACTGTATAGAAAGCCATGGTAGAAACATTAATGCTAGTGATGTTGGGAACAATGTTAAACATCATCACCAACATTACCATGTATAACTATGAATGTAGGAACTTTAGAGCAAAAAATGTAGGAACAATGATTTGGATTTTCAAGATGAAATGGGTGAGGGTGCCTTATCCACGTTCCCTATAAAGGCAACACAACTGACAGAATATGATGTCCAAGTCAGCCCCTCCTCCCAAAATATTTCTCTCACCCTAGATGCTTAGGAATGCTAGTATTCAGGACATTTTGTTCCCAATACATAATGGGTGGGAAGAGAAAAGCTAGTGAAAAAAATTGCTTGACACATTTTTTTGTGGCAGCACACAACAAAATCTGGATTTAGAGGCCCACTTCCAAGGGAGAGGTCCTCAACTGTAAAGTGGACACAAGTTAATGCAAGCAACACAGTCCATGGAGAGAACACTTGAACCAAATAAGACCCAAATGAGATTCCTAAAAACACGAGAGTGTTTGGAAGTGGACACATGTAACAGGTGGCTTGCTTGGACAAAGAAAAGCTTTTATTTTGTTGGTTCTGTTCAGGACATTATTCACGTCAGCAGGTTTTCTTGAAGCAAATCCAGGCCTTGTACTCGATATTCTAGAAGCAAAATCTCTGCCTAATAAGAGGGAGCCCATACAATAACCCATGTCTTCCTCTTAGTCACAGGGAAATTAGAAATTGTTGTCATATTGTGAAGCCAACATTCAATAACACAATTCAGACTGACCCCGCTTCATGGCCTCCACAGCTGGGCTGTTTAAGACTTCAGTCACATCAGATGAGTGCAACTTTCTGGATTTGTGGCATTGTTGCTTAATATCTGTTGTTTAATAATCTATGAAGATGTATGACATCACTCTCAGAATTCTTTGCAGCTTGCACTCAACATGTAAAATGTGTTTTGTTTATTAATAGATTTATTTATTTTCTTCTTTTAACCTCTGATTCAGGATCAAGTATGAAACAACATTAGGACTCATTTGTTTTTGAATGCCATTTAACCAAGAAATATAATGTTGGCTATTGCCTTTTGTTTTTTCTGACAGCTTACCAAGAAAAGTGATGCCAAGAACAGGGAAGACATTCTAACAAAAAAAACCTGTTTAGTTTTAACATTTTGGGGAAGAATGTTCAGTAAGTGGGTGACCTCCTTCCTCCAGGATCGGGGACAACGTGTGGAGAGGGGAGAGGAGGTCTCCGGGAGGCTCCCATTAACTTGTGGGGCCCCCAGGGGGCCATCCTCTCGCCCTTATTATTCAACATCTACATGCGCCCCCTGGCCCAGCTGGCCCGCGACTTTGGTCTGGAGTGTTATCAGTACGCGGATGACACCCAGCTTTTGCTGAGAATGGACGGCAGGCCGGACACCGTACCCGATTGTTTCCATCAATGCCTCGAAGCCGTGACTGGATGGCTGCGTGCCAGCCGGTTGAAGGTGAATCCGTCAAAGACGGAGATCTTGTGGCCCTGTCGCCCTGGGCTGGATGAGTGCCGGTTGCCTACCCTGGATGGCGAGCAACTCAGCCCGTCATCCCTTATTAAGAGCCTAGGTGTCCAACTGGACCCCTTGCTGACCATGGAGGCCCAGGTCTCCATGGTCAGCAAGACGTCGTTTTTCCACCTGCGACAGGCTAGGCGACTGGCCCCCTACCTGTCCAGGGATGACCTGGCCACGGTGATCCAAGCGACGGTCATCTCGAGGCTGGACTACTGTAACGTCCTCTACGTTGGCCTTCCCTTGTCGACAATCCGGAAACTCAAGCTAGTGCAGAACGCCGCTGCTCGCTTGCTGGTGGGAGCACCAGTGAGGGAGCACATCACTCCCATCCTTCGGCAACTGCACTGGCTTCCCATCGAGTACCGAGTTGCCTTCAAGGTGCTGGTTTTAACCTTCAAGGCCTTACACGGTCTAGGGCCTGTGTACCTAAGGGACCGCCTTACCCCATATGTTCCCCCGAGATCACTACGGTCAGAAGAGCAGAATCTCCTGGTTATTCCATCATCCCGCTCCTGTCACCTATCCGGCACAAGACAACGTGCCTTTTCGGCCGCGGCACCTGTGCTCTGGAATTCGCTTCCAGGTCATATTCGGGCAATTTCAGAACTCGCCCCTTTCCGAAGGGCGTGTAAGACTGTCCTCTTCAGGCTGGCGTTTGGCTAAACCCAAACGCAATCAACATGCTCATGCCTGACTCAAGAACCGTGGTCCTGCGGTCAATATGGCTATGTATTTGTTTTTATTGTATATTTTACTGTATGTTTTACCGAATGTCTTATTGTACATTTTAATTGCTGTAATCCGCCCCGAGCCTGCAGGGAGGAGCGGAATATAAAATGGAATAATAAAATAAATAAATAAATAAATAACTGGGGAAAGTCTGGCTTTTCCCCAAAGTGTTGGAAATCTTTGTCAAGGTAGTGCTCTTGGATGTCTTTAGAACTCTATTATCAACCAGCAAACCAAACTGAAAACAATAATGTAATAGAAATAAATACAAATTATTTAGAACAGGTATGAATGATTGAAGGAGAAATCAACAGAATGTTAAATTTACAAATAGTAATAGTTAATAGAAATGTACTACATGCACAGATAACATGAGTAAAGAATATAAAAAAAGAAAAATTGGTTGACAAATTAATAGCGTGTGCACAAATTCTTTTAGTGGGGGTTGGAAAAATAATACAAAATGGACACTGACTAATTGATATAGTATATAGTTAATATGTTAAATGTGGAAAGAACAAATTGCAAATGGAATAATATAGATAAAATTGAAAAGGTTACAATAACCAAGAGGATGTAGGAATTATTTAGAGAATGTGCTAAGATGTGGAGTAGAAAAATTAAGACTGAGATTAATATTTCAAATGTAATTTCTGTAGTTTGATGTATAAATTGCATTTACAAGGAGGGGAGGGTGGGAGTGGGATGAAACAATAAAACAACTATATATATATATATATATATATATATATAATACACACACACATATAATACACACACACACACACACATGCATACACACAGAGATATGGGCAAACTTTGGCCCTCCAGATGTTTTGGACTTCAATTCCCACAATTTCTAACAGCCAATAAGCTAGCTGGAATTTCTCGGAGTTGAAATTCAAAACACAGGGAGGGCCGAAGTTTGCCCATACCTGATTTAGAATTACAACACTCCAACCCCACACTTTTTCTATGCATTTCTGTAAACTTTTTCTTTTCATTACAAAAAATGAGCCAGTATGAAAAGGCAACAGCATTTCAGCCATATATTGGTTTCCAATTGTGAATCTGACAGTTCTTACCAAAATGCAAAATGAACGAAATCCACCCACCCACTCCTGGGAAGGGCAACATACCTCTCCATAATAATTCTACCCACCAAATATTTTTTTCTTCATTCCACAAATTGTTGGCCTTGCACACCTAGATCTTCGCATCCCTTTGGGTTGCAAGGAATTTTCTGCTCTCTTATTTTCTGAATGCCTAATCTCTCTCTCTCTCTCTGTAGACACAACTGAAGTTAGAAGCTGAGGCAATTTGAGGACTGAAGAACAATTTGGGAAGGAGCAACATTCTTATTAGGAAGGAAAACTTAAATCATGAAGACTTAAGTCCTGCTCCAAAATGTTACAATTCTGGGGGCTGAGGAGTGGCTAAAGAATGAAAAAAAAGATGTCCGGTAGAATGCATCTTTTCATAATTAATGCAAGCTCAAAAGGAAAGATGGAACTAAAGTCGTGTCCTAGCTCAGTAAAAATTTGTTATCCCTCTCCCCAAGTAACTATACTCCTGGGGAACACTCGCTTTGAGGATACAGAACAGCTTTCGCCATTTCAATGCCAAAATTCATTTGTTTTGCTTCTCCTCCACATTTTGCCTGTAGGCTGATGCAGATGCTTCCAGTATCCCTAGGGCAGTGTGAACACAAACAGAACTATTGTAAATTGGGGGGGGGGGCAGCTACCAGTCCAGACATTATTCTATTCCTGTAAGGCAGTGTTTCCCAACCGGTGTGACGCAGCACACTAGTGTGCTGTGCGCGATAATCAGGTGTTCCGTGGGAAACCCCCCCCCCAGCAGAGCGAGGAGGTCACGCATGCATTTTTTTCCAGCAGAGAGAAAATAAAGGTAGCGCGAGCCTCTGCATGAAGGCTGGCTTTCTGCATGAAGGCTGGCTTCTCTCTCTCTCTCTGTTTGGCCCGGGCTGCCCCCGGGGCCGCGCGCGCGCTCCCGCCGATCTCTGCCTTAATGCGGGAGAGTCTGCGAGGGAAGGCGCTGCAGAAAGGATGGGAGCTGCGCGGGGAGGAAGTGGAGGCAGCGGGGTCGGAGCAGAGGCGGCAGCAGCAGCAGCATCAGAGGCCGAGACTGGGAGGTTTGCTAGTTGTCAGACGGGATGAGAAGGCAACTGTGAGCCTGGCCCTGCAGAGTCTGCGAGTGAGGAAGGGAGATGGGGAGGGACAGAGAGAGAGAGATAGAAAAGGGCGCCACGGGGGCCTTGCGGGGGCCTCCACTCCATCCACCCGCGTTTTCCTCCTCCCGTTGCATCTCCCCCTTGCTGTGCCTTTGGCCCCCGCCGTAGTCTGACTGGTAACCCTTCTTCCCTTGATGGCTCCATCCTGCTTGCTTTCAGAGTTGCTTTCTGAAGCCCCCGCTAGCATTACCCTGCTGGGAGCAATGGTTCTTAAAAAACCCAGCCTCCCCTCCCTTTCCTAGGGGATCTATTAACTCCCAGCAACTACAACTCCCAAATGACAAAATCAATTTTTTGACTGATGGTCCCTCCTTGGATTAGTATGTTTTGTGGCCAAATTTGGCAGCAATTTGTCCAGTGGTTTTTGAGTTATGTTAATCCCAAAAATGAACATTACATTTATATATATATATATATATATATATATAGAGAGAGAGAGAGAGAGAGAGAGAGAGCACAACAGCGCAGGCAGAAAAGCAAACATCACAGGGAAGCATGTCTGTTTAGGAGGGTGAACATTAGGAAGAACTTGACTGTGAGAGCTGTTCAGCAGTGGAACTCTCTGCCACAGAGTGTGCTTCCGTCATTAACTACTGTATATGTATTACTGTGTCATTTTGGTTAGTGGTGTGCCCCAGGATTTTGTAAATGTAAAAAATGTGCCGTTGCTCAAAAAAGGTTGAAAAACACTGGGTAAGGCACTGTCAGGTTGTGCTGGCAATGGAGAGGGAACATCTAGATCTGTTTTCCCAGCTGACTCCAATTAGTGAGGCCAAAGTCAAGGGGCTAATAATAATATAATAACCCCGGTGTGAGCGACCTTCAGCTTCCCAAATTGTAAGCCAGAAACGAAACTGGAGGGGCCCCGAAGGCATTTGCTCTAGGCTGCAAAATAATCAGGACACATGAGACCAGAGGGACAGAAGAGGCATAAAGCTCACTGTTAACTTGCTTCATTTATAGCTCACACTTTTCTCCCCAGAATTCACTAAGATGCCTTGTGACATTATACAATGATGATCATCTTTTAGAATCCAGCAAGATTAATGTAGACAAAACAAGAGGAACTTCGGGTACAGCAAGGTGACATTAATTGCCAGAACACCTGTTGAGCATTTAGAGCAAGTTTACAGTAGCTAATATAAAATGCAGAAACTGTCTAATTTGAGATTGAAATTTCTGGTATGAACTTTCCATGGAAAGGGGAGGTAGGCTTTGACTCCCAGAATCGGATGGATCTGACCTCAGGAAGAGTTAGCCAACTAAAACACTAAACCAAAAGGGGAAACCAGGCAAGACGAGGAAGGATATCCCGCTTAAGCTCTTCTAAGCTGGAAACGCAAGCCGTCTTGTTCCAGCATTTGCACTACAAGCCAATACAGTTAAGTGTAAATGCAATAAATGGAAAATATTTTTTATATCTGAAAAAGCCATCTGATTTTGAAACGGGCACAAGGCACAGTTCCATACATTCTGGAAATATAATCGGAGAATTTCAGATGGAATTCATTTGCACATATTGTAAAAAAAAACATACACATGTCCTTTCTCAATGTATTAATATAGCGATTTCAAGGACAGAGCTGTGTTAGGTCACCACAGCAGAAACAACAACAACTACAACACAGAGAAATATTAACTGTTAAGGTGACACTAGGATTAAAATTAAGGTCACCACTTTGCAGTTTGAAAACTATGATGTCTCCTGGATAAGATGACCACAAAGGCCGGCTTCATGGCTCCTTTTGAAGTAGTGTTCAATCATACACACACACACACATCTTTTCATTTATTCCCAACTATTCCCACTAGCAACTCAATTTTACTCTTTGATCTTATTTTCAGGATATCCATAGCCAGTTATTAGGCAGTCCCCAAGTTAAAAACATCAGACTTACATCCAGGTCCTAGAATCATAGATTTGGAAGAGACCTTGTGAGCCATCCGGTCCAATCCCCGCCAAGTAGCAAGAAAATCACATTCAAAGTACTCCCAACAGATGGCCACCCAGTCTCTGTGTAAAAGCCTCCAAAGAAAGAGCTTCCACCATACTCTGGGGCAGAGAGTTCCACTGGTGAACAGCTCACACAGTTAGGAAGTTCTTCCTAATGTAGATGGAATCTCCTTTCCTATAGTTTGAAGCTATTGTTCGGCATCCTAGTCTCCAGGGCAGCAGAAAACAAGCTTGCTTCCTCCTCCCTATGACTTCCCCACACAAACATGGCCATAATATCTCCTCTCAGCCTTGTCTTCTGAAGGCTAAACATGCCCAGCTCTTTAAGCTGCTCCTCATAGGGCTTGTCCTCCAGACCCTTGATCATTTTAGTCACCCTCCTTTATTCCTAGATACAACCAGGGGGGAGACTACATGAATTGCGAGGAAATCTACCCCAGAAAGGTACATTCACTACTGAAAGAGTTATCATGGGAAAATGTGTCTTCACTGAATCTTTACCATCAATCCTTGTTTCCACAACAAGCCAAAATTTTCAAAACCGAACTGTCACAGGAACAGAAAGTGGGATGAAATCTTCTAAACATGGGCAGAGACAGAAAAACAATTACAGGGATGTTATTCTTCCCTATGCTATCTAACCCCCCTCCCCCAACAAAAAAAATTGGCTGCAGCTACACTTTAAAAATGTACCTGTTCAGACTTACATACAAATTCAACTTTAGAAGAAACCTAAGGAACCTATCTTGGTCTGTAGGTATGGACTGCCTTGGTTTCTTAAGACTCTAATTTCATGATCCTTTAGTCAGCGAAAGTCTATGATTCTCAACCTTTGGCCTTCCCAACTATCCCAGAAACCCTATAGACAAGATGCCCAAGGGACAGAGATTCTGGAGTTTATGTTCAAAATATATCAAAAGATTGGGAAACTGTGACCTAAGCCTCCATTTTACTGACATCCCAAATATCTCTGTCTCGTTGAGGAATTGTACGAGTTGTTATCCTACACATTTGGATGACTTCAGATTGGAAGAAGTCACCCTAGGCCCTGACTTTTAAAAAATCCACTGTTTCCCACATTCTTGTCTCCAAGTGGTGGTGCAGACAATATTCCATGTGGTAATGAATCGTAAATGCACATGAATCATGTCCTACTAATTTTAATAACAATTTGTTTCAAAACCAACATTTTCATGATTTTCTTCTTACAACCCACAGGCTTGGAGTCAGCTTGGCAGACTGCAATTTTTCATTTCATGCCAAAAGCTAGCTTAATACAATTTGCAACAAAACCCTAATAACATTTTAAAAAATAGCCCCAACCCACAAAGACTATCTGGTCCAGTTCCCAGTGGTCACATGTCCAAGGAATAGGATCTCCCAGCCACTAGTTACACATTCTTTGGGACAAGGCAAAGCTGTTTTAATACGCCACACCCCAACCAGAAGCACCAAATTCTTTACGGTAGAGTCCTAAGCTAATAAATCAACATATCACTTCTGACTCTGAGGAAGGAGTGATAACCTGTAAGCGGAAAAGATTAAGATATCTCAGACAATTTGTTATGTTAAGCTACTTTTAAGGGGATTAGTATTTTTAAAAAAACAAACATAAGGAAATAATTAAAAACACATTTGCCTACAACAGGAAGTGGTATAATTCACCCTACTGCCTTACTCAACCACCGTTCTGCAAGCTAGGCTGAATGCTCACCTCTTCTCAGTCTGGAAATAGGAGGCAGACGAGCACATGGGATGCACAAGGTGCAACATAAAGTCCTTAGTCTGAGTTTCAATGCTCATTTGCCAAGACTATAGTTTGAACTATGCCATCATATTATGAAAAATGATTACACAGCCCACCACAACAACAAAAACATCTTGGTGTCTTGGTTTTTTGGCCTGTTCCTGTGGTTAATTGGGGCACTGAGTCATAAAATTGCATTGGACAGATCACATCTAGTTTCTTAGATAAGGTTATCATGGGGGGGGGGGGGGGTGTTTATGGTGGATGACATTTTATTTATTTATTGTTTGGTTTTGTATTCCGCTCCTCCCTGCAGGCTCGGGGCGGATTACAGCATATAAAACAGGCAGCATGTGTCAGCCATGCAACCTTACAATAAAACATTAAAACATTAAAATTTACATGTCACATCACGAGGTGTTGGAAAGAAAATACAGAGCATTTCCTTGAACCCGAGGCGCAGGTATACTAGGCAATTATATTAAACAATCACACTAGGCCGATGCGCCTAGTCGAAGGCTAGTCTGAAAAGGGCGGTCTTACAGGCCCTCCGAAAGGGGATGAGCTCTGGGATGGCTCGGGTGTCCTCTGGGAGGGAGTTCCATAACACCGGACATGTCAAAGATGGCACATGTTCTGTATCTTAAAAACTAGAGCTGGTAGGGGAAAACTGGTGCCATTTTAGAATCAGCAGGCTAAATACAGGTCCTTCTCAAAAATTAGCATATAGTGCTAAAGTTCATTATATTCCATAATGTAATGATAAAAATTAAACTTTCATATATTTTAGATTCATTGCACACCAACTGAAATATTTCAGGTCTTTTTTTGTTTTAATACTGATGATTTTGGCATACAGCTCCTGAAAACCCAAAAATCCTATCTCAAAAAATTAGCCGATGGAAGCATGAAGTGCTCCAAAATCTCCTGATAGGTAGCTATCAGGAGATTTTGGAGCACTTCATGCTTCCATTGGCTGAAAAGCTTTATGGAGATGAAGATTTCATTTTTCAGCACGACCTGGCACCTGCTCACAGTGCCAAAACCACTGGTAAATGGTTTACTGACCATGGTATTACTGTGCTCAATTGGCCTGCCAACTCTCCTGACCTGAACCACATAGAGAATCTGTGGGATATTGTGAAGAGAAAGTTGAGAGATGCAAGACCCAACACTCTGGATGAGCTTAAGGCCGCCATCAAAGCATCCTGGGCCTCCATAACACCTCAGCACTGCCACAGGCTGATTGCCTCCATGCCACACCGCATTGAAGCAGTCATTTCTGCAAAAGGATTCCCAACCAAGTATTGATTGCATAATTGAACATAATTATTTGAAGGTTGACTTTTTTTTTTGAAAAACACTTTTATTTTATTGGTCGGATGAAATATGCTAATTTTTTGAGATAGGATTTTTGGGTTTTCAGGAGCTGTATGCCAAAATCATCAGTATTAAAACAAAAAAGACCTGAAATATTTCAGTTGGTGTGCAATGAATCTAAAATATATGCAAGTTTAATTTTTATCATTACATTACGGAAAATAATGAACTTTAGCACTATATGTTAATATTTTGAGAAGGACCTGTACACCCAAAAACAGGGCTAACATTTGAGGCACCAAAATGTGTGTTGGCCAATCTTATGACTCTAAGATGAGAAAACAGAAATTAAGTTTCAAAAGTACTAAGATGGAGGGAAATGAGAATCCATGCTTGCTGATAGTTGCCCCTCCCCTCACGACAACAACTTCATAACTCTTTCTCTCAAGTTTACTCAGCCAAACAGAAAAAGGAAAATGGGCACGGTGACATCTGCCATTTCTTACTAATTCAGGTTGCAGCTTCAATCATCTGATATAAATTTAGATCAAGGGCATCGGTGGGTAAAATGGAATGAGTACAGTGTATGGCTATCCAGGAATACCACATACAGTGAAAGTCAGACAGGCTGGCTTGTTTAATTATGGCTTTTCCAAGACTTTTCTTCAACATCTGCGAGAACATCCCAAGACTACTAGTTAACATGTATGATTCAACAAGAGCAGGGAGTTGGAAGGGAAGAAAGCTCACACAAGAACTCATCCACATAGTCCAATTACAGATACTGATGAGATTTTACTAACAACCACAAAGAATTTATGTACATTGCATGGAAGTTTATTTCCTTTAATTGCTAGTTATTTACCTAAGAGGAACTTCTATAGTCTAGGCTGACATTTTTTTTAAAATAAAAGTAATTTGTATTCTAGAAAGAAACAATATAAAACATATCTGGTTTAAAATAATAAAGAACTTTCTATGGGACAGCAGAAAGGCAGGGTATCAATTAAATAGAGAGAGAGAGAGAGAGAGAGAGAGAGAGAGAGAGAGAGAGAGAGAGAGAGATGGATGCAGGGGCCCAGGAGTTACCTGTCAAAGAATAAATATCTGGAAAGTAGACTAAGGTAAGCAGCACATAGGTCCCCTGATCATAGTTGCCCTTGCTATAAGATATATTTTCATTTAAGTTCCATCCTAGATTTGCCTATACTTATCAATTACCACACATGGATATACAAATGATAATAATAATAACAACAACAATTTTATATAATGTACTGCTTTTATATGCTGTAAACCACCCTGAGCCTATCGAGAAGGGTGGTATACAAATTGAAATAATAAATATAAATAAATAAATAACAACAGCAACAACAACTTTATTCTTGTATCCCGCCACCATCTCCCCGAAGGGACTCGGGGCAGCTTACACATGGCACAAGGTGCCTAAAAACAGAACATAAAATGAAATGCAATTTAAAATAGAATTAAATAAAACATATAGGCATATAAAACAACAATTAAAACTCAATTAAAACAGCCCTCATCAAACAATGGCAGTTAAGTTACTATAAACGTGGCCAGGCTGTAAACAACCAAACAAGGAATGGGATAAGTGCAAAGCTATACATCCTATTTTGTGTTTCTTTGTGATGCTATACTTCTTCTTCTTTGGCAATGCATACATTCAACTTTGCCCTAGACAATTACCTTCTTTTTAATTCTCTGTGTTGGGTGTATTAATGGTGGAGCCAGATTTTAAAAAACTCTGATCTTTCCCCAGGTCCTGCTAAGGAGGATTTAGATTCCCCCCAAAAGCCAAGATCCCTTAAGCATGGCAAAATTGCATGCAGCTGTGTGCAGCTGCTTACATAAATCTGTATAATGGGATTCTAATATTCACCCGCGCCTGATTTTTGCAAAGCATTAACCACCTGGTGTTTCTCCTGGATCTACAGCACTGTTCTCTGACTAAACTGGATTAGATTGCCTCTCACTGGAAATTGCTCCTACTGTTCATAAAATGTGTGCTGCCATAATAAGGAAGAATGACAGACCCTGGATGCAGGCCTGAAAGAAACCAGATGTCAAGCAAAACAAATGGACTTAAGCAGGTTAAATATTATTAAGAACCATGTTGTTTAACAGATATGACATTCACTGATGGATTGTCCAGCATGATGTTGTTTTGATATATATCGGGCTACTGCTAACTGCAGACTCTTTTTGGTTGCTTGTTTTAACAGAAGGAGCTGAAGTTCTCCAGCTTGGGCTGAGCTGGCATTTCCAGATTTTCAATTTGTCCTGGATTTTCTCTGAAAAACGAAATAGGTTGAAAGGGTATTTGAGTGAGCCAAGAAGTCTATTTAAGGTAGCACTGGTTTCAGGGAAATCAATTCCAACTGGCTTGAGAGGGAGCCATATCCATGGGTTAACCATAGCTGGATCCCAATGCCCTTAGTTCAAAGTCAATACACAAGAATTAAAAAGAATTAAAATTATGTAAGATTTAAAAAAAATATAATTAAATGATGATATATTTTGATGGATCACATTGACAGATTTTATAGCTTAAGAGTGCCTTTGAGGCAAGCAGAAAGGAGGAAAGAGGTAGCAAGGTTAAAGCAATTTGTAACAATTGCAAGTTCTCCCTGCCTGACTCAGATCACCAAGAAGGCTTTCTTTCTCTGGAAGCTTTTGTAAAGGTCGGAAAGTGACCCTTGGCTTTCCTGGTTGATTTGTTGGTCATTTAGTTCCTCTTTGTAGCAAAGAGAAACATCACCAGGCTATAGCTGCAGGCAACTGTCAAGCATTGAGGAAGTGAGCTAAGGATGCAGTGGTCAGAGTTGAGGAAGATTGCAACAACGTTAAAGCAAGTTCTAGATCAAATAGTTGGTTAGCAAAGATTCTGGAAGTGAGGCTCACTTTGACAAAATCTTTTTTATACATGCCCAGCTTCCTTTTCCTTTCTTCATTCTGTCTAGCTGGATACTTTTTAGTAGCACTGGCATTGGAAGCATGATCAGGGAGTTGAAACAATATGCCTACATTATTATAAGAAAATCTGAGCTGGGAAGCAGCAGGACTGTATTATTTTATTTATTTATGTAACTTTATTTATACCCTCGCCACCATCTCCCCAAGGGGACTCGGGGCGGCTCACATGAGGCCAAACCCAATGACACATAATAACAATACAAAAGCAAATATAAAACAATACAATCAATAAAACTCAAACATAAGCAATAACAGACAATTTAAAACCATTTCGGCCGTGTCAAATGTGAATATTAAAATTTTAAAATAAATAAACACTGGATGCGGACAGAGGTAGAATGTATATAGCAGGAAGGTTTCAAAGGGCAATGTGGGGCAGACAACCCAACAGGTAATTAAGGTGCTTCTGATGACATTTGCCGAGATTGAACACAGCAAGGTTATTTACTTTATTCAGGGAAGGCACATTGGAACAGCCACATCTTTAGGCTCCTCCTAAAGACTGCCAAAGTGGAGGCTTGTCTAATATCCCTGGGGAGCACGTTCCAGAGTCGGGGGGCCACCACAGAGAAGGCCCTCTCCCTTGTCCCCACCAAACGTGCCTGCGAAGACGGTGGGAGCGATTGTAGGGCCTCTCCAGATGATCTGAGAGATCACCTGGGTTCGTAGACAGAAATGCAGTCACGTAGGTAGGCAGGTCTCAAACTGTATTATAGACAATTTTAGTATAGCTGTAAGTTCCTGCCCGAAATAGACAAGGTAAACCATAAACAGCCGCTCTGAGTCTCCTTTGGGGTAAGAAGGGTGGGGTATAAATATGGCAAATAAATAAGCAGTAGCTGTCTCCAGAATCCTTTAATATGCATGGATAATAAGCAAAGGAGAAAGCAGGTGTCTGTCTCAATGTCTATTTCAATGCATTAACCAATCAGTTTCTGGGCAAAATATAAGGTGCTGGTTTTTATTGCCTCATCCTATACAATCTGCTCCACACACTTCGGTCTTCTTGGGGGAGAGTCTGCTCCAACCAGCCGGAATCTGACTGGCAACTACCACCGAGAGAATGTTTTCATCAGCCACCCCATGACTGTGGAACGACCTGCCGGAAGAACCCCGACAGCTAAATGAGCTGGCAGAATTTTAAAACCATGTTAAGACATATCTCTTCCAAAAGGCCTACCTAGACAGTCTTTAAACATGAATTTTAAGTGCCCTTTGTTTGATCTGTTTTGTGTATTTTAGTATGTATTTTGTAGAGATACGTTTTGGTGTGTAACATTTATGGAGGTACATTTTCGTGTGTGTATTTGTAGTGCTTTTGCTGTGCTTATGCATTTTAATTGTTTTGTAATGCACTTCGAGCTATGAGAAGAGCTGTGGAAGAAATAACATTGTTATTGTTGTTGTTACTAACCCTCCCGGAGCCCCCGGTAGCGTAATGGGTTGGGGAGTAGGGTGACCTCCCATTTGTCAGCTCCAGCTTCCCATGCGGGGACATGAGAAAAGCCTCCACAGGATGGTAAAACATCCAGGAATCCCTTGGGCAATGTCCTTGCAGATAGCCATTTCTCTCACACTAGAAGTATCTTGCAGTTTTTCAAGTCGCTCCTGACACACAGAGAAAAATTAACCCTCTCATATAAATCCTTATATTTCACCTTCAAAAGAGAAATTCTGAAAAAAGTGGAGGTTAGTGAGATGGGGAAAAAATCCCTGCATAGATTTTGTTTAAATTTAATTTAATAACAACTACTATTATTTCCATGTTACTTCTGCTATTGGTACTGAATTTTCTGTTTAAAAAGTGAAACCCAGGAACACTTCTGATTCATTAACGGATATACCTCTGCAACTGTAACCTTAAAAGGGATGATTTCCTTTCTTTTGCAATGTAACTGTAACACTTTTATTGTTTTACAATCACAAGGGCGTGTGACCTCACTAAATGGCAGAGGAATATTTTAGCTCTGATTTGTTTCAGGCTCCTTTGTAAGAGGGTGTCTTTTGTATCAAGGTCTTTCTTTTGTAGCTACTTACAAGTTAATTGTAGCGTTCTAACTTCTTGGAAGAAGTGGAACCTTTTAGCCGTGCCCAATGTCAAACAATACCATCTAACTTCAACACGGAGAAGGGCGTTCTCCATCATTGCCCCAGTCCTCTGGAATGCATTACCTCCGGAAATTAGGGCCTTGTGCAATCTGTTGGCTTTTCGGAAAGCCTGCAAGGCGGTCCTATTCCGGCAGGCCTTTGAGCTGTGATATGCTATCTTTTAAGACTAAGTTTTCTTTTAGGAATTGTTTTTATTCTGTGGTCTTAATGCTATGTAGATTGCCATTTTATTGTGGTGTGTGATGTAAACCGCCCCGAGACGCTGGGAGTGGCGGCCAATAAATCTAATAAATAAATAAATAAATAGCAACTAGATACTTACAAAAGTAACCTTTAAAGCTCTAATACAAATAAAGACTGTGTGGTCCTGGGCACATGTTTAAAAATTTGGAAATATCTCTCTTCCACCTCTTCTTTCCCATCTTGCCTGGTAAAGACCCCACTGACTTCTGAAGGCAGGAGCAACCTATAATCAATCTTAGTGAGATCAAGAGAAAAAGCCACAGGAGTCAAGTCAAAAAGACAACTATTTTGCAGTGTCCAGAGTCTCTCAATGGAGGTGAGATGCTGGCACCTCAAGGACTTTGGCTTTCCTGAAAGGTAGACTCAATTTTCCCCTTCTTTTGTTTTTAAAAAAGCTATTTAAGCTCTAAACTGTGCCCAATACTGTTAAAAATGGCTGGAGGCTTGACAGAAATTTGTCCTGACTGAGTTCATTATTTACACCTCCCAAAATTTTAATGAGATGTTTTAGCATCAAAAGCCAACCGGAGATTACAGGCTGTCTGTCCCATAAGTCATGTTCTATTTTTTCCTCATTATTATTTTTAAAGAGGCCGCTCAAACCCTGAAGTTGTGTCAAAGCAACAGCTTTAGAGGCAGACACCAAGCCTGTGGCAGACATATCTGAGTGAAACCACCTATGACTAGTTCACAGACGACAGAAAGCCATTGCAGACCCAAAGCTCTTGCAGTGCCTGTTGTAGTCCCTGTTGTACAGCTGGGTTTGAGATGCAAGGCATCCTCATCTGTGCAAAACAGCTTCAGGAGAAAGGTAAAGCATTTGGAGAAACAAATATTTGGGCAAATGGGAGTGCCATGAAAGCAGCCTTGGGAACAAATACTAAAAAGTAGGGGGGGGGGGGACGACAAAGTGGAATAAAGGAAGCACTAACACACATACAAATTAGATAACCACCTACTTGTAGAAGTGCTGCCAGATCATTGTCTCATATCTCTTGGTAGACAAATCTCAAATATCCTCAGAACCAACTCTATTTTGCTAGCTGGACTGAGAGATCTGCCAAAAGAGCAAGGTACAAACTCTGGCTGCATTTATACTATGTACAATTAATGCAGTTTGATGCCACTTTATAACTGCCAAGGCTCAGTGTAATAGAATCCTGAGTTGTAGTCTGGTGAGGCAACCACATTCTATGACAAATAAAGCTAAAGACTGTGTAAAACTACAATTTCCAATGATGCCACAGCACTGAGCCATGGCAGTTAACATGGTGTCAAACTGCATTAATTCTACATTGTACATGTGCACTTAGATGTGTTGTCTAAAAAGGCCTATAAGGGTTGGAGAAGGAAAGAGGCAAAAGAGGGAAGGGGAAAGGATGAGGCCAAGCTAAATCAGAGACATATGTCCTCCAGTCAAGGGACACAGCCGTACCAGCAGCACAGAGTTAAGCCAGGGCAATGGTTGTCCTAAGAAAATTTTCAAAATCCCTTAAGTTGGAGGAGTCAGAACAGCTCGAGCCAACCTAGTGCCCATGAATCTGAGCCCAGTTTTTCATTTTGGGCTAAACATGTATTATTGGAGTCCCTAGTGGCACAATGGGTTAAACCCTTGTACCTGCAAGACTACTGACCAAGAGGTCAGTGGTTCAAATCTAGAGTGGGTGGGTTGAGCTCCCTCTATCAGTTCCAGCTCCCTATGCAGGAACATGAGCGAAGCCTACCACAAGGATGGTAAAGCATCAAAAACATTTGGGTGTCCCCTGAGCAACGGCCTTGCAGACAGCCAATTATCTCACACCAGAAATGGCTTGCAGTTTCTTGTCACTCCTGACACAGGAAAAAAATTGGCTCAGAAAATATTAAGTAAATTTCCACTTAGTTCTCCATCCCCACCAAAGTGAAAACTGGCCTTCAAAAGCTACAAGCCTCAACCAGCATGTGCAAAACATCTAAAAGGCAAAAAAAACTCCCCAGGTTTGATTTGAAAAGAAAAAATAAACAACACAACAGAGAACTCAGAACAAGCCTGATCTGGCAACCTCAGTGGTACCAACTGTGTCACAACTATTCCGAGAAAAAACACACACACACGTGCCACCATCATCACAAACGCATAGCAAAGCTATCAAACATACGTTAACTTATGTAAGCGCAGAGAAAACAAGCGTTGACAGGAACATTAAGCAGACAATAAAGTAAGTAAGTGTTTCAGACATGCCTCTGAGCGATGCTGGCAAAGTGGCAGGGAAGACGGAAGCGGCAGAAGCAGGAATAATGCTGCTAAAACTTGCAACTATTAAATGCTTTGAAAAAAGAAATATTATGTATTTAATATAGGTTTCGTAACTTGGATATAAATGTTCCCCTTCAGCCTTCTTAAAAGAAGAAGAAAATACTGTTGTTTTCCACTTTATTGATACTACAACTTGAAGTTTTGCTTTTTGGTTTTGGTACTGTGCATCCAGCACAGTGAAATGTGTGGTCCTCCTTATATTGTCTGTCAGCAGTTCCGATCTTCTCTAGTCAGCACAGGAATGGTAGTAAAAGCAGGTGGAATTGCAGTCCAACAACATCTGGTGGAGTTGCATTGCTCACAGCACAATGACCAGTGGTTAATTTTTTTTAAAAAACCTCAACTCTACATGCAGACAAGAAGCATTAATGTACAAACATAAAGGGAAACTATTTTTAGTAGTCCCCTAGAAAAAAGCCAAAACCACATTTTATTTTTTAAAATTTATTTGTTGTATTTCTATACCGCCCTTCTCAGCCTGAAGGAGACTCGGGAAGGTTTACACAAGGCAGTCTCTTGCCCTTCAATCAAAAACACGAGTAACAAACCAAGCAATGACCATATAGCACAATACTTAGCAATTAAAACATACAATTACAGTCTCAGCGTCATGTTGAAATCATTTTCCGTCACATCGTTGTCATTCCATATATCTAATTAAACCGTTATATTTCATCAGCAAATGCCTGCTCAAACAGCCAGGTCTTGACTTTCTTGCGAAATGTCAGGAGGGAGGGGGCCGATCTGATGCCACTAGGGAGGGCGTTCCAAAGCCGAGGAGCCACCACTGAAAAGGCCCTGTCTCTCGTCCCCACCAATTGCGCCTGCGAAGAAGGCGGGACCGAGAGCAGGGCCTCTCTGGATGACCTTAAACATTTTGATAGTTCATAGGGAGAGATACGTTCGGATAGGTAAGTTGGACCAGAACCGTTTAGGGCTTTAAAGGCTAAAGCCAGCACTTTGAATTGTGCCCGGTAGCAAACTGACAGCCAGTGGAGCTGGCACAACAGGGGAGTGTACGCTCTCTGAATGCCACTCCTGTTATCAACCTGGCTGCTGTCCTTTGGACTAGTTGCAGCTTCCAAACAGTCTTCAAAGGCAACCCCACATAGAGAGCGTTGCAGTAATCTATACGGGATGTAACCAGAGCATGGACCACCGTGGCCAAGTCAGACTTCCCAAGGTACGGGTGCAGCTGGTGCATAAGTTTTAACTGTGCAAATGGTCCCCCTGGTCATCGCTGAAACCTTGGGTTCCAGGCTCAGTGATTTATTTGTCATATTTCTATTTGTCATAGAAATATGACAAATAAATAAAATAAAATAAAATACTACCTATGAGGCACACTTCATACAATGCCATCTGTGACATATAATTTTGCGACTCTAGATTTCTTCGCCTAAACTCAGAAGCTCATGGTTACAGTGTTAGAACACTTAGCTGTTACAGTCATTTATTTGACTCCCAATAACCAGCCTCAGGTAGCTTTTATTGCCATTAAGTAACACTTGACACTTAAGACATATCTTGGATTCCAGTCCAAGGATGCCATCTTGTGGAAATAGTAGCACCTGGTCAGCTGAAACAGGAAGAGAGTACAAGCTTGTAACAGAACTGTTTGCCTATTCCATAGTGTATGCAGGACTCTCTTTTCTGGACACATCAGTTCTAAACAGAACAGAAAAAACATGGCAGTGTTTTTCTGGTCCTCCCTTGATGTCTGTGTTGATCATCGAGGTCAAAAGGCTATACTATGGAGGAGTTCTGTGACTAATAAACTATCCAAAGCAGACCATGTACGCTGCCTTGAGCTTCTTAGAGGGAAATGGGTTTACATAACAAGATAAAGCACTGGGCCTCTTTTGCAGACCACTTACCATTCAACTCTGGAGGTAGGTAAAGGTGGTACGTGCTGTAGATGTCATTAGACATCTGGAGCTGGAGCTTGGTGTATTTCTTTAGAAGCTTAGCAACATTCTCCTCCTGGAAGGGAGTCTTTTCCAAAATGACTACAGCATCTTTCCCATTCCCAGAAGCACTTTTCACCTGAAGAAAAGAGAACAGTAAGAGAAGACTGAATGGACATTCCCTTAAGTCCCACATTTAAGGAAGAAGGTCACATAGAAACCGAATAAACAAATAAGCATCTTCTTTGGTAGGCCTTGATCTGGTGACAGCCAGTCAGTTTGTCCGTGTTCATTATCTCCAGAACCTTGTTTTGCCAATCTTCTCTTTTTGGTGTCTATTTGAATCTCCAGTTCTTCATGTAGGCCAGGGGTGCTCATTAGGTAGATCGCGATCTACTGGTAGATCGCGTAGGGCGTCCTGGTAGAGCGCAGGCAGGGCGGGAGGAAGGCTCAGTCCCACCCCGCAGGCTCCTAATGCCGCCCAGGTGCAGAAGGAGATTGGACTGGATGGCCCTTGGAGGTCTCCTCCTATTCTAGGAACCCATTGTTGTTATTATTATTATTATCAGAGGCTGAATGGCCATCTGAGGAATGCTTTAATTGTGCTTTTCCCTTATGGCAGAAGGAGGTTGGACTGGATGGCCCTTGGAGGTCTCCTTCTACTCTAGGAACCTGTTGTTGTTGGTACTATTATTATTATTAGTAGTAGTAGTAGTAGCAGCAGAGACTGAATGCATATTATCATCATTATTATTATGAATAAATTCAGGGGCTTATTATACTCACATTTAGTTGAATTCAGTCTTAAAATATATTATATGGCTCTCACTGAAATAAATTTCCAAATATTTTGCTTTTCTGGCTCTCTGAGTAGTGGGTAGGTAGATCATTTTGACTTGGTTGTTTTATAAGTAGCTCGCATGCTGAAAAAGTGTGAGCACCCCTGGTGTAAGCTATACTATTCTGGCTGCAGTTGCCAAATAATTAAACAATATCTCTTTATTTTTGTCTTCGTCTAGGTCTAACATTCCTAATTAAAAATATTCCGGGTCTTTTTGGATTTTTATCTTTAAGGCCTACCAAAGAAACAAACCAACTAGGACCTAGTAAAAGATTACTTCAAACAATGGAAAATAGATCTTATTAGTTAAATAGAGTTAAAGCATAAGGAGAAGATAGAGGGGAAGTAAAGTTACCATATGTGATCACAGGGACAAAACAACTAAAGACCATCAAAGGCTAGAAGGAAATCAACAAACTTATTTTATTTTATTTGATCCTAATAAACTCCTTTTTTTCTTCTCTTTGTTCTTCTTTTATTTTCTTCCACCTCTTTCCTACTTTCTATAAATGGAAATGTTCTCCCACTTTCAATGTAAAAGAAACTGTTTTCTTATAACTCTATTTTTTAATCTATTTTTTTAAATAAGAATCTTCTTTAGTTGATGGAGGTTCCTTAAGTTCCATGAGTGTGGTTAAATCTGGATCGAATCCAATAATACAACATTTTTAAAATGCATATACCACTCGCAGCTTTCCAAGTGCTCCAGGTTATTGCAATCTTTGTAACACTTGTTAAGATGTGCTTTAATAGTCTCCTGTTCTAATGAATTTTAGCTTTTGCATTGTAATGTTATGTTTTAATGGCTTTAATGCTATCATCACCATTAGCATTCTACTTTCCTCTCTTAAATGAGACTCAAAAGTGGCCCACAACATTAAAAGTAATACAGATTAAAAAAAGAAGAACCTCAAAATGTGGCTATTCCATTATGCTTTTGGAGAATGATTTCACATTTCCCTTGCCATTCTCCCTAAAATTGGGCATCTCATATTGCATTATTTCTTGTCCGCACGAAGGACTGTTTTTACTCCCTTGCTCATGAACCTCTCCTAGAAATATATAGGTTTTTAATTGTATCTCATCCTTAGTTTTTATTATTGTATCTTGCACATGTGGCCCGCTCATTGTGATTGTGTTTGTTTTTTTTCTATTGTATTACTTTGCACTGTTTATCATATTTTGCGTTTGATTTTGATTTTTAAATTATTATTTTACTGTAATGTTGCTTTATGTCTTTTATGTTACTGTATTGAAATGCACTTCTGGGCTTGGCCTCATGCAAGCCGCCCGAGTCCCCTTTGGGGAAATGGTAGCAGGGTATAAATAAAGATGATGATGATGATTATTATTACCTACAACATATAAACATTAAAATGGAATTAACATATCGTTATATAGTTCAATTACATGTCAATAATAATTTCCTTTGTATTTTGATTTCTGTGTTGCTTATGTTTTCATCTGCATTTTTAAAATCTGCTTTGGGGAAAAGGATACGGTAGAAGTGAGCAAAGAACAGTTCCCAAATTGAAGTTCGTGCCCTGCGAGATTTGTCATCTTTCCGCAGGGCGTGCAAAACCTATTTCGGCTGGCATTTGATTGCTGAAATTTGAAACTCTGATTTATTTATTTATTTATTTATTTATTATTATTCGGGCTTCTATGCCGCCGATTCCCTGAGGCTCGCGGCGGCTTACAAGAGCCGAAAGGCACAGTAAAATACAGGCGATAAAACAGTTAAAAACAAATTAAAAACAACAGCAGTACAGTAAATAATAACACAATTCAGCAATGAACAGCACATCGTCCTAGGAAGAACGAACAGATGGCAGGGCAAGGGCAGGACTTACTCGCCAAAGGCCTGCTTAAACAGTTAGGTTTTACAAGCCCGTCTAAACGGGAGCAAGTCCTTCATAGCCCGAGTTCCGGCCGGGAGGGCGTTCCACAGCGTAGGCGCTATGACAGAGAACGCCCTCCGGTGGGTAACTGTCAATCTTGCGAGTTTCGCCGAAGGTATCTCCAGGAGGTTGGAGTCCTCGGACCGAAGTGATCTCGACGGGCAATATGGGGTGAGACGGTCCCTCAGATACGCTGGCCCCAGGCCGTGTAAGGCCTTAAAGGTGAGGACCAACACTTTGAAGGTGATCCGGTGCTCAATTGGCAGCCAGTGCAGATCCTGCAAAACAGGTGTTATGTGGGCGCCAGCTGGCGTGCCAGACAGGAGCTGGGCGGCAGTGTTCTGCACTAGCCTGAGATTCCGGGTCACCGACAAAGGAAGGCCAACGTAGAGCGCGTTACAGTAATCCAGCCTTGAGATGACCGTGGCTTGGATCACCGTGGCCAGGTCGTTCTGGGAGAGATAGGGGGCCAGCCTCCTTGCCTGTCGCAGATGAAAAAAGGCGATCTTGCTGACCGCAGAGGCCTGGGCCTCCATGGTCAGCTGGGAGTCCAATTGGACTCCCAGGCTCTTTACGGAAGACGATGGGCATAACGCCGCACCGTCCAGGCTCGGAAGGTGGCCATCTACATCACCCGGGCGGCCCAACCACAAGATCTCCTTCTTCGCCGGATTCACCCTCAACCTACTGGCTCGCAGCCATCCAGTAACAGCTTCGAGGCAGTGTTGGAAATTATCGGGGACGGAACCCGGCCTGCCCTCCATCCTCAGAATGAGCTGGGTGTCGTCAGCGTACTGGTGACACGCCAGCCCATAACTCCGCACCAGCTGTGCAAGCGGCTGCATGTAGATGTTAAATAACAGAGGGGAGAGAATGGCCCCCTCGGAGACCACCTCGCCCCTCCTCACATGCTGAGACCGCTGGTGGAGGAAGGAGGTAAGCCATTTAAGGGCAGTCCCCTCACTCCAGCCATGGCCAGGCGGTGGATCAATAGATTGTGGTCGACCGTGTCAAGCGCTGCCGTGAGGTCCAAAAACACACGAGCAGCACAGACCCGCCTTGGTCAAGCTGGCAGCGGAGTTGGTCTGTGATGGAGACCAGAACCGTCTCCGTCCCGTGCCCCGAACGGAAGCCGGACTGGAAGGGGTCTAGCCATGTTACATCATCTAAGAAGGACTGCAACTGCTCCATTACTGCCCTCTCAACTACCTTCCCCAGGTACGAAAGATTCGACACTGGTCAGTAGTTGGAGGGAACCGCAGGGTCTAGTGATGGTTTCTTCAGTAATGGAGCTACCACCGCCTCTTTTAAGCACTCTGGAAAGACTCCTTGCTCAAGGGAGCTGTATACGATGTTCAACAGAGGCCCACGTAACCCCTCCAGGCAAGATCTAACAAGCCAGGAGGAGCACGGGTCGAGGGAGCAGGTGGTAGGCCTGGTTGCAGCCACTATCTTATCAACAGCATCTGCGTCCAGTGGCCGAAACCGGTCGAGGGTGGGCCCGGCGGAGGGCCACGGGGTCTCAAGTTCTCTTACTGTGTCAACCGTGGCTGGACAGTTTTAACTGATGTTTTATTTCTGGTTTATGTTGTTTTATGTGGATTGTGAGCCGCTCCAAGCCCTCGGGGAGTGGCGGCATACAAGACCGAATAATAAATAAATAAATAAAAATAAATGTTGCAACTGGCCATCCTAATTAGCATTTAATGGCCTTGAAGCTTCAAAGTCTGGCTGCTTGCTGCCTGGGAGTCCTTTGCTAGGAAGTGTTAGCTGGCCCTGATTGATTCTTGTCTGGAGTGCCTCTTTTTTTTAGTGTTGCTCTTTACTTAGGCTACTGCTCTGATTTTAGAGTTCCTTAAATACTGGTAGCCAGATTTTGTTCCTTTTCATTGTTTCCTCCTTTCTGTTGAAATTGTCCACATGCTTGTAGATTTCAATGGCTTCTCTGTGTAGTCTGACGTGGTAGTTGTCAGAGTGGTCCGGCATTTCTGTGTTCTCAAATAATATGCTGTGTCCAGGTTAGTTCATCAAGTGTTCTGATTGAAAGTCTTCTGTCTTTCCTGAAGGGGATGGGTTAACTATAGTTGGGCAATGGACGTCATTGAGGTTAAGACTCCCTTCTTTGTCCTTTAGAGAGATAAACCATAGTAGGGTGTGAGGAACCCTTTGTTATAGGTCCCATTTTTAGCTATTAAATCTGACCTTGGCTATTCTATTATGGGTGCCTTCCAAATCCATTTAATGTATCCTCCTCCCCTTTAATAGTCATCTTCTAAACACTCTGAATTTGACCTAGAGTCTTCCAAAAGCCATTTATCTAGGATTTACGTGCTACTTAGAAATTATAGAGACGCCTGGCAATTTCCTGGCACTTCATCAAGCGCCTCCGTTATCTCAAAGTCAGATTTACATAGGACAATAAAATAACTTACCCAACCATATCCCCACTCGCGCATCCCCCCCTAACCATGCCTAGGAGAACCTGCCTTCCTAACATCATACAGCTGTAAACAGCGAATTAAAAGATCACTTGCAAATTTCCCATTTTTATAGTCCCTGAGAGACGAGTCCATCCATCTTCTTTACAGCATTAGTGTTAACTGCTAGTTTGCAATTCGATTCTACTTTAAACACTAAACATGAAAAACTGATCTCCAGGCGAAAAGCAATAGATATGCTAATAAGAAAAATAATCTAAGCCTCGGGATGCATATCAAGCACTTTTGTTAGGTGGAATAATGGTAACCTGTGCCCTGCTCTGGACAATGCCTGTTAATTACTTCTGGCTCCGAAGGATTGGAAGTGGCTCTACTTCATCCAGGGACCTTCCACCTTCAAAAACTGCTATAGCCAAGTCAAACATTTTTTAAAACCCACTTTATTTTTATTGAAGATTTTGCTATCTTGAATACAGGTGAGAGTAGTGCATTGGATGTTTACAGAATTCATAATAAAAGCAATAATAATAATAATAATTTTATTTCTTACTCTGGCTTGAAGTGGGTTACAACAGCTAAAACACATAATCATATGAAATACACATATTAAAACATATTTCTACAAAACACATATATTAAAATACACAGAAGAAAAATGAATATAAAGTGAGTTTAAAATTGTGATTAAAGCTGGCTGGGGTTTATGTAACAGGCACAAAAAGTTTGACAAATAACAAGGACCGGGGGGGAGATTAACAAACAAAGGAAAATTTAAGACTGTGCTCCTGTAGTGCAGAGGCTTGAGCTAGGTCACTGTTTCTTAAACTTTGGGTCCCAACCCCAAATATGGGTCACAAAAAAAATTGGCAACAGTAAAAGGTTTCTGTACACCACTTAGTGGCTATTTTAGGCATTTACACAAATCTATTAGAAACAGCTTGCAGCAAAAAGCTTCAGCTGTGCTTCATAGGAGCCCCCAGTGGCACAATGGGTGAAACCCTTGTGTCGACAGGACTGAAGACCGAGAGGTCGTAGGTTCGAATTCGGGGATATTGTGGATGAGCTCCCTCTGTCAGCTCCAGCTCCCCATGTGAGGACATGAGAGAAGCCTCCCAAAAGGATGGTAAAACATCAAAAACAAACAAACATCCAGGCATCCCCTGGGCAGTTTTCTTGCAGACAGCAAATTCTCTCACACCAGAAGCGATTTGCAGTTTCTCAAGTCGCTCCTGACACACACACACACACACACACACACACACACACACACAAGGTGTGCTTCATAAATGGGAAATCAATCTGTTTAGCAAGTCTTGCAAATAATAATCAGTAAATGTTTTATTTTATACCTATTTCATATACCTATATACATTTCTTGGGCAGAAAGGGGTCAAAAATTGAAAGTTTAAGACTAGAAGGTCTCTTCCAATTCCGACTGTAAAGCCCCTTCTACACTGCCATATAATCCAATTCCAATAATCTGGATTTTATATGACAGTGTAGAAAGCGCCTTGGAAGGGCTAGAGTGTGTTTTCAGATGACATGGAGTGTCACAGGGATTTGGGAGGAAAAGGGGGGAAAGTCTGTGATTACTGTGAGAGTTTATCCCCTTTGCATCCAATATATCTAGATGATAGCATCTATATAAATAAGAATATTATCAAATTTACAATTCATAATATTTTATGTTGCTGATATTCTTTATCATAGCTCACTGGGAGAATTCTTTAGCTCTTACTAGTGGACTTCAAGACATCTGGTTGGTTACTGCTGGATGCAGGGAATAAAACTAAGAGTCTGTGAAATAGTGAAATACAAATGAAAAACAAATAATTCCATTATTTTCTATAAAATAGAATTATCGACTTTTCTTTTATATATTATAAATCATTTGTATTTCACTACCTCACAGACTCGATTTAGTTTCAATAAAATATATTTTATTATTATAATATATTATTGCGACTAAGGAGAGTCTGTGAGGAAGTGAAAAATATTATATGTGTGTGTGTGTGTGTGTGTGTGTGTGTGGTGCCCCCGGTGGTGCAGTGAATTAAACTGCTGAGTTGTTGAACTTGCTAACTGAAATGTCGCAGGTTTGAATCCGGGGAGCAGCGTGAGTTCTCGCTGTTGCTCAAGCTTCTGCCAACATTTGCCATTCGGAAACATGGAAATGTGGGTAGATAAATAGGTACCGCTCCAGTGGGAAGGTAACGGAGCTCTATGCAGTCATGCAGGCCATATGACCTTGGAGGTGTCTACGGACAACACTGGCTCTTCGGCTTAGAAATGGAGATGAGCACCAACCCCAAGAGTCAGACACAACTGGACTTAATGTAAGGGGAATATATATATATATATATATATATAACAGTTCAATAATAACACTAGTAATAGCCTCTCTGTATTTGTATTTTCCCTTTAGTAGTGTTGGCACCCCCTTGTTGTCGGGGAGAGGCTTGCGTACCCTAATGAAGATGTGAGCTATGCTGGCGGTGGCATAATAGCCACTGGTAGGGCCTCCCATGCCAGACAGGTCACAACCGAATGGTCTGACAAAGCGCGTCAAAGGGCAGGATGGGCTCTTTAGCCTTTTGGGAACCATCCTAGGAGAAGGAAAACTGATTTAAAACCCAGGCAGATGGTGCTTGTTTAACCTTGTAAGGTCAACCATCTAGAGAAGGAAACTCGAACCAAACCTACGACCTGAGGATCTCGCTGCCACCGTCCAAGCTTGCTAGGCCCCGGCAGACGAACCTTTGGTTTAAAGGGTGAGGCCAGTTCTGTGCACGCTGCGTGCCACCAGAAAAATCCATTGCACAGGCTCGAAGGACACATCCAACCTCCGAATCATCAACACGCTTGTAGAAAGCGTGGGATGAGTCCTTCATGAATCTTCGGTCACGAACAAAAGTCAAGAGTAATAGTAAACTTTCTTTATATACCATCCTATCTCGCCGAAGGGACTCGGTGCAGTAATATGATATAATAAAAAATATATAATAATTCATATGTTACTGCTTCAGAGACTCTCTTTAATCCCGCCTCCTGCATCCTATCCTTTCATGTATTTTTGTTTGTAATTCATTTTTATTGGTGAATGACATAGACATAAACAAATATTGACAAATAGTGAAAAACACACTAATCAAAGATAAAAAGTCATTGATATAACTGTGATAGCTGGTTTCTATTACAATGAAAGTGGGTGCATTTATTTATTGTATTTTAGGGTTGCCATTTTTTGATATAAGAAATAAGGGACATTTACGGGATTTTTCACAAAAATATGGGACACTTCATTAAAAACTTGAAACTCAAACATTAGGTAGAAATAGTTTTATTAAAAGAATAAGCTAATGATTGAAACTCACAAAAGAAACTGACTTACACCCTCTTAACAGGACATGGTATGTTTCTGCACGTTTTGTCATGCGTAAAAAACATTATTAGAACTACCTAATTTTCTCCATCTGTATTTAGTACTTGACTTTGCTGACTTTAAAAGTGCGCTGTCTAAACATTAAAATAAAATAAATTTTATAAGACAGTACATCTTCATGATTTTTATGTCAATAGGTAAAGGTACAGAAAAGGGCAACAAGAATGATCCAAGGGATGGAGCGGCTCCCTTATGAAACCAGGTTGCAACGCCTTGGTCTTTTCAGCCTTGAAAGACGGCGTCTAAGAGGTGACTTGATCGAAGTGTATAAAATCATGCATGGGATAGAAAAGGTGAATAAAGAAAAACTATTTTCTTTGTCACAAAACACTAGGACTAGAGGGCACTCCCTGAAGCTCCAAGGTAGGAAAATTAGGACTAATAAAGGGAAATATTTCTTCACCCAGAGGGTCATTGGGTTATGGAACTCACTTCCAGAGGAGGTTGTGACAGCTGTCAGCCTGAACAGCTTCAAGGCAGGAGTAGACAGATTCATGGATTCCTAGTGTATGGGCAGTTACTGACACGGAGATTCATGTGCCACCTCGGAGTTGGTTGAGGTAGGCAGGATTTCCCTGGGTACTGGTTGTGGGGGTCGGGAGCAGGTCAGGGTTTTGCCCTCCCTTCTGCTCGAGATCCCCGTGTACAACTGGTGGGCCACTGTGTGATACAGAATGCTGGACTAGATGGGCTGAGGTCCGATTCAGCATGGCTCTTCTTATGTTGTTATGTATAGTATAGTACGGGATATACAGCATTGTATAGTATTGGGATGCACAGCTAGGCCTATTTTAAGAGTAACTCTCAAGCAAGCAGAAACTATCTTTATCCAACATGATCCAACATTCCCCTTGGGTAACGGTCAATTAGTCTACTGTACTTTGAAAAAGTCCTGTATCGCCTCTTCCTTCCAACGGGGACGCAGGCTGCCCTGCAAGTTGGAATCCCTGGGCAGGCATTGCCGCGGAAACCGCAGCGCGCACCTTCCTCTGGTCAACCCCGCCCAGTCCTGTCCTGCTAGTCAAAAATAAGGGACAGGGCCTGAAAATAAGGGACACAAATTTTAGGGCCAAAATAAGGGACGTCCCTTAGAATAAGGGACATATGGCAACCCTATTGTATTTATTTATCAGAGTTACACTATGCATTTCTCCCAGGATGAGATCCAAACCAATTTTCAAAAGTTGAAAACAAGATCAAATCAAAATCCTATTTCACAAAAATGAAAAAAGCAGCATATTGAAAACATTGCTCAAATAGTTAAAACACAACTACTAACAATGGATAAGTTCTGCTTAAAGAAAGAGATCTTTAATGCTGTTTGCAATGCTGACAGACTGGGACCAAACAGCAAAAACTACACAAAAAGGATAAATTTAGGCTGTCTCTCTTTAAAACTAACTTTTTTTCCAGGTCAGAATGAACCTCACAAACCAGGGCAATGAAGCACTGCTTTCGAACTCCCCCGCAAGAGGAGGAATGGTATCTTCCACAGGAGGATAAGATGTAGTTTATGCCAGCCCCGCCTCTTGATTGTGATTGGCTGAAGCATTGCCTCAACCCCCCCCCTGTAAGAGGAAGAATGGTATCTTCCAAGGAGGAAGAAAAGATTCCGTTACCGCTGGCCCCGCCCCCTCGTTCTGATTGGCCGCCGCGGTCCAAATCAATAAAGAGTACCTTCCCGTGAAGGAAGATGGCCTTCTCCCGGGCAGAGTCTCTCAGCACTTTGCACACGGAAATTTCCGCTAAAGGGAAGTCGCCAGCCTGTGGAGGGACGGCGTTGTCCCCGTCGTTCTCCTCACGCTTTCTCTTCGCGACTGGGGACTCCGCCATGGCGCTACCGAGCGGGGAGCTCACGCGCATGCGCACCTCGCGGCCAAACCTTCCATGGAGGCAGGAATGAGGGAACTTTCTGCTTGTGGTCTGCGCATGCGCAAGGGAATTCCCACGTTTTGAACATAGAGGTATGAAGAAGAAGAGTGACAATGGCATATATATATATATCCTTGTTACTTTCAATGGCAAATGTATACATATAACTCCTTGTTACTTGAACAACTTTATTTATTTAGAGCCTATTAAACAATCTGTAAGTGACATTAGAGCAGGTGTGGGCAAACTTGGGCCCTCCAAGTGTTTTGGACTACAACTCCCACAATTCCTAACAGCCTACCGGCTGTTAGGAATTGTGGGAGTTGTAGTCCAAAACACTTGGAGGGCCCAAGTTTGCCCATGAACCCATTGATGCTCTGAATCTGGACCTTGCACAGTAAGACCAATCAGTCCCACTGAAGGTAAAACATCGCCAAGATTTCGTAAGTCCCACCAGGCTTCACCAGATTGAAACTTCTTCCCATCCAGGGCAGAGTTAGTCTCTTCTGCTTGTATTTTGGGAGAGCTCCTGTAGATCTGAAAAGGAGAAAGAAAGAAAGAAAGAGGAATGGGTTTAGGAGCCTTCATCCAAAGGATTCAGATCACTTTTTGGTTTTTGATAGTTTGGAATTTAGCGCATTTCTATCCTTTTAGGACAGGGGTGCTCACACTTTTTCAGCATGCGAGCTACTTATAAAACAACCAAGTCAAAATGATCTCCCTACCCACTACAAAAATGCGAAACAGATAACTATTTTCAAATTTATTAAGGATTCATCCAGCCATAATAATAATAACCATCTCTAGTCCAAGGACCTTCTGCCTTCATGCAGCAAAATCACAATCAAAGCACCTCCGACAGATGGCCACCCAGGCTCTGTTTAAAAGCCTCCAAAGAAGGAGCCTCTACCACACTCTGAGGCAGAAAGTTCCACTGCTGAACAGCTCTCACAGTTAGGAAGTTTTTTCCTCATGTTCAGGGGGAATCTCCTTTCTTGTAGTTTGAAGCAATTGATTTTGTCATTTGGGAGTTGTAGTTCCTGGGATTTCTAGTTAACCCACAATCAAAGAGCATCCTGAACTCTTGCAACAATGGAATTGAACCAAACTTGGTATATTGAACTCTCATTACCAATAGAAAGTACTGAAGGGGTTTGCTTGGGAATTGACCTTGCGTTTGAAAGTTGTAGTTCACCTACACCCAGAGAGCACTGTGGACTCAAACAATGTTATGTTATGTTCCTGGGATTTCTAGTTAACCCACAATCAAAGAGCATCCTGAACTCCACCAATGATGGAATTTAACCAAACTTGGCACACTGAACTTTCAGAAAGTACTGAAAGGGTTTGTTGGGCATTGACTTTGAGTTTGCGAGTTGTAGTTCTCCTACATCCAGAGAGCACTGTGAACTCAAATAATGATGGATCTGGACCAAACTTGGCACGAATCCTCAATATGCCCAAATGTGAACACTGGGGAAATTTGGGGAAAATAGACCGAGACATTTGGGAGTTGGAGAGTCATGCCATGCTGGCTGGCAGCGAGGAGGGCAACCAGGAAGCGCTCTAGGGCCTCCTCGGCCAGACAGGGGCTTTGCAGCCTCCCTTCCCTGCCTCACCGGAGGGGCAGCGCAAAGCCGCTTGCCGTCCAGGCCCAATCCCCTCGCCTGCAAGCAATGGAAGCAGGTGAGGGGAGACGTAGGAGGGCAGAGGGAGGAGGGGATGCCGTGAGAGAAGGAGCGCCAGCCAGCTACGCCCCTCTTGTTCCCGCCAAAAGAGATGGGGAAATGGGCGCGCGCCACATCACATGCGCCATTTTCCCTACCCTTTTGCAAGAACGAGAGGGGCGTGTCTAGTTGGCACTCCTTCTCTTACCCTCTCCTCCTCCATCCTCCAGGCTACACTGCTCGGTCAGTCCGCGATCGACCAGTTCCAGCTCCGCGATCAACCGGTCTATCACGATCGACCTAATGAGCAGCCCTGTTTTAGGACAAGCAATTGTATCTATTTGTCTAAGCATTTCTTTTTCTACAGAAATGTTCTTGAGGTTCTCTTGATGGCTACTCTTTCCTTTACATAATTGCTCAGTGGTTTCCCATTGTCGTGTATGGAATCCCATTTTCAAAGTCTGAAATGCTTCTCTTAAGCATTTATTTTATTATTTTTATTATTATTATTATTAAACTTTATTTATACCCCACCACCATCTCCCCAAGGGGACTCGGGGCAGCTTACATGAGGCCATACCCATCAATACAAAAAACACAATATAATACAACAGCAAATCAAAATAATATGACTTAAATACAAAACCAATGTAAATAAACAACACAACAATATAAAATTAAAAGATTGAGACACTGAAGACGATGACCATGAACAGGGCCAGATTCAAAGATTAAAAATATACAATTAATTTTTTTAAAAAAAAACAACACTGGGAGATAGGGCAATATAAAGTATCAGGGAGGGGATCCAGGGGATGAGGTAGGACTTAATTGCACAACCAAAGAATAAAGTGCTTCTGAGGCCATATTATGCAAGGTTTGGTCAGGATTATCATAGATTCAATCACTGAAGGCACATTGAAACAGCCAAGTTTTAAGGCTCCTCCAGAAGATTGCCAGGGTGGGGGCTAGCCTAATATCTCTGGGGAGTGAATTCCAGAGTCGAGGGGCCACCACAATGCCAAGTTACAAGCAGACAGGTTCTGTAGGTTTGTTAAGTTGAAGTTGGAATACATACATTTTGAAGTTTAACTCCCGAATAGACTACTGCAACGCACTCTATGTGGGGCTGCCTCTGAAGACTGCCCGGAAGCTTCAACTAGTCCAATGGTCGGCAGCCAGGTTACTTACCAGAACAGCATACAGGGAGCAAACAACCCCTCTGTTACGCCAGCTCCACTGGCTGCCAATCAACTTCCAAGCACAATTCAAACTGCTGGTTTTAACCTTTAAAGCCCTAAATGGTTCTGGCCCAGACTACCTTTCCGAACATATCTCCTGTTACGAACCATCATGAAATTTAAGATCATCTGGAGAGGCCCTGCTCTCGATCCCACCACCATCGCAAATGCAACTGGTGGGGGTGAGGGACAGGGCCTTCTTAGCAGTGGGCCCCCCATGTGTGGAACTCCCTCCCCAGGGGCATCAGACTGGCCGCCTTCCTCCTGTCTTTCAGAAGTAAAATTAAGACTTGGCTATGGGACAAAGCGTTCGACCAGTGAGCAACAGCAAGTGAATGAAGACTTAAGACAATGAATTGAACTAGAGTGGATTTTGATTTTAACAGGCATGTTTTAATCAATTGTTTAATTACTATTTTTAGTATTTTAATGTATTATTGTTTTTATCGTATGATATTTCTGTGAGGCCTCCCTGAGTCCCCCCTTGGGGATGAGAAGGGCGGGATATAAATATAGGAAATAAATAATAAACTCCAGATAGATAAGTTCTGGATAGTATAGGAAAGGATTGACATCCTATGGTGTTTATTTTGCTGTCTGTGCCCCTGTTTAGAAGATTTCACCTTACTTTCTCTGTGATAATTGGATTTTGAAAAATTTGGCTTGTTGTGGAAACAAAGCTTCAATAGAGCGACCTTTTCCCCATGATAATAACTCTTCCAGGAGTGGATTTCCCTTTCAAGGGGTAGATTTCTCTCACTTCTTTTTATCGGATATTTGTAACTTGGGGACTGCCTGTAATCTTAGACTGAGTTCCCTCCAAAAAACACTAAATCTGCCCATAGAAAGACCTCTGTGAAAAATGTGCATGCCCTTCGACTTACAACGGATTAGCGTCTCTTTGATCTGTTTGAAGCTGTTTTCCCAGATGGTCACACTGATGTAGTAGATGCACCGGAGCTCTCTGGGGTAGTCCTTGCGGTCCAGGTCTTTCAGCACAGGGATGGTGCGCCCATTTGCCATGGGGGCTTCAGTCATGGCGTGGTGCATCTGGTAGCGGCACCAGGGATCCGTGAGAAAGTGCGGGGTGATGAGCAGCACCCAGCAGTGGCTGTTCTGGACTGCGTCACAGAGCTCTGTCACAACAGCGCCCCCCGGAGCAGCATCCCTCGGCTGAAGAAAGCAGCGGAAGCGTTCAGGCTGGCTCTCCAGGTAGGAGACCAGCTGCTCCACAAAATCGAGGTCCCCTTCATTGTGGCAGATGCACACATCATAGGGTTTGCTCCAGCGGATGCTGTCGGCACTATTTGTGCTTACCAAAGAGGTAGGGGATGATTGTTTGGGGCTGTCTTTCAAGCCACTGGACGAAGTGCAAGAGCTTCTTGCCGCAGGGGGTGAAGGGAAAGATTCAGTAGCATTGTTTCCTGAAGGTTTTGGACCTTTCTTGGGTTTCTGCAGGAATGCTTTCAACCAGCCTGCAATGTGAACAATATAAAATCTGGTGAAGTCGCAAACGGCAAGATATCATGCTATAAAATGAATGTTTTTCTTTCTCAAGACCCACCATTGATTATGTGAGTCCCCACGTACTGTAGAAGTGGTCAGAAATTTCAGTTTTGTTAGATAGATATATATATATACACATACACACACGTGCGCGCGCGCGCGCACACACACTTTGGGTGCCGAAACAATGGAGGCCCTGCATGACATTTTAATGCAAATTTTTCTATTCCTCAAAGCTTATAGAAATGAGAATAGCCTTTCTTAATAGGAAAGTACTTGACAACCAATATTGGGTTTGCAAAAGGGGCTGTGAAGCCTCAGACCACAATATTCCATCTCCTGCACTTATAAGCACCTCTATACCGCCAGCACTCATTACGCCAGTCTAGTATCCGATTTACAACACAAGTGCTATTGCAAAACACACATAAATAGTTACGTTAACGGCTTGCATACTTGTTAGCTACTCAGTCTCCTCCTTTCAGAATTACGAATGCAGTCATCTTTTCTGTACCATACCTTAAAACACAACCTTCACAGAGAAAACAATCTGGTTTTTGGAACTAACCTTCAGGTTCTGCCCACAATGACAGATTTTTTGCAAAAGTGAAGTAAGCTACATTTTAGAGCCTCATATGAAAACTTCTAAATACTAAAAGAAAAACTACCATAACAAAAATGAATACGTGTCCCCAGGTAGAGGTTCCTACATAGGAAGACAAACTTTTTTTGCATCTGGAGCAACTTGAGAAACAGCAAGTCGGTTCTGGTGTGAGAGAATTGGCCATCTGCAAGGATGTTGCCCAGGGGACGCCCGGATGTTTGATGTTTTACCATCCTTGTGGGAGGTTTTTTCTCATGTCTCCAGATGGGAAGCTGGAGCTGACAGAGGGAGCTCAACTCACTCTCCCCGGATACAAACCGCTGACCTCTTGGTCAGAAGTCCTGCTGCCACAAGGGCTTGACCCATTGCACCACGGGGGGGAGGAGGGAGAGAGAGAGAGAAAAAAAAACTGCCTAATCCCTAATCCACAGATACATTAGACACCATATTGTTGACTCTTTCTGGACACCACTTCCCATGGTTTTCCTTAGATCTATCTGAAAATCCCCAGTGATCTCCCCTCCAAAGTATTAACCAGGCCTTACACTACTAAGTTTCTAAATTCAGATGAACTGGGGTCTGTTTGAGGTAAGATGCTGATCCACCCCCCCAGCATGTGGTCCAAACAGTGTCTCTCTGAGCCCAGACAAGCCAGGATCTGCTTACTCACTTGACATATCAGGAGCCAGTCTCAAATGAAAAGCATTCAGCATAAAAGCTATTCATCACGCTCTTATGTTTGCCATGTACACAAGAAACTAGCTCAGGGCAGCACCTGGAATCTCAACAAGGAGAAAATAGCAAAATTAGTTTGTCACATTGACCAACTCCCGTAAGTCCAGAAAATTAATACAAACACAAAGAAACATTGTAAGACTCCAACAGGAAGTGATACCTTCAAAACAACACTCCTAAACACGCTTATTAGGGAGGGAAGAATCATTCCAATTAATGGGATATGCGCTGGATCTAAACTGTCATAGAAAGCAGTTTGGAGCTGCTCTATATGGACAGTGTAGCTCCATCTAATGCAGTTCAGTGCAGTTGAACTCCATTATTTGGGTCTACGCTGACTATAACTCCGTTTCAAACATTGTATGGCAGCGTAGACTCATATATTCCAGTTCAATGCAGTTAAACTCCATTCCAAAACTTCATTATACAGCAGTGTAAATGGGCCTTACATACTTGGGCTCTTAGTACATAAAGCCACTTAGGGCCCTTCCACACAGCCATATAACCCAGAATATCTGCTTTGAACTGGTTATCTGAGGCCACACTGCCATATAACCCAGTTCAAAGCAGATAATGTGCGATTTCATAGAACTGTGTGGAAGGGGCCTTGATAACAAGGCATCAGAAATACACGCTGAATATAAGTGTTTCCTGGATATCAAGAGTGAAATACAGTGTAGTTTGAAAACAAAATCATGGTTTTGCATCTAGAAGGCCCCTCCTACACAGATGTATAATATCCACATTATATGCTTTGAACTGGATTATTTGGCAGTTTAATTATTATTATTATTTATTTATATCCCGCCACCATCTCCCAAAGGGACTCGGGGTGGCTTACATAAGGCCAAGATAACAACAACACATCAGTAAACAAAAAAGCAGCAAATAAAACAATGCAATTAAAATAACTCGCGTATAAACAATAACACACAAAATTTAAAAACCTTATGGCTGGGCCAGATGTAATATATTAAAATTTAAAATAACAACTGGGCGCGAACAGAGGTAGGATGTATCTAAGCAGGAGGGTTTAAAAGGATAATGTAGGGAGATCAACCCAACGGGTAATTAAAGTGCTTCTGAAGACATTTTGCAGGAAATTAGTCAGAGCAGGACACTGTTGCCTTTAGACAAAGGCCTCTTCCTGACAGGTCCTATATCTGATCTCAAGTTTTCTGCTTTAAACTGGATTATATGAGTCCCCACTGCCAGATAATCTGGGTAAACAGAAAACCTGGGATCAGTTCCTGGGATATAGGGCCTGTCTAGAAGGGCCTTGTGACAATCCAGTTCAAATCAGATAATGTCGATATCCTGCTGTGATAGTAACCTGGATTATCTGGCAGCGTAGAAGTGCCCTGCACTGCCCTATAAAATCCCAGATTATTTGCTTTGAGCTGGATTATATGGCAGTGTAGACTCATATAATCTAGTTCAAGGCAGATCATATTTCATTTCAATTCAATTTATTATTTGATGAGTCGCTTTCCACCAGAGTGCTCTGAGCGACTTACACAGCAATAAAACAGCAAACATAGCAACGATAAATCACAAATTAAAAGCTTTGACGAAAAGCCAAGTTTTGAGAGCTTGAGAGAAAGACTGCAAATCAGGTATAGCTCTAATGTATGGAGGTAAGGAGTTCCACAAGGTTGGGGCAAGAACCGAGAAGGCCCTGTGCCTCGTGGAGTCCAGGCATGCCTCCCTAGGACCGGGAACAAACAAGAGGTTTTCTTGAGCTGATCTTGGTGGTCTCTGATGACAAGTATGTGAGAGACGATCTCTGAGGTATTTAGGGCCTTGACCATGGATGGCCCTGAAAGTCAGAACCAGTGTCTTATAGCAGTGTTTCCCAACCAGTGTGCTGTGAGCCATCATCAGGTGTGCCGTGAGAAATTGGTACTCTTCTCCCCTCCTAGCAGCCCCCTCACAGGTTTCCAAGAAACAAATCGAGCCTCTCCACTTGGAAATGTTTTTGTTTTTTTACTATTTTACTGGATTTTTGAGAGTGCCCCCCCCAAGGAACAGCTTCATGACATCCATCGTTATCTGGAAGCAAGTTTCACTCAGGGTGAAATTTCACAAAGGTCTGGAGAACAAGCCCTATGAGGAGCAGCTTGAAGAGCTGGGCATGTTTAGCCTGAAGAAGAGAAGGCTGAGAGAAGACATGATAGCCATGTATAAGTATGTGAGAGAAAGTCATATATATGTTGTGTTCATCGAAACAGGCCCAGGTTTCACACTGATTGATTGATTGATTTTATTATTTATGAGGCCTCCACGTCAGTTTACACATAAAACACATAAAAAGAGTTCAATAGTTAAAAGCTAAAAGAATAGGAAAATTAATTAAAATAGTTCCAGTAACTCAGGCTAAGTCTGGAGGGTGTCCTTAGTGTATAAATACATTTAAAAACATATTAATTATATGTATTACTGTGTTAGAGTGTCATTTTGTGTCATTTTGGTTGGTGGTGTGCCCCAGGAGTTTGTAAATGTAAAAAAATGTGCCGCGGCTCAAAAATGGTTGAAAAACACTGTCTTATAGGAAGCCCGATGTTCAATTGGGAGCCAATGGAGGTGTTGTAACACTGGAGCTATGTGATGTCTCATTGGTGTCCGAGTAAGTAATCTGGCACCTGCGTTTTGAACCACTTGGGTCCTCCGTGCCACTGAAAGAGGAGTACCAGCGTACAATGCATTATGGTAATCCAGCCTTGAGATAACTGTGGCATGGATTACCATTGGATAATCTATGGATTTTATAGGGCAGTGCCGGGCCCCTTCTACACTGCCAGATAAATCCAAGTTATCCTAGCAGAAAATCCAGTTTCTCAAGTTATTCCTGACACACACAAAATGTGGATTATCCACCTGCTTTGATAATCTGGATTCTTTGTCTGTGTAGAAGGGGCCTGAGGCTGGATTTATGCATTGACTTGGGATCTACATGAGCATACAGTGCCATGTAATGGAACTGCATTGTAGGGCAGTGTCACTCCTGCCTGAGTTCCTTCTTCCAAGGCACGTCTGGGCAAACTTGGGCCTTTCAGGTGTTTTGGACTTCAACTCCCACAATGCCTCACAGCCCCAGGCCCCTTCCAAAGGAAGGGGCCTGAGGCTGTGAGGAATTGTGGGAGTTGAAGTCCAAAACACCTGAAAGGCCCAAGTTTGCTCAGGTCTGTTCCAAGTCTTCCTTTTTGCAGAAGGAAGCAAACAATGCGTTGGGGAAACCCTCCATAGGCAGCAAATGGGATTTAAATATCTATCTATCTGTATAAGCAAAGGGATGGCGTTCTGGGGGAGAAGAGTAGGTGGTTTTGGAAAGTTAGAAGGGGCTCACTCACCGTTGGAGATCGACCCAACCTCGCAGCCTTCCGGGTTTTGGGCGGAGGAAGCAGATTGGGAGGAAGGAAGCTGCCAAAGTGACGCTGCCTCCTTCGAAAGGCTTGCAACAAAGTAACCCACTCGTGTCCTAAACTGTTGCAAGCATCCTTTATCTATGTAGCCATGGTTCAGTGTAGGCTACATTACAGGCACATTATTTTTCAAATGTTTGTAAAATGACCTTTCATATAGGCATAATAATGGGTGTATGAGATGCATTTCGTGCCTAGGCATGGGGCTGGATCTACACGGCCATATAATCCAGATTATCATGTCAGATAATCCGCATTATCCGATTTAAATATTCAAATAGGATAATGCGGATTATCTGATATGATCTGGATTATATGTGTCTGCACTGCCATATAATCCGGTTCCAAGATTTTATATGGCACTGTAGAAGTTGCCATGGTCCCACCTCCCAAAGTATCTTGTCAAGTTGGTCCAAACGTTCCAAAATCTGGAATCCACTTCTGATCCCTTTATGCAGAAAGGACACTCAGTCACTAATAATAATTTGAACATGTATTAAAGTCATTACACAAGAGAGCAAAAAGTTCAGAGCCACCAGCCATTAGCCCCACTGAGGCTGATTTAGGCACAACCAAACAATAATTTGATTTAGGTACGTCTACACTGTGGAATAAATGCGCTCTTACACCAGATGCCCCCATCCCTCCTTCAGTCCGAGTTACACAAGTCCCATGGCCACGCCTCCCTCCCGTCTCGCCCAATCAAGGAAAGGCGAGCGAGCTGGGGGGAGTCCCGCTTCCGATTGGACGACCCCGAATCGCGCTCCACCAATCAAGAGCCGCTGCTTCTTTTCCATTCAGAGCGGGGCAACACCCCCTCACCTTGTGGGCGTGGCTTTCGAGCTTACCTCTTCTCCTTCATTGGACGAGACGGGAAGGAGGCGTGGCCGCGGAACTTGTGTAACTTTGGCAGCAGGAGGGTTGGGCACCCTTCTCTTACACAAGGAGGGAGAACTGGTTTTGGGAGACTTTCAGTGAGAGGACTCACTCCCAGGTAAGGTCTTTTAGGGGTTCATCCACACTGTAGAAATAATGCATTTTGACACCACTTGAACTGACAAGGCTCAAATCTATGCAATCATGAGAGTTGTAGTTTTACAGAGTCCTTAGCCGCCTCTGCCTAATTGTGCTGGTGTCAAGCTATTATTCCCAGGATCCCATATGATAAAAAGCATACTTGATGACTGCAGTAAGCAAGAAAATGATCTTGACAGATTTAGAGATTTGATTGGCCCAAATTTACAAAATGAAGTTCAACAGGGACAAATGCACTTAGGCAGAAAAAAAAATGAAATGCAAAGATACAGGATGGGGGATGATGCCTGGCTTGACAGCAGCACATGTGAATTCGGTCTTGGAGTCCTCGTAGACAACAAGTAAAACAAGCCAAAAAATGTCACGCGGCGGCAAAAAATGCCAATGGGATTTTGGCTTAGTGTCTAGATCAGGCCTGGGCAAACTTCGGCCCTCCAGGTGTTTTGGACTACAACTCCCACAATTCCTAACAGCCGATCGGCTGTTAGGAATTGTGGGAGTTGTAGTCCAAAACAACTGGAGGGCCGAAGTTTGCCCAGGCCTGATCTAGATTCAGGGAAGTCATGCTCCCTATGCTCTATTCTGCCTTGGGCAGACCACACCTGGAATCACACTGTGTCCAATTCTGGCCACCACAACTGAAGGGAGATATTGACAAGCTGGAATGTGTCCAGAGGGCGGCGACTAAAATGATCAAGGGTCTGGAGAACAAGCCCTATGAGGAGTGGCATAAAGAGCTGGGCATGTTTAGCCTGCAGAAGAGAAGGCTGAGAGGAGACATGATGAGGGCCATGTATAAATATGTGGGGGGAAGTCATAGGAAGGAGGGATTAGGCTTGTTTTCCGCTGGCCTGGAGACTAGGATGCAGAACAATGGCTTCAAATCACAGGAAAGGAGATTCCAACTGAACATCAGGAAGGATTTCCTGATGGTGAGCGCAGTTCAGCACTGAAACTCTCTTCCGCAGAGTGTGGTAGAGACTAGGATGCGGAACAAGGGCTTCAAACTGCAGGAAAGGAGATTCCACCTGAACATGAGGAAGAACTTCCTAACTGTGAGAGCTGTTCAGCAGTGGAACTCTCTGCCCCAAAGTGTGGTAGAGGCTCCTTCTTTGAGGCTTTTAAATAGAGGTTGGATGGCCATCTGTCGGGGGTGCTTTGAATGCGATTTTCCTGCTTCTTGGCCGAATGGGGTTGGACTGGATGGCCCAAAAGGTCTCTTCCAACTCTATGATTCAAAGTATTATCTCTTTGTCTTTTTTTACTGGAGGGATTTCGTTTGAATTCTGGTGATCTGAAGTTCACAGTACATATAATGTTCCCCCTTTTTCTGGGCAGATCTTCCATTAACAAAGGGAAAGTTAAGTCAGTCTTAGGATGGCGCACGTTTCAATCCACTGGTTCCGCAAAGGACTTCGCCTCCACGATAACCCTGCCTTGCTAGCGGCAATGAAGAACTGTGCTGAGATCTACCCCATCTTCATCCTTGACCCGTGGTTCCCCAAGAATATGAAAGTCAGCATCAATCGCTGGAGATTTTTGATTGAATCGTTGAGGGACTTGGATGAAAACCTCAAGAAACTGAATTCAAGGCAAGTATCATGGACTCAGCTGCCCTGGAAAGAGCCAAGTGACCACAATAATAATAATAATTTATTTACATTATTTATATTCCACCCTTCTCACCCCGCAGGGGACTCAGGGCAGATCACAATGCACATATACAGGCAAACATTCAATGCCATAGACCAGGGCTGTCCAACTGCCGGCCCTGCAGGTGTTTTGGACTTCAACTCCCAGAAATCCTAGCCAGTTTACCCGCTGTTAGGATTTCTGGGATTTGAAGTCCAAAATACCTGCAGGGCCGGCAGTTGGACAGCCCTGCATAGACAAACAACATATATAGACAGACAATGAGCTACACAATTGGTCGAGAGCTCACCCCGACCTGGGCACGCCTTGAACTCATGACCTTCTGGTCAGTGGAGATCTTATGCAGCTGACTCCCAGCCAGCTGCACCACATTCCCGGTATAATAATAATGTATACCCCGCCACCATCTCCCCAAGGGGACTCAGGGCAGCTTACATGAGGCCAAGCCCAACATTCACTTTCACCCAAGTGCAATATTATGTAAGCAATAACATCACATCAACAATGAAAAGTATTTTCCCCCTGATAGTAGCCGTTCTAAGTCTGTTACAGCAAAAACAAATACTTGGAGGAGGGGGCAAGTTTGTTTTCTGGTTCTCTGGGGACTAGGGCACAATGGAGTCAAATGGCAGGAAAAGACATTCCAACTGAACATTAGGAAGAACTTTTTGCCGAACAGTGAACAATGCTGCCATGGAGTCTGGTGGTGTCTCTATGGAGGCTTTTAAATAGAGGCTGGATGGCCATCTGTCAGGAGGGCTTGAATAGTGAACTTTTCTTGGAAGGCACAGCACACACTTTCCTGTACTCACTGTATAACAGGCAAGGGCAAACTTCAGCCCTCTAGGTGTTTTGGACATCGACTCCCACAATTCCTAACAGCCTACTGGTGATACACCTGGAAGGCTGAAGTTTGCCCATGCCTGCTGTATCACCAGCAACAAAATGTGTTCATATCATCCCAACTTTATGAAAATACTATAACTTTTAAGGCAAATGTTGATGTAAAACCTGCTTTGTTGCTATATACCAGGCCTGGGCAAACTTCATTCTTCCAGGTGTTTTGGACTCCAACTCCCACAATTCAACTGTGGGAGTTGGAGTCCAAAACATCTGGAAGGATGAAGTTTGCCCAGGCCTGCTTTATACCTTTGAGCCAGCTTTGGTTTATGATTATTCCCATTATTCAGATGAGGTTTGCTATCCCCTCCCTTTGAGGCTGTGAGAGTGTGATTTGTTCTAGATCACCCATGGCAGGTATTTTCAGAGGTTATGAGGTCTGTTGGAAACTAGGAAAATGGGGTTTATAGATCTGTGGAACGTCCAGGGTAGGAGAAAGAACTCTTGTCTGTTTGTGGTAGTGTGAAAGTTGTGAATGACCTCACAACTTGTGAGGATGCCTGCCATAGATGCAGGTGAAACATCGAGAGAATGCTTCTGGAACATGGCCATACAGCCTGGAAAACTCACAACAACCCAGTGATTCCGGCCATGAAAGCCTTCAACAATACATGTTCAGTATTGTTTGGTTAGTCTTTGATGCTTTCTCATTCTTCTGATGTGTATCTCAATATTCAAATGTAGCCATGTCTCCTCAGGCTGTTTGTCGTCCGTGGTCGCCCTGCAGAGGTGTTCCCGGAACTTTTTACGAAATGGAAGGTGACCCAGCTTACATTTGAAGTCGACACAGAACCCTATGCAAGACGGCGGGATGCAGAGGTTGTGAGGCTGGCAGCTGAACATGGGGTCCAGGTTATCCAAAAAGTATCCCACACTTTGTATGACACCGAAAGGTGAGTGACGGTGAGCATGGAGCCTTAGAGGCATATGTCACATAGGAGGCTTCCACTGTTGGACATTACTGGACATGCTGTCTTTATCTTCTGCAGAATTATTGTTGAAAACAATGGTAAACCGCCTCTGACTTACACACGGTTACAGACACTCTTGGCTTCGCTCGGTCCTCCAAAACAACCAGTTCCCGCTCCCAATCTGGAAGATATGAAGGGTAAGTGTGGGAATGTCCAATGGCAAAATGGCTGCTTATACTTACTATCGTTCTCTCATTTAACCATCCGCAACTTTAAATACGTAGTTAACTTTTTTGTTCAATCTCCTTTAGGCGATTTGTTTGTATTTACCAGCCTTATTTTATCGTATTGCTATTACTCTTCTAGATGATTGCGAATAATCTGAAAAATGGGAAACTTTCTTGAGTGTAAAATTGAATTATTGACTATATCTTTTTCTTTTTGGCAAAGCAACCAGATCCCCCTCATTTGAAGGATCCTTAATATCATAGGAATGTTAACATATGGATATAACTCTTAATGAACATAGTTCGTATCTAAAAGAAAAACATTGCGCTGGCCTGAAGGTCGGGCGCTCACCCCGACCTGGGCTTCGAACTGCCAACCTTTCAATTGGTAAGATTTATTGCAGCTGGTGATTAACCAGCTGTGCTAAAGGCCAGCCCTATATAGCCAATCAGATTTGACTCTGGCGAAGACATTTGAAAGCCAGTGCCAGTTATTATTTACAGGGAAATGGTTTTGTTAAAGTTTTTAATATAGAACCATCATGAACTGAGAAGGTTTATTTAGCTAAGGGAACCCAAACCAGTAAAGAGACAAATGTAGATTTTCAAGCTGATAGAGCCAGTTTCTGTCTAGATTGCTGTACACCTGTTAAAGAGGATCATGATCTGGAATATGGCATCCCTTCTTATGAGGAACTTGGACAAGACCCCAAAACGGCTGGCCCTCACCTTTATCCAGGAGGAGAAACAGAGGCACTTGCCCGTCTTGACCTACATATGAAGAGAACGGTACAATTGATGGAAACATCTATTGTGTTGCATCAGTCTATCTTTTATTTATTTGGTGATGCAAAGTTTCCAGAAAGTGGGAGGGGGGGAGCTTTTACTCAGGGTTTTGTTTTAGAAGGGGGAAATGAGCTTTTTGGTAAGCACGCTATAGAAATATTTGCTTTATCAATTTCATCATCACTACTTTCAGAATATAGCTAAACTATTTTGTATATTTGGATTAGGGTCTGCCGCCTGAAGAGCAGGAAAAAATGAATCCAGAGATTCTGTTTAGAAATAGATTGTATGTACAGACTTAAAGGCAAGGTTGGCAGAGTGTGTTGAACTCAACACTGAAAATACTGAATCCCCCTTCAATGCTATATTACAGGGCTGTCCAACTTCTACCGGCCCAGGGACCTGAATTCCGGTCACTGATGACCTGGAGGGCCGTAGGGTCTGCCCCCGCCCCCGGCTCCGCCCCCGGCTCCGCCCCTGGCTCCGCCCCCACCCCTGGCTCCACCCCTGGCTCCACCCCCGCACCTCCCCAGCGCCAATTTACTTACAATTCCTAGTTACATTATTAATTATAAAATAAATATAATATTTTACTAACATTAAATGCAGGGGGGGCATTCAAAAGGGCCATCCATACAATTAAATAATATTTTACTAACATTAAATGCAGGGGGGGCATTCAAAAGGGCCATCCATACAATTAAATATAATATTTTACTAACATTAAATGCAGGGGGGGGGGGCATTCAAAAGGGGCATGCATACAATTAAATATATTTTACTAACATTAAATGCAGGGGGGTATTCAAATACACAATTACATAATAATAACATAAAGGTTAGCCTACCTTCCCAAACGCGCGGGATCCAGGAGCAGCCGGACCACGAGCAGAGGCGACGAGCGAGGCGAGGCAGCAGCCGGGAAGGTACAAATCACGTCTGCATGGGCCGCAGGGATTAAGTAGCAGAGATTTCGGCAACAGGAGTATCACGAGACTACGGAAGCCACATGGGATTTCTCTCTCAACACAGGCGAGATTTCGCGTTGAGAGCGAAATCCCGTGTGGCTTCCATAGTCTCGCGATACTTGCTCCAAGTGGGTAATTTTTAAAAATATTTTAAAATTTTTTTAAAAAATTAAAAGCTTAGGGGGCCGTAGGGAAGGGGCTGAGGGGCCGTATACGGGCCCCGGGCCACCAGTTGGACAGCCCTGCTATATTACCATCACAAGCTCCCTCAGAGGATGGCAGCACTCAGTAAATGCAGCAATGCCTCATGGATTTGTGTGCTGGGTACATCTTGTGAATTGATCTCTAATTCTGTTGCCTTTTATTCTACAAAATTCATAGCCCTAATTACTTGTCCAAACATATTTCCTACTATGAATCATCACGAAGCTTAAGATCATCATGAGAGGCCCTGCTCTCAATCCCACCACTCTCACAAATTCAATTGGAGACGAGAGACGGGGCCTTCTCAGCAGTGGTCCCCAGTGTGTGGAACTCCCTCCCCAAGGTCATCAGGTTGGCTACCTCCCTCCTGTCCTTTAGAAGACAACTGAAGACCTGGCTGTAGGCCCAGGCATTTGATTAGATGAAGTGACAATAGGAAATGAATTTGGGTTTGCAACATTGGATTTCCCAGCTTGATTTTTGGTTTTATTGTTAAATATTGTTAAATGAATTTATTGGCTGATTTGTATGATGTTTATAAGATGTTTTTACTGTTTTAATTGTATTTTTTATGATGTATCCCAGTGTTTTTCAACCTTTTTGAGCCGCGGCACATTTTTTACATTTACAAAATCCTGGAGCACACCACCAACCAAAATGACACAAAATTGCACTCTAACACAGTAATACATATAGTTAATATGTTTTAAAATGTATTTATACACTCTGTGTGAAACCTGGACCTGTTTCGATGAACACAACATATATATGACTTCCTCTCACATACTTATACATGGCTATCATGTATTCTCTGAGCCTTCTCTTCTTCAGGCTAAACATGCCCAGCTCTTCAGGCCGCTCCTCATGGGGCTTGTTCTCCAGACCTTTGTGAAATTTCACCCTGAGTGAAACTTGCTTCCAGTTAACTATGGATGTCATGAAGTTGTTATAAACAGGTCCTTTTGGGGGGGGACTCTCAAAAATCCAGTACAATAGTTAAAAAAACAATTCCAAGTGGAGAGGCTCAATTTGTTTCTTGGAAACCTGTGAATGCTTCAGCCTCCCGATGTTCCCAGGTTTGCTCACTGCCCTATTCACCGACGTGGAGCTTCCAGCTTTGGCATCGAGTTTCATATATCTGTGTGGCCTCTTTCGCTGCCTCTCATCAAAAGCAGAGCACAGGGTGGAAGTGATTGAGTTGGCGTTTTCGCATTGGCCAAAGCCGGAAGCTCCACGTCGGTGAATTGGGCAGTGAGCGAACCTGGGAGTATTGGGAGGCTGAAGCAGCCCTGGGTGGGAGCTGGAGTCATGATGAGTCGAGGCTCCTGAAGGCTTCCTCAAGGCGGGTCTGGCCCTGGCATTCGACGGAGCCCTTCCTTTGCCTCGGGGGAGATCTTTGGGGAGGGAAAGAGGGAGAAAGAGCTGCTAGGAGGGGGAGAGTGCCAATTTCCCACGGCACACATGATCGCTCACGGCACACTGGTTGGGAAACACTGATGTATACATTGCAAGCATCGTTGATGACTATGTGAGGCCGCCCTGAGTCCCCCTTGTAGAGAGATGGGCGGGATAGAAGAATATGAAATATTTTGAGTGTATAAAAATTAATCTTACTCTTGTCTTCTACATAAGAGTAAAATCATCTTGTCTAGATTTCACTTCACTGCATGCAGATATTTTGCATGCCAACAAATCCATTACCTGTTAAGAAAGTGGCAGAATGCCTCAGGTTGGACGATGCCATAGAAAAGAAGAAATTGGATTGTAAATGTCACACTTTCTCTTTTTAAAAATATCTGCAGTCATGGGTATGTAACTTTAAGAAGCCTGAAACACACCCCAATTCCTTGACTCCCAGCACCACAGTGCTCAGCCCCTACGTCAAGTTTGGGTGCCTCTCTGCGCGGATGTTCTGGTGGAAACTGACCGAAGTCTACCGAGGGGTAAGAAGGGAAGTTTTTCAATTCTACAGTTTGCCACATTAAATAGGGACTATTGCCAGCAAAGGGTATTACAAAAAAATTTAAGCTGCAGGCAATTCATTTCTGATATTGCATGCTTAAGGTATCCAGTAAAGCCAGAGGCATGAACAGGTTAAAACCTTGGAACTGTATTTAATTTTAAAAATACAAATGAACAACCATGTTAACTGACCAACAGAATTGTATGGTCTTCCTGGACTGGGCCACAACCTTCTTTGACTTTAAAGCTCAAGTATACAGTGCAATTGTGCATTTTCCTTAAGGTAAAGGTTTCCCCTTGACATTCAGTTCAGTCATGTCTGACTCTGGGGGATGGTGCTCATCTCCATTTCTAAGCCGAAGAGCCAGCATTGATAGTAGACACCTCTAAGGTCATGTGGCCAGCATGATTTCATGGAGTGCTGTTAGCTTCCTGCAGAAGTGGGACTTCTTGATCTACTCACATGTGCATGTTTTTGAACTACTAGATATTTTTATTGTGTTGTTGATGTTTTGATTTTATTTTATTGTAATTTGATGTTTGTTCCTGGCCTCATGTAAGCCGCCCTGAGTCCCCATCGGGGAGAGGGTGGCGGGGTATAGTTTATTATTAGGTTGGCAGAAGCTGGGGCTAACAGTGGGAGCTCACCCCGCTCCCCGGATTCAAACTACCAACTTTCGGTCAGCAAATTCAGCAGTTTAACCCACTGCACCACCAGGGGGCCCAAGTTTTTTCCTTGGCTCTCTGAAATAACAGATGCAAGAATAACCAGTCTTTCTCTGCTACACTTCTCTAGAGGAAACACTCGGACCCTCCAGTCTCTTTATATGGGCAGCTTCTGTGGCGAGAGTTTTTCTACACGGCAGGAGCAGGGATCCCCAACTTTGATCGAATGGAGAACAATCCAGTTTGTGTGCAAGTGGATTGGGACAATAACCAGGAGTACCTGAGAGCATGGCGTGAGGTTGGTTATGCTTAGCAACATGGGTGAAACAGAAAACATCCATAAACATTTGTGGAGTGGCCGATTCCCTTCTTTTCCAACAGGCTAAACACATTATTCCTTACTATGCAGTAAATGCTAGCTGTTGCTTAAAGAACTGTATAGTGTTACCTAAAACCACTACTCACATCCCTGAGCTTTAACTTCTTTCTTGCTGACAGGGTCGGACTGGCTACCCTTTTATAGATGCCATCATGACACAGCTGCGCACAGAAGGCTGGATCCATCATTTAGCACGGCATGCTGTGGCTTGCTTCCTGACACGAGGAGATCTCTGGATATCATGGGAGGAAGGGCAAAAGGTAAAAGCAAGCTGGACACCCTCAGGTGAGCACTAGAGCTCTGAATCCGATCTGTGACTATGGGATATCTGCTTTAATTGAAACAGCAATTGGTCAGAAGAAGAATGAGCAGTGAGTGGATCAGGTCGCCCATCAAAGAGCTTTGATTTTTTTAAAGTAGGTGAAGTAGCTCAGTGGTGGGAAAATTGATGCTCCATTAACCCTACTAATCCCCAGAAATATTAAGTTTTCCAAACCGCCCTATTTTAGGTCTTTGAAGAACTGTTGCTGGATGCGGATTGGTCCTTGAATGCTGCCAACTGGCAGTGGCTTTCGGCAAGTGCCTTTTTCCACCAGTTCTTCCGGGTCTACTCACCAGTCGCCTTTGGCAAAAAGACTGACAAAAACGGAGAGTATATAAAGTAAGTATACTTTGAACAGATATTAAAATGCATCTGTATCTCGGATACAGAAAAGAGAGGGTAGCAGTGAGACCAAGCACATATAACATTTTATCTGTCTTGAGGGGCATATGAGCAGAACCGAATGAGATGTACTGGGAAATAATTAAAAACTCTTTTAATTAAAATATTTTTATCATGCTGTACATCAAAAATCCCTGTGTTGGTTTCAGACAAAGTATTATCCTATCTTGTGGAATGTTACACTCTGTCCTTGGGGCTCAGACATTGCATATTCTCAAAATTGCCAACTATTACTATTTAAGATAACAAGGAGAACATTCAGCTAGGTCTGTGCAGATTGATCTGATAGTGTAGCATTTCCTTTAGTCGCAAGCTCTTTCCTCTGATTTCACCCCTTGCACAGGAAGTACCTCCCCTTCTTGAGGAAGTTCCCCAGTGACTATATATATGAGCCGTGGAAAGCACCACGGAGCCTGCAGGAGCGTGCCGGCTGCATCATCGGCCAAGACTACCCCAAACCCATTGTCGAGCATGAAAAAGTCTACAAGAGGAACCTGGAACGGATGAAAGCAGCATATGCACGGCGGTCACCAAACCTGGCTGTCCAAGCGAAGGATGAAGTCAGCCAGAAGAAAGGTCAAGAGGCAGCTTTCAGACTACAGTGGTTTTATGACTCTCTGCTCATGTCCAGAATGAAAGTCAGGGCCAGCATTGGCCATGTAGAATAGATTGGCTTTGCTGTTCTGTCTTTTACCAGCCAAATGTTGACAAAGCTGAACACAGATGATTTAGGTTGAGAAGCATTCTTTTTCACCCCTTGTTTTAAAATCAGCTGGAGGCATACTTTTATATAGTATATATCCTATATATATATTAAATGAAAGATGTAGTTATCCTCCGAATACCCTGCTCCCCATGTTAATGTGAGTTACTGAGGAGCAGACCTACTGATAGAACAGAGGCTGAATAATGTCTTGTGCAAAAGAGATAAAAATGCCACCTGTGCTCATCTCTGTCTGAGGAAGAGATTGAACACAACCACACTCAGTCCAGAAATGCAGCACAATGTTCAGCTCTCAGTAGAGGTCAAAGGGGAAGGGGCAGGTCAGAGTAAGACACATAGCAGCAGCCTCTATTGCAGTGTTTCCCAACCTGTGGTCCGTGGACCACCAGTGGTCTGTAAGAACTAAAATATGGTCCACGGCTTCACCGTTACGACACGTTGCAACAAAAGAGTGCAGAGGCTTATTAAATATGGTTTTCTGTGAGCAAGCAGATGGTGACTAATGGATGGCATATGTTCTGTATCTAGAGCTTGAAACTAGAGTTGATGTGGTCTATCCGATGCAATTATTGATTGATTGATTGATTGATTTTAATATTTGTGAGTCGCCCTCCACGTCAGTGCTCCGGGCGACTTACACATAGAACACATAAAACAGTTCAATAGTTAAGCTAAAAAAATAAATAAAAATAATAATAAGAATTTGGTTAAAGGTCTAATAACTCAGGCTAAGTCTGGAAGGTGACCTTAGCCATAGGCCTTCGAAGAGCCAGGTCTTCAATGCGGTCAGGAACTGGGGCATGTCCAGGATAGCTCTCTGCTCCGCCCCGGCATCGAGTTCCAAAGAACAGGGGCCGCGATGGAGAAGGCTCTTCGTCTTGTGATGTCGAGGCGAGCCTCATTCACACCTGGGATGCGGAGAAGGTCCCTGTTCACTGGACGCGGTGGCCTTAAATGGACTGGTTCGAGCAGGCGGTCTTTTAAGTAAGCTGGGCCAGCGCCATGGAGAGCCTTGAAGGTGAGCGACAAGGTCTTATGGATGGCTCTGAGCTCGACTGGCAGCCAGTGCAGGCGCTGCAAAGATGGCGCGATATGGCATCTCAGCGGTGTCCCGGTGAGGAGTCTGGCGGCTGCATTCTGCACTAGCTGGATTTTGCGAGTGGTTGACTGCGGCAACCCACGTACAAGGCATTACAGTAGTCCAGCCGCGATGTCACTGTGGCATGGACCACCGTAGCCAGCGCATCTGATGGAAGGTAGGGAGCTAGTTGACGTGCCTGACGCAGGTGGAAGAAAGCTCCCTTACTTGTCGCAGCAACCTGGGCCTCTAGCGAGAGTCTTGAGTCCAGAATCACACCGAGACTCTTCACAGACGGGGCCGGATAAGCGGCTCTCCCTCAAAGAGAGGTAGCGGAATGGGTGGCTCTGGGTGTCCCGGCCATAGAATCTCCGTCTTTGCTGAATTGATCTTGAGTTTGTATGAGCGGAGCCATCTAGTCACTGCCTCTAGTCATTGTCTGAAGTTCTCAGGCACTGATGTTACGCCTGGCTCAAGCTTCAGCAGGAGCTGGGTGTCATCTGCATATTGATAGCACCCAAATCCAAAACTTCTGGCTATGCTTGCCAAGGGTTGGACATAGATGTTAAAAAGCAGTCCAGGGTGGATTTCTTGGACACTTGGCCTCGCCACTCAACACACTGCGAGCGGCCCCGTAGGAAGGAATCGAACCAGGCCAGAGCTGTGCCTTGAATCCCAGAGGCTGAAAGTCGTCGCAACAGCAGGTCATGATCCACCGTGTCGAACGCCCGCGGTGAGATCGAGTAGCACCAAGATCGCTGAGCCTCCCTTCTCCAATTGGCGGCGGATGTCGTCCGTAATGGCCACCAAAACGGTCTCAGTTCCGTGTCCGGAGCGGAAACCCGATTGGCAGGGGGTCCACTTCCTGAAGTTTCCAGGAATTCCTGTAGTTGATCGCTGCTGCCCGTTCAATCAGTTTCCCGAGGAAGGGTAGGTTTGAGACCGCCGGTAGCTTGCCGGCGTAGCTGGATCCAGATTCGCCTTCTTCAGCAGCGGGCGGACTCTAGCTTCCTTCAGAGCGTCGGAAAGCTCCCAGCCCAATGAGTGATTTATCAACCCTGTCAGAGTGGCCGAGAGGCTCCCGCACAGGACTTAATCAGATGGGACGGGCACGGGTCTGTAGAGCAGGTGGTTGCCCTTGCTGCGGCCAGGATTTGGTAATCTCCTCTGAGTTCAGGGCCTTGAACTGGTCGAGTTTCTGGCAGGGCGATGGAGCTGGGTTCCCATCCCGCTCCTCTCCTCGGATATAGGGGGTAAGTCATGCCTAAGAGCAGTTATTTTCTCAGTGAAGAAATCATGAAAATCTTCCGCTGTAATAGCTGAGTCTTCATTGTCTCTCGGTAGTGAATTGGGCGTAGCCAGGTCTCGAAACGATCTTAAAGATCTGTGCCGGGGCGCGATCGTGCCGCCGCTATTAGAGAGGAGTTGTAAATCTTCTTGGCCTCTTTGACCGCCCGTTCATATGTCCTGCGCATGTCTCTGAAGGCTGTTCTTGACGTCTGAGTTGGTTCCAGCTGCTTCCGCCTTCGCTTCAGCATTCGCAGGTCATCCGTGAACCATGGAGAGTGGACTCTTCGTGGACGGATCAGGCATCTGGGGGCTATTTGATCGATGGCTTTCGACAAAACTGAATTCCATCTGTCCACCCGCTGAATCGGCACCCTAAATATCTGAATCGGCACCCTAAATAACTGAATCTAAAGTTGACCAAAAACTGATTCGTAATCCTTTTGGTATTAATGTTGGAGAGTGGTCCCTTGTCAAAAAAAAAAGGTTGGGAACCACTGCTCTAAGCAATGTTATGCCATCAGCCAAATGGAAATCTTTAAATTAGATTTGCTCTGCTACTCGGAGATCTTGCTTGTTGCACAGGTGTAAATAGTGAATTACTGAATTATCAGCTTCTGCTTGTGCAAAGCACAACCTGGAAAATTCAGCAGTGTTTTAGAATAAAAGACAGTTGAAGCCCTGTCATCGGGAGTCTATGGGATCCCATTTTTCAGAGTTCTGGAACTAAATTTGTAAGCATCGGAATTGCACAATCGGGATCAAGCCATAAACTCCATAGATGATTAAGGAAAAAGGTCTCCAATTTAGATGAGTAAAATATAATTTGTAAAATAAAAAGTGGCCCTTTTCTCAGACAGTAATGACGGTAATGATAAGCCAAACTATACATTCAGAAGCTCCAACCAGTGTTTTGAATGTTTCTTTTTTTCCCTTTTAGGTGTCAACCGGAAGCGGCCTGAAGCTCCCATTAAAGCCAAGGTTCAGGCAAAGAAAGTGAAAACAAAAAGCAGCTGAAAGCAGAGTGTGATGCAGCAGGTGGCTTAAACATAATCAACAGCTATAGCAAATATATAATAAAGCAAATGTGCATAACTGAAATCAAGTCGAATATTTCTATGTCAGCATTCCTGCCTGTAGAAATCTTTCTGGCCCAACAATAAAACAATTTTGACATTATTTTTGTAGACTTATTTCCCTGTTTAAAAAATGAGCAGGTATATTTTAACATATCTTTCTGTCTGAGCTTTCTGCATCACTATTAACTTCAGGACATATATCATTTCGACATACAGGTCAAGAGCTGGTCAGGCTTTCTCAGCTTTCAGAAAGAAACAACTAGAAGAAAAGAAACCCAAAGAAATTGAGTCCTCCATATCCATAGGTTCTGTATCCATCGATTTGACCAACTCAAAAAATTTGAAAACCTATTCCAAAAGCAAACTTTGTTTTTGCCATGCCATGCCAAGCAATATGCTGATGCATAGGCACACCCTGCTGTAACCTGCCACAATTTCACTAATCCGTAGGCTCTCCCTGGCACACATTTGAGTTGTTCGCCATTGTATAGAACAGTGGTTCCCAACCTTTGGTTGTGGACTACCAGTGGTCCTCAAGAACCCAAATACAGTCCATGGCCTCACCATTATTACGGTGTTGCTTCAAAACCACGTGACAGTGAGAGCAATTGATTTCACGAAACTCTCTTATAGTGCCGAAGCAACAGGGATGTTGGGAGGGGAGAAGCTGACTACTCACGAAAGATTACTACTACCACATCAGCTCTAGATTATTAAATCTGGTTTTCTGTGGGCGAGCAGATGGCAACGACTGAATGGCATATGTTCTGTATCAGAAACTAGAGCTGATGTGATCTAACCAATGCAATTTTCTGAATCAGCACTTCAAATAACGAAACCGAATCTAAAGTTCACCCAAAACCCTTTTGGTACTAATGTTGGGGAGTGGTCCCTGGTCAAAAAAAGGTTGGGAGCCACTGGTATAGAATGTAACTTAAGCATCCATGGTTTTTAATATCCACAAGAGGTGGGGATAGATACCAAAATCAAACCCTAACTGATTTCGAGAAGCCACTGTACTTCAGAGTGGGCTCTGCTGTGTTCGTTCTCTCTCTCTCTCTCTCTCTCTCTCTCTTTTAAATAAACCTCTTTTCTGAGCTTGTGACTACAACTTAGGATGGAGACTGATAATAGTTTTTTTTACAAAGCTGGGAAAAAATATAAAAATACTACTTTGCATCATCTTTACACATATCTGTCATCTCTGATCAAAAATATTTTTGAAACCCAGAAGGGTAAAAATAAGGTAAGGATGCATACCAAAATCAATAATCTTTTCCCAACTGCTTTCACCTTGAAACAGCTTTTGTCCTTGCCTTCTCAAGTAGCTGAGTATTGAGATTTGCAAAAAAACAGCATTTAATTTCAAATCTGCTTTCTGATCTAAAAGATAAGAGTCCAAGATAACCAATTGTACTCGAGTTTTTGGCTATTGTTCACCGCATCAAGGTCACAGAAAGCCTTAAAGAGCTAGTGTGTTCAGGAGTGTTTTCTATGCCATTGACTTTTCAGAGCACAGCAAGCTCTAAGTTGTGACCAAATATTCATTTCATTTGTAATTTATCATAGGGCTGCACGGGGGGGGGGGACAAAAGCTTTGTGCAAGGAACCCCACCCCTCCCAGATGCTTCTTTCACCTGATTTCACTGATCAGAGGATTCCTGCACTATCAGGGAGATGATCCACATGACACTTACGGCTCCCTTCCACTCTATGACTCAACAACTGTTTCCTCCTCTGCAAGGTTTGGTCAATCTCAGGAATTTAAGCCAGAGCTCCAAAGGAAGAGCTTCTTAGCTTTCAGTGCTCCATTTGTCAACATGGCTATAAATAAAGATTCCAATAGTGGAGTAAGAAGCCAACCTGATTTCTGGGCTTAGGAGAAAGATGAAAGTTCAGTTCTTCCACAAGGGATGTTTCTGTGGTACACTTAGGGAAAAATCCTTGGTAAAGGTATCAATCCAACTAGCAATTACATCTCGAGCAGTGATCAGTTTCAACAATATCAAATGATTAGATGGCACAGAAGGCCATTATAGCAGAAAGTCCAATATTGGAAGAGCCACACTGAATTTCCTCTTTTTGAAAAATGCTGTGTCTTTTCATGCTGAAACTTGAGTGCTGCAGGTTTTCATGACTGCTAAGATTCAAAATAATTCAGTGCTTCATTATGCTTCATCAATCACATTGTGGGTGTTCTGTTTTTTCATCCAGTACTCAGCGTGAATCCATCTCCCATCTCTTCGTACTGAAATCAGGGATACCCAAGACTGCCACTTGTTGTAATCAATCCATGACGATGTTGATGATCAGATGGAAAGAAGAGGGAGCAGCTTCTCCCTATAAGGAAGCAAAACAATCAATTATACTATGTAACAAAATTGGGGGGGGGGGGGAATCTGTTCCTGGTTAGAAAGTATTATTGCCTGTTTAATTGTGCAGTACTTACTTTGAATAATAATAATAATAATAATCATCTTTATTTATATTCTGCCCTATCTCCTCAGAGGGACTCAGGGCGGATTCCGAACATAAAAAGGCAAACATTCAATGCCCAAACACAACAGCAATACACCCATAGTAATGAAATTTGGCAACCCAACATACATAAACAAATTATGACTTAACAACTAAAATTAAATAAAAACACTGTTATACATAAGACAAAATATCAATCATTGAACAGAAGCATCAATTTCCCAGCTCCTTGGGGGCAAGTGTATTGATCATTGCTCAAGGTATCTATTAAGCTGGTGGAGCGAACAGGGCATGGATATGGATGGTAGCTATTAACGAGAGGTAAAATGATAGTATTACCATTAAATACCTTTATAGTATCTCCATTCTTATCCTGAAACAAACTCCATCCCTCCCCTCTTTTCGTAAGAATTTGAAGACCTGGTGGTTTCAACAAATCTTCGAGAGTGACCAGTACTAGCTCAGCCCAGACACTGTCAGGACATGACCTTCCCCTCCTAATATATTACCCTGGCCTATACTACTACTATATTATAATTATATCCAGTTTATATTATACCAACCACTGCTCTGTGATCTAATAAGCCATTAGGCAGTTCCATCTTGTCCTGTACTGTGAATAATTGTAATATATAATATTTAATATTTATAATGTAATACAATATAACTATATATTATAATTTATATTTTATATTATATGTAATATTACTAATAAGTATTTTGGTATAATGTTATAGTACAATGTAATAAATAATATTAATATAAAATAATATAAAATATTGTTTTTATTTACTTTACAGTACTGAGTCCCCTTTGGGGTTAAATGCCAGATAAATCTTAAATTTTAATTTGCTTATTTATTACAGTACTGTACCTAAATGCCAGACCCATCTTATTTTAATTTGTACCAGTCTTAACCCGGCCTTTTTAAATTGTCCTTTCTATGCCTAAACAAATAGACATGAAGAATAGGCAGGATTTTCTTTTAATATTTATTTGTTGTTGGGTAATTCTATGCTTATGTTATTGTTATTGTTATTTTTGCTTATGTTGTGACTCTGTATGTTCTGATGTTGCTGCCTGGAAACCTCTCGGAGTCCCCCCGGGGAGATAACACGGTATATAAATAAAGTATTATTATTGTTATTGTTGTCCCTTAACAGCCATTTTCAGAAACCACTGAAACAGGGTAGAGGAGGAGTAGGAGAAGAGATGCTGAGTGGAAACCGTTAGGGAAAACTACCCTAAAATATATAGCAGAGCATCAAAAAAAAAAAAAACCGGATACAAAAGTTGAACATCAGCTCTTTAGCGAGCAAAGTGTGAAGTGCCATGTGATGTGGCTATAAAGAATTCAGAGCTTAGGACGCAAACATGCAGAGTCCAAACTTACAAATCGCAAAAGGTTTATTTACAACACAGAACAAACTACATTTCTTGATGGTAAAGAACTGGGTCTGAGCTACTCTAACGCCCATCCCTTCTAAGGTTTCAAGAGAGGGAAAACCATCCAAGCACATCACTCGAGACACACGCAGAGAGAGATCTCAAAGCACACAGCACATACTCGCCATACTGAAGTATACGAAGGCAAAAGTCAGATTCAAAAAGCTTGCAGTAGAAAAGTTTCCATTTTAAACCAACCAGAATGAGAGAAGAAAGTAAGAGGAGAGAAGAAATTAGATACTTTCCCACTGTCATACAGGAGACACAGGGGAAAGGAAACCCTTAGTCCAGTGATTTTCAACCAGTATGCTGCGGAACACTAGTGTGCCGTGAGAGATCATCAGGTATGCCGTGGGAAATTATTTTCGAACTTCGTTCATATATAAACTATAAGGCGCACCTGTCCCTTTAAGAAATAGAACCATAGCCCTCTCACGTCACTTAAGAAGTGACGCGAGTGTGCTATGGTCGCGCCATCTTGGATTCGCTCAGACGCGGCTAAGTAAACTAAGTTAGTTAGTGCTGCAGCTGCGCGTCAAGTGACAGTGGCAATTTGGGATCGCAGCAAGACAAGCGAGTGACAGTGATGGAGAAGTTTTTGAGAAGGGAAAATGCAAATGCCGAACAGGGCCCTGGACAAAATTATGACACAGATGAAGGCCCTAATAGGAGTGGTGGACAAAAGAAAAAAGAAAAGACGGTGAACTTGAAGCAATACAGCGAAAGCTATCTTTCATTCGGATTCGCTTTTACCGGGGATGCGACGGCACATGTCTGTGTGAGATGAGCTTCTCAAGCTTGACTGCGATAAAAACTAAAAACAGAGAGAGACTGACAGCTGTTGAGCAAGAGCTTCGTGTGTGTCTCTCTACCATTCCTCCCAGGATATTTATTTTGTGTACATTGAAGCAGGCCCAGGTTTCAGACTAAGTTAGTGTATAAATACATTTAAAAACATATTAACTATATGTATTACTGTGTTAGAGTGTCATTATGTGTCATTTTGGTTGGTGGTGTGCCCCAGGATTTTGTAAATGTAAAAAATGTGCCGCGGCTCAAAAAAGGTTGAAAATCACTGCCTTAGTCTATACTAAACTAAGTGCTCCTCATTGAGGACTTGAGACTTGGGTAGTGCGGGATTGGATTCCAACAGAAACAATATGGCTGTGTTACAGTAATAGGGGCAGATAGTTCCTAACTCCTGAGGAAGGAAGGAATTGAGATTGGAAAAGAGAAAAAGGTGGGACTCACCTTCAGAATGGATTCCCAGGTCTATGACCACATTTAGATGACATTTCTCTCTAGAAACTTCTCCCCCTTGATGAGTCTGTTGAAGGAAAACGCCTCCAGGTCGATTGTCTTGTATTTGCCATCGAAGATGAGCTCGGCGATGGCTTGGCCAACGGCTGGGGACTGCTGCAGACCATGCCCACTGAAGCCAGTAGCTAAGTAAAGGTTGTCCACCAGTGGGTGCAAACCAATTACAGGACTTTGGTCAAAAGTATTGTAGTCGTAATAACCGGCCCAAGAACTCTTCACCTATCAAAAGGTAACAATCAAGCTCCTGTCAATTACCTCACACTGCCAATATCTACAGACTGCATTCACTAATTCAAGTTATTAATTACTTTATTAAAATGTTTTTTAAAACTTTCTATAGTTCCGTGCTTTAATTGTATTATTTTTTTTATCTTACACTGAAATCCACTTTCAGTTCCATACAGAGAGAAATGGAGAAGGTTGCTATAGGTATTATTTTTAAAAGCAAAATTGATGCATTTATCACAGTCAAGACTGACAGAGAAACTTGTGGATGAGCTTTAAAAGGCACAAAAACACAGACTCTTCACTGTGCTGAATTCTCAAAAACGATACAAGGAAAGAAGGCATATAGAAATGACTCTTATGATTTGTCCTTTCCCACAGCCCTACCATAAAGAGCCAGGTCTATATGCGCTGTTTCACAGCATAGTTTTTTCTATGCTTTCAAGCCATTTCTGACTTATGGTAACCCTAAGGTTACTGATTTTCTTGGTAGGGTTTGTTCAGAAGAGATTTGCCTTTGCCTTCCTCTGAAGTTATGTCTTCGCGAAGGTCACCTACTGGATTTTCATAACACTATGTAACAAAATTTGAAAAACAAAATCTGTTCCTGGTTTGAAAGTGTTATTTCCTGTTCAATTGTGCAGTACTTACCATATATACTTGAGTTTACGCCAAGTTTTCCAGCCCTTTTTAAGGCTGAAAAAGCCCCCCTCAGCTTATACTCAAGTTAAAATTATTTATTATTTTACTGTTATTATTACATTTATTACTTTACTATATTATTACTATTTATTATTTTACTCTATTTATTATTGTTGTTATTATTACATTTATTATTTTACTCTATTTATTATTATTAGGATATGTAAACACATTTACATTTGAGGAGGAAAGTCTTATTTTGAATTACAGATTTATGTAAATATTTAAAAATACTTAAGCTACTGATACCTTAATGTAATTTTATTGGCATCTATTTTTATTTTGAAATTTACCAGTAGCTGCTGCATTTCCCACTCTCGGCTTATACTCAAGTCAGTAAGTTTTCCCAGTTTTTTGAGGTAAAATTAGGTACCTCGCCTTATACTCGAGTAGATGCTAATTGTTTTTAGATGTTAGATACTTTAAGATGTTTTGGGTATTTAGTTGTGTGTTTTTACTGTAAATCGCCCAGAGACATCTGGGATGGGCGATTAATAAATCCCTAAATAAATAAATAAATAAATAAATAAATAAATACAGTACTATGAAAGTAGTTATTATACTCCAGACTTGGTTTTTGTGAGACTTTGTAATTTTCCTTAATGAAAATGTTTAACCTTTGCAGACCACAAAGTTTTTGCAGTTAAAAATAACCCTTTTCCATATTTTTATGATATAACCAATTAGGAAATGACATTTATAACCCAGGAGCAAAAATTATGTTACAGAGTATAATGTAATGATCAATTCATTACACCACTGGTTCCTTAGCTGAAAGTTGCTGCTTGTTATTTTACCATAACTGGGCTGTGTTGCACTCGCATTGTGCTTTAAAAGGACATTTGAGAACCTCCTTCCATCACTTTACCTTTAAGGATTCAAAGCAAGGCACCCGATGGGCCAAGTTGGGCCAGACCTTCTCTTGGAAAAACTCATGATCTACTTCCAAGTCCTGGGTATCTGGTTCTTCCTCCTGAGAAGGGATAGCAAACACTAATCTAAACAGAAAGGTGTATGAGAAGCACTAGCGTACACAAGCTGTTTGTCTGAAGAACACAGCACTGGTTTCAATGCTTGGTATGAATCAAGAAAACCTAGCCCTGAATTATTTCAGTCAAAATGGTTTTGGATCATCCAGATAAAGTCAAACGTATATACTAGTTGAGTATCCCTTATCTTAAACGATTGAAACTAAATGTGTTTTGGCTTTCAGATTGTGGAATATTTGAATATTCATAATATTGGAGATGAGACCCAAGTCTAAACATGGAATTCATTTATGTTATGTTCTACATGTAACTGAAAGTGCACTGACACAACAATATTTTCAAATATTGGAAATACCATATGTGCGATTTTACAGGCACCAGAATGGAGACGCAAAGGAGTCACTAACTCAACCGATGTAGACAATTTTGAATTTTGTAGCATTTCAGATTTCCAAACAGGGATACTCAATCTGCATATGTCACACTGAACCCTTTGAGAGGATATTTTTAGGGGGAAATAATAGAATCCTAGAACTGGAAGAGACCACAAGGTCCATTCAGTCCACCACGTCCCCGCCATGCAGTAAAATACAATCAAAGCACCCTTGACAGATGGCAATCCAGCCTCCGATTCAAAATCTCCAGAGAAGGACACTCTGCCACACTCCAAGGAACCACATTCCATCTCTGAACAGTTTTTTACCATCAGGAAGATCTTCCACATGTTTAGGAGGATTTATGGTTTTATTATGTTTTTATGTGTAATTGAAAATTTTAGCTATGTTTAAATGTTTTATCTGTTTTTATATTGTTCGGGTATCGAACTGTGCCGCTTTGTAAACTGCCATGAGTCGCCCTTGGGCTGAGAATGGCGATATAGAAATGTAATAAATAAATAAATAGGTCCAAGTCCTAGTCTGTAGAGAAGCACCCCCGACAACCCAACAAACTAGCTCAATCCTGCAGAATTCTTGCAAGATCACTTCCCTACGTGTCATTAAAAGAATGCAGCTGCCAGTATGGCCATAGTCCTCTTTGTCTAAGGGCTCCTTTAGATCAGCTCCCAATGAAATCACAATAAACTCACTTCTGTGGGACTTATGCCACCAAGGTAGTTGCCACCCAAGCCTTCTCTCCGGCAGTAAGCTCCTGAAGTGTCTATTAGCATTGGGCACCCCAAGCCAGGCCCATCAGGGCAGTGCCACACGTAAACGTACCTAGTGGCAAAAGGATAAGGAGATATTTGAAGCAACATTTAAGAAAACATCTAAAATCTCTGTTCACTTATTGTCTCACAAGGCATTTAAAAAAGTTCTTTGTAATCTTTTCCCGAGCTGTTTTGGTGTGTTATAGCCATTGGTCTTCTAGAAAAGTAATGGAAGCAATGTAACAAGATTGTATGAAATTATTTTTCTTTGTAATCAACCTTGGGTCCTATATTGGGAGAAAGACAGAATTCTGCATTGGGAAATGCGGCAGCTACTAGTAAATTTCAAAATAAAAATAGATACCAATAAAATTACATAAACTGAGGCATCAGTAGGTTAAATGTTTTTGAATATGTACATAAAACTATAATTTAAGATAAGACTATTCAACTCTGATTAATCCATTATTCTAAACTTCTTCAATGTACATGTGTTTATGTATTCTTCCAATATTAATAAAGGGAGTAAAATAATGCATGCAATAAAATAATATTAGAGTAAAATAATGGAAATGTAATAACAGAAATAATAGAGTAAAATAATAAATGTAATAAAATAATAACAGGGTAAAATCTGTATACCTTCTGTATACCTTTATAAAGAGGAATGTTTGTATGTATGTGTGTATGCGGAGGGCGGAAGGGCGGGAGGGCAGAAGGGTGGATATGTGGCAGCCACTTTCGCAGGCCACAGCGACCAGCGCGGGTGATGGACCTGCACCAAACTTGGTACACATAACCCCCCTAACCCCCTTTACGTCTTGGTGCGGTTCGGGGGACATGACCCATGGATTATGGGATTTGTAGTACTTTCAAACACTTTGGTTCCCACAGACCACTGAGGCCACCAAAAAGGACCAATACAGACCACACTTAGCACACACAGCCCCCATGACCCACTCTACGTCCTGGTGCAGTTTGGTGGAGGGTGGACCATGGATGATGGGACTTGCAGTACCTTCCCTCACTTTCCAAGCCTGCTACAAACCTAATCCAATGACTGATCAACACCAAACCTGGCACACAGAGCCCTCGTGACCCACTCTACATCCTGGTGCTGTTTTGTGTGAGACGGACCACGGATGATGGGACTTGAAGTACCTTCACTCACTTCCTAAAAACAATGCACCCTCATTCATTCACCAATACAGACCAAACTTAGCACACAGAGCCCCCATGACCCAATCTACATCCTACTACACTTTGGGGGAGGGTGGACCAGAGATGATGGGACTTCCACTACCTTCAGTAATTTCATGATACCACTGCAACTCCCAATAATGATGGATCAAGACCAAACTTGCCACACAGAGCCCCCATGACCCACTCTACATCCTGCTGCACTTCTCAAATAACCCGGGCACCGCCGGGTCCTCAGCTAGTAATATATAAGTTTGAGTCTAGTATAAGCAGAGGGGGTCTTTTTCAGCCTAAAAAAGGGGGCTGAAAAACTTGAGTATATATGGTACATATTTTCTTCTCTATCCAAATCTTAGCCACAGAATATCTCTCTCTCTCTCCTGAGACTGAAGAGGCACATTAAACAGGACATTACAAAGGCTGTGTTTAACCAAACCTTTTCTTAGGTTCCACTGGCAACTTGACTCCAGACACTGAATCTGGAGGCCCAGTCCCAATGCCAGCCATCTCTGCCACTTTGCTTGACCAGGCTCCTGCTGCATTCACCACGAGGGAACACTCGATTGTGACATATTCAGTACTGTTGGGCCTCTGGACCTAGATGGGTTACACAGCGAGAAAGAACTCACAATGTTTTACTAGATGTACAGAAGGCTCCTTGAGTGCTGATGACAGGGTTCAGGAAAAAGATGGTAAGCAAACAAGAGGTATCCCTTAACATCCCACAACGAATTCAAGGATTTGCTGCTCTACAGAAGTGGAAGATGACATCCCAATGTATTATTTTTACTTTGGAAAAAAAAAGCGAGACTGTCACTTTTAAGTCAGTCCTCTCTTGTTTCCCTTAATCCTCCTTTTCGATTCACAATGTTGCCTGGAAAAGCATACCCCAATAAATTAGTTAGAAAAACAGGGCACCGGGAATGTGGCGCAGCTGGCTGGGTGTCAGCTGCATAAGATCTCTAGTGCCCAGAAGGTCATGAGTTGAGGCCTACCCAGGTCGGGGTGAGCTCTCAACCAATTGTGTAGTTCGTTGTCGACCTTTGCTACCCGAAAATCAGTTGCATCTGTCAAGTAGGAAATTTAGGTATCACTTTGTGTGGGGAGGCTAAATTTATCCAGGAAGTACACAAAAAAGAATGAAGGAATGCGACAGCTCCTCCTGGTGGCCGGAAGCTGGAATGTTAAATTGCCTCTATGTCTGTCTATATATGCTGTATGTCAATGGCATTGAATGTTTGCCTGTATATGTGCATTGTGATCCGCCCTGAGTCCCCTGCGGGGTGAGAAGGGCAGAATATAAATGATATAAATAAATAAATAAACCTTGCTGTGCTGAACTCAATGTTGGTTCACAGTGAGCGGGGAAGAGCAATTAGGTCTATGGGAAGGAGGACACAAATATACATGATAGTGGCCCTAACACTAGACAAGAGCATCAATGCAGCTCCTTGTGCCTGAAGTATCCTTACCTCTTGTCTATTAGAAGCAATAAAGCAGGCAGATAGCCAAGAATCCATTGGTACTAGAATCAAGTTTATTCTTCTGCTGGCCTTAAACATCTGACATATGCAATCAACACTAAATTATCTTCCTAGCCTGCCTTCTTCACCTTTTCTCAAACTGTGCAAGGCAGGGCATATTTGGATACTTTTTCAGAGGCATCTTACTAGCACTTCAAAATGCCCACAGGAGCATCTCAAAATGCCTAAAGCTTCCACTCAGCCTCAATTAAAATAGTGAGAAACATGACTTACATTAACATATTTGATACGGGAAAAATCAATTCGCTCTCCAGCCTGTGTCGTCGCTTCTGTGACATCCGAAGTGAAAGCTGAACAGGGTCGAGAAGCATAGAAAGAGCTACAAATTAAACTGTAAATTAAGTGATGTAAAAAAAGGGGATACACGTGTGACAGTGTAGTTAATAATAAAACCTGTCCAAATAAATTAGCAAAATCAATTAAAATGCCTGGGAAAATAAAAAATATTTGCATAATTATTTTTATTTCAGATAAACCTGTTTGGAGGGAGTACGCTGTAACTTAGATGTCTAAGTTGGAGTGATCGTCATGCTTTTGATGGAAGAGGACATGAAAAAGGGACTTGGCAGAACTTAAAACAGCCAGATTGATGTATTCACAGAATTATGCAAATCAAAGTTGTTTACTAGATTTATGGAATCAGAACACAAATTTATCCTTCATTTCCTTTTTTCTGTTTCCAAAATTTACACTTATTATTATTATTTACCTCATATATACCCTGCCCATATCAGCCCGCAGGTGACTCGGGGCGGCGAACAATTAGCACAATTTGATGCCGTTTAAAAACATACAAGAATAGAATAAAACATCTCATTACAATATCTAAAAACATCAAAACATCAAAAACAATAAAAAACTATTTTTAACCAATTTTTTAAAAAACGATGTTGTCATATTCAGTCTATTATCCATTCCGTCGTCGTTGTCGTTCCTAGGTCAATTCCAATTCAGTTAACCAATTAAGCTGAAACTCCAAATGCTTGCTCGAAGAGCCAAGTTTTCAATTTTTTTCAAAAAGTAAGGAGGGAGGGAGCCGATCCGATATCCCTGGGCAGGGAGTCCCACAGACTCGAGACCACTACAGAGAAAGCCCTGTCCCTCGTTCCCGCCAGACGTGCTTGTGAAGCCAGCCGGATCGAGAACAGGGCCTCCCCTGATGATCTCAAATCCCTGGTGGGTTCATAGGGAGAGACACGTTCGGATAGATAAGCTGGGCCAGAACCATCTAGGGCTTTATAGGCTAAGAGCCTAGGAGTAAGAGATGGATGCCAGACCTTCATTTTAAAGCACAATAAGGGTTACTGCTGAGTTTATTGTATATGGGCACTTCACAATGCCACACTTAACCTTAAGTAAAGCATTCACTTTTCATCCTGCAACCATGTTGATACAAAGCAAAGCAATGGCATCAGAAAAAAGTATTAAAAGGAAGGAAGGGAAAGGGGGAGGAATCTAGCAGCACCATTAAGACGGATTGCTCTATCTTACTATGTCAATATCCCTTTCTTAGCTCAGGGGCCCTTACAGAGTGATATTAAAGCCACAGGTTTTTAAAGCATAGTTCCTCAGTGATAGGACTGGGACAATAAGATACAGAAAGGTACAAATTGTGATCCTGGACATAAATTTTCAAAGAGCTTTGGCAGATGATACTGGTCTTCCAAGTGACTGGTAGTAGAAAAAGTATTTGCATAATTATTTTTGTTTCAGATAAACCTGTTTGGAGGGAGCACGTTGTAACTCAGATGTTTTATTGCATTGTCGTGTCAGTTTTAACAAAGCAGCTATCTGCCAGAACCAATTAAATCCTCAAATGCTTGCCACTCTCTAGGTCAGAGACCGAACTGCTTGGTAATGGTAAAGAAGGTGGCATGGCAGTAGTATCAAGAAAGGAAAAACTCACATGTCACTTCACCACAGCTCTGGTAGGCACCCATTGAGATTGCTTTGTTTCGTAAGGCATTCAGGAGAGTCCAAGGGTCAAACCAACCCTCATTTTCCAGCCCTAAAAGACAAAATACCGTAGGATATAAGAAAGAAATTCTAGTTTAGCTCTCCAAAGATTTGGCACTAAAATAACCTGCAAATTTCAAAAAAAATTATCGTTATTTATTTATGTTACAGTTTCACTTTAACTTGCATAGAAAAAAACCCACACCCTCCAACTCTTTACTCAAGATAACAATGTTGATGATATGTGTTTCATTAAACAGAGTCCATTACCACAGGAAGCCAACGCAACACCATCTGTATTCATCCATGGATATTTCTTTTTCAGTTCTGTTGGTGAAAGCAGAGACACCTTTGCGCCTTCCATCCTGAAAAACCATTAAGAATTCTTATTAAAATGCAGAACAGGCACGGGCAAACTTTGGCCCTCCTTCCAGGTGTTTTGGACTTCTACTTCCACAATTCCTAACAGTCTCAGGCCCTTTCCTTTCCCCCTTCAACCGCTTGGCTGAGGGAGGAAAGGAAAGGGCTTGGGGCTATTAGGAATTGTGGGAGTTGAAGTCCAAAACACCTGTAGGGCTGAAGTTTGCCCATGCCTGGGCTAGAATCTTGGAAAACCAAAATTGTTGGCTAATCAAAACATCAGCTAAACAGTTGCTCCAATTAAAGAAGATGGGAAAGGGATGTTATGTTCATGATTTTGAGTTACAGAAAAGGTACTTGCAGAGGGAGGAGCCAGGCAAGTTCGGCTAGTGCCAGCCAATCATAGCATGGCAAATGCTGTGGAGGGAGGGGGCTACAGGGGAGAAGAGAAGTGGGTTTGGACTAGATGACTCTTGTGGTCAAAACTGTGGCTTTTTCTCACCGAAGGCAGGGGAAAAATGACAGGGAAAGATTGCAGAGAGATGGAGAAAGATGTCTAGAAATAGGATAGTCAGCTGCGGGGAAAAATATAAACAGGATTTGGGGGAGACGTGAATGATAAAAAATTTGGGGATTTAATATGAAATCTAATTTTGTATTAATAAACCCAGCTCTTCCTGTTATTTTTTTATAAGAAAGAATCTGGTCATGTTTACCACAATGAACCCACTGGTTAATACATCTACTGGTCCATACAGAGATTGCCTTGAGGCCAGAAAGGGATTTTTTGGGAGAAAGGTGAGTGAAGGTAGCTCAAGGATTAGAGCTGTGGGCAGGAGATCCATCACATTACTTTTCCTAAGCGGAAGTAATTTGTACATTTTACATGACCCAAATTGGCTTAAATAAGCAAGGACGGAATCCAATCCCCAACAATAAATATTTTTATATATCCAATGAGCCCATACATTCATTGCTTTCATCATCACAACAACCTTATTAGCTTTACTTTTAGATGTATAGGGAGAAAATGGAAAGAGAACTGGGTCCTTCAAACTAGGAGGGGCTCTCTACTGAGGAAGCAGAGAACCATAATTGATTTAAGGTCAAACATAAAGAAAACATGATATTGCCCATGACCTCAGGCACTCTATCATCTGAGACACTGCCTTCCTTTCTCCTCAACGCCCATAGCATCCAATGTCCCCATACCTTTGAACTTTCACATTCTCCTCCAGGATTGCAGCTGTGTCTTCTGAAGCCAGGAAAAGATAGCCTGAAGGATTAAACTGAACATCTACTGGTGGCTGGCCAATAACATGAAGGTAGTCCTGGAACCAAAAAGTAATGAATTGAACTTTCCAATGTCCGCTTTATTAATAAGCCCTTACTGAAAGCTCCATATTATAGAGGGGATTGAAGACTGAGAGAACAGTAGCTTCTCAAGACCTAACCTGCTTCATATATTGCAGTGTGAACAATCTAGGCCTGTTAACTCAATAAACGACACAGCCTTCAGTGGGAAATTCTATAACAAGTGGGCATTCACCGACATTCACTTTGGCCTCTGTGCTAGGGAGTCCATTTTGGGGAAAGGGTAGGACATACATTAAAGAAATGCAGAAAGATAACAAGGGCTGGATAATTTATGTAAGACGATGAGCAAATGAAACAATTCTTATGGCTATAAGGAGACATTTTTGGAAATCCTGTAGTGTGAATACAATTCCCAACATGTAAGTAAATACAAAAACTACATCTCTAACTATTACCAAACATAAACACATATAGGCTGAAACGGCTATCTACTTGACCTTTTGCATATCCTACAACAGTCTTAAAACTGAATTTAAGAGAAATCAGGACACCACTGTGAATGCTAAGCCTGCACCAGGAATGTGGCACAGTTGGCTGTCAGCTGCATAAGATCTCTCTGACCAGTAGGTCATGAGTTCGAGGCCTGCCTGGGTCGAGGTGGGTGCTCGACCTTGTGTAGCCTGCTGTCGACCTTTGCAGCCCGAAAGACAGTTCATTTGTCAAGTAGGAGATAAAGGTACCACATTAAGTGGGGAAGCAAATTTTGACTGATTTATGAGGCCATAAAGAACTCGAGGAATGTGGAAAAACAACAAAGGGACACTGGAAAATGCTGAGAGAGATGAGGAGTGCATCAGCTTCCCCTGGTGGCCAGAGGTTTGCCTCTGTCCGTCTATATATGTCTAAAATAGGTCATATATGTTGTCTATATGTGTTGAACTGCAGGGATTGTCTACAAGTATGTGTACTGGAATCCGCTCTGAGTCCCCTTCGGGGTGAGAAGAGTGGAATATAAATGAAGTAAATAAATAAATATTGGGATGCCTCCCAACATTTCTATTCAGGCAGTTCTCAGAACACCTGAATGTCTAAAACAGATGCAATGGAGTACATGGCAAAACTTCTCCCAGTACAGAGCTTTAGCAACAAACATACCTGATGACAATTAAAAGCATGTACAGCTCAGGAATTACAAATTAATCATATATTTCGGTATGCCATCATTGTATTCTTGACATCGACAGCTCTATAAGAATTCATTGCTATATGTCCTCCTTCGAGGTAATGTGCCAGGCCATTTAGCTGTTTCATGGACTCTGATAGAGACTGTCAGAAACAACAGAGGCAGGCAAACAGCAAAAATAATCCAGCAATCCCAGGAAATCCTAGCTAGCATGACATACGTCAATTAAGCGCAAGAAGTTTGCTGAAAACAGGCTCATCTGGATGTTTTCTGGTATTGAATATTGCTGCCGTATCCCCCCAACAGAGAGTACTGTGGATGCTTTCGCATACTGCAATAAAAAAGAGAAAAAGGGGGTTGTTACTTATAGTACAATTGAATACTCTTCCTAATGTTTTTGGATCACAGTAAATGACCCCAAGTCACCCAGAAGCTTCAAGATATTACCAGAGGGGTGGTCATGCTCAGTTGCTTCAATTAGGGAAAGGACTCTTGTGATATCCTGAAGCCTTAACAAGTTTTTATTTACTAACATGTATAATTTGTTAAGACTTTTTGGTGTCCCAATACTCTTTATAGTGACTAAACAGGCATTTCCAGATAGGTATCCATGGCCTAGTCTGGTGAATACATGACTTCAACACATAATGTTGGCATCCCCCACCCCGAAAAGCAACACCTATTTTTGGGGGGTTGAGATCCAGCAAGTTAAGATTCAACAGTAAGAAATTAACATCCAACAGTTAAAATTAAACAATGAATTCAATTATTACACCAGAATTGAATGATTGAAAGATTGGCCTAAATCAACACGCACCCTTGCAGAGCTCTGACAACTCACACTGAGGTCCCGTTCAACCACCACAACTCGAATGGCACCTCTCCGGGGCTCATTCCTCTTCAACCAGTAGGCAATCGACCATCCCACTACACCTCCTCCAACAATGACCACATCAGCCCGCTCAGGAGGCAGATCTCTTGACATAGGCAAAAGGTTCAGGTCGCTGCCAGGCAAGATCCCCTTCACCTTCTGCTGGAACTTGTCAAATCCCTTTCCCAAATCTGGAAGGACAGACACAGTGATGTATTTACTGAAAGCATTTATTTATTACTGCTCAGTCCACCAGGGTTCTCAAGATGATAAACATATGAAAACATCGAACATAACTTGTTAAGAACAATTTAAAAACAATAATTTTAAATATTCAGGGAAATCACTCCTGGTTTTGATGACCCAAGACTGTGTAAAACAAAGCTTTATATCTGCCCACCAGAAACTCAACAGAGAAAGGGACATTCAACAAGACCTCTGCTGAGAATAAAATATTTCAGGAACACTTCTGCAGGCAACCTCATATGAAAAGAAGGCATCACCTGCACATATTGATAATGTTGGCTTCAGTTGGAGATCCAGTCCGACGTCATTTGCGGGACATGCTTAGATGAGATTCAGCATTTTCCCACTACAAAGCATTTTAGGGAAATATGGTTTTAATATGAATGAAGAGATTTGTGTTTCAGGGAAACGTGTATATCATATTCTTGTTCTCACAAGACAAAGATTTCCAAGGAACATCCAGATGATTCCCCATGAATTCTCAAGGCATATAATAAAGAGGACCGGGAGGATTTCCTTTCAAATGGGCCTCACCCAGCACTATGTTTGTGCCATTGACAAAAACTGGGAATTTGTAACAGACAAAGACTGGTCCATGGACCACAATTTTAAATAGACTTAAATAATATACTAGGGTAGGCAATTACAGTAAGTCCAAGAAGCGTTCTCTGGTACTTTGACCAAACTGGCTGAAAAAAATAAGAAAAACAAACACAAAAGGGTTTGAAGTTACCTGTTTTTGAAAAACACACACACATTTTTTTTAATGTTAAGAAAAAAAAGTACATTTATATCCCACTTTTTCTCTCCATACAGAGACTCAAAGCGGCTCACAATGAAAGCATTGAAATACAACTTAAGATATACAAAAATACAAGTATTAAAACATTACTGAACCTCATTAAAAGCATATAAAATAACAGCAGACCCTGACAATCTTAAAAATCTTCTTTTTAAAAGCCTTCCTGAATAAAAAAAAAGTTTTAACCTGCTGCCTGAAGGACAACAGGGAGGGGGGCATTCTGGCTTTGCTGGGCAGAGAGTTCCAGAGTTGAGGGGGAACCACCAAGAAGGACTTCTCTCTCGTTCCAACAAAGCGAGCTTGAGATCGAGGTGGGACCGAGAGAAGGGCCTCTCCTGATGATCTCAGGGCCCGGGCAGATTCGTACAAAGGGATGCGGTCAGCCAAACAGCCTGGAACTGAACTGTCAGGGCATGAAAGGGGATTTTGATATCTCATTAATAGGTGTAATACATTCCTGGAAGCTTTCAGAAGACAAAATACACAAGGAGACTGTATTGTATCAAAAATAACGTGTATATTAACATGTAAACAAACTAGTGGAAGACGCTGACAGAGAACAATAACATTAGTAGCTCTCAGGCGCTTGCATGAACAATAAAGATGTAAATACCATACATTGAAAGCGCAGCGTGGTTCCCAGGCGAAGTTCCAAGGAGGTGTAAACAAAGGGAGGAACCACAACACGGTCAGCGATGCAAGCGGTAACATGGCCCCATCATAGGGGCCCTTCAGGTCCATGGAATCACCTATGATGGGGCCATGTTACTGCACGATATTATGTGTTCTGTGAAACGCCTGTGATTTATACTGCACCTGGCCGCTTGAAAAAGCCCTTACACGGCGAAACGGATGGGGCCCCTGCAGCTGAAACCGTTGCGGTGTGCCCGGCGTTTTCGAGTGGCTTGCATCGCTGACCGTGTTGTGGTTCCTCCCTTTGGCTGCCCCGGAGGACGGCGTGTTCTGCTCGGGCATAGAGGCACAGCACATCCGCGCAGTTTCGCTCCTGGCTATCGGCCGTTTTGGAGCCTGGATTACAAACCAAGGCTCCAAAATAGCCTTCAACGCGTATTGACTGCGGTTTGGGATCAGTGCGGCTTTGACTCCTTGTTTATCTTTCCCTTCCACCTGTGTATTCGATCCCCATCCTTGATTGTTTACCTCGCTGCCCTTCTGAGCTTGTTTACACCTCCTTGGGACTTCGCCTGGGAACCACGCTGCGCTTTCAATGTATGGTATTTACATCTTTATTGTTCATGCAAGCGCCTGAGAGCTACTAATGTTATTGTTCTCTGTCAGCGTCTTCCACTAGTTTGTTTACATGTTAATATACACGTTATTTTTGATACAATACAGTCTCCTTGTGTGTTTTGCTACTTTAAATTTGCAGTATATGAACTGTTAGTGTGTGGCTTTCAGAAGACAGCAATTCACCCTTTAACCATGTCAGAAAAGGGTGGTTCAGATGGTAACAAAAACAGCCTTGGAAGAGACACACTTTGCCCACTACTGTAATAATACATTCAAGCAATATTAATCATTAGCTTGAACTTATCTATGGGTAGAAGCCATCTGAGAAGGTCAATTAATTATGAACATTTGTTACACTTGCATTTCATTCTGCTCCAATTTTACACACCATTTTAACATCACTTTTTGCCTTTACAACAGATTTCACTTTTTTTGAATCTGTCTGTATTTATATTTTAGTAATCTCGTCTATACTTTACCAATATGCACTTTGATCTTTCTTTTTTTGCAAATAAATTGAGTACCAGTTATGAGAACATGGAAGGATAGAAATAAAGGAGAAAAGAGATTGAGTGGCAGGGCAACATGCCCTTTCAGGAGAGGTCTGGACTCCTCATTCAACGTATGAACAACTTTGGAAGGCCACCAACAAAGTGCAACCTATCACCACAGTTCCAGGAAACACCAATAATGTATTCAGGATTAAAGCTTTTGCCAAGACCTGGACTCTTTAATTGCATTAATTTGTAATTTCACACCTTGAATGTCATGCCCTGGTTCATCGTACAATATTCTGAGGTCTAAACATGCCAAGTTCCATCAGAACAAAACCTTTGAACACAAGACCATGTAAATGTTTGACTGCTTCATATGATCTTACTTCAATTTCAACTTCTATTGATATGATAGTAGAATTTGTCTTGGTATGAATTTTCTAACACTGTTGTCCAAGGCTTTTCTGGCTGTAATCACTGGGTGTTTTTTTCGGGCTGTATGGCCATGTTCCAGTAACATATTTTCCTGCTGTTTCGCCTGCATTTGTGGCAAGCTTTCTCAGAAGTTTGTTCAGAGGTCTTTTTCCAACAGACCCCTGAACAAACCCAGAGGAAGCTTGCCACAGATGCAGGCAAAAGGTCAGGAGAAAATGCTTCTGAATCCTGCCCCATCTTTCCAAAAGGGATTCAGAGTGGCTTACAAGGCAACACTGTGCAAAACAAAACACATAAAATATACAACAAAATTTGCCAAAATCACATTAGATACCCATATAATGGGAACTTTTATAATATTGTTTAGGGGTTGATTAGGACTCCCATTAGCTCCAAACTTAGTCAGGATGGTATATGCCTTTCTAAAGGGGACATCAGTAACCGCTTACCTTTTTGCAAGTATTTACATTACATATAAGCACAATAATGGTAAATTTTATAATCTGCAACCCAATAAATTAATATAACTAAGTTGGAATAATAAATGCCATAATTTAGTCCCAGTTAGAAATTCCATCCACAAACGCAATCTCCTGTCAGGCATTCAAATTGTGGTTCCTCGTGTCCACTTTCTCTTTGTCATACTTATCAGCTATTCTGTAAGTATTGTTTTGAAAAAAACAGCAAATGATCTTAATTTTTCAAGTTCAGTTAATAGCTTAGTTAAAATATAATTTTTAGCTGTGTGGTGTTTAGTTTGTTGCAATTCTGTGTTATTGTTTGATGTTGATGTTTATTGTGTTCTTACCCAATCTATGGTAGTTTTATTTGTTTGTTGGTTGCACTTTACAACACTGAATATTTGTCTCTGTATGCTGATAAACGGCTTGAGTCCCAATTGGGGAGATAGGACGGAATACAAATAAAGTTTATTGTTATTATTAGATTGAATGAAGTAATGGATGAAATACAAGACCATAGCAGCCAATCCATTCCTATCCCCCCCCCCTTTTTGGGTGCATCTACACCAGGCATGGTCAAACTTGGCCCCTCCAGGAGTTTTGGACTTCAACTCCCACAATTCCTGAGAGTTGAAGTCCAAAACACCTGGAGGTCCCAAGTTTGACCATGCCTGGTCTAGGAGTTCCCCCAAATGGTTATGCTCCATTATGTCAGGAAAGGTGCTTCAAGCCTAGAGGCTTGAAGGGGGCTCAGGCAAAAGCAAACCCTCAAAACTTCCTCATCTTCAAGGTGGGAAAGGTGCTTGCACCAAACAAACTCCTGGATTTCTCCGTTTTTGCTTTCCTGATTGTTGAACAAGTGGTCACTCTCGGATGGACACCATTGTGGTTCCAGGTTCAATTCCAAACTGAAGACATCTGGTATAGGACTCTTGCTATCAGGGTGGTTTTGCCTTGCCCAAAGCTTGTGCCTTCCAGAAGTACAGGCCATCGTTCAGTTACAAACATCAGACTTACTAACTACTCAAGAGTTAGGAAAGGGGTTGGACTGGATGGCCCACAAGGTCTCGAGGATTCTAGGACTGGATGGCTTTTGGGCGATCCTTCCAAATCTATGGTACTTGTTTTTTATTCGTTCAGTCACTTCGGACTCTTCATGACCCCATGGACCAGCCCACGCCAGAGCTCCCCCGTCAGCCGTCACCTCCCCCAGCTCCTTCAGGGTCAAGCCAGTCACTTCAAGGATACCATCCATCTTGCCCTTGGTCGGCCCCTCTTCCTTTTTCCTTCCAATTTCCCCAGCACCATTGTCTGCCCTAAGCTTTCTTGTCTTCTCATGATGTGGCCAAAGTACTTCATTTTTGCCTCCAATGAGCAGTTGGGCTTGATTTCCTGAAATATGGACTGGTTGGATCTTCTTGCAGTCCGAGGCACTCTCAGAACTTTCCTCCAACATCATAGTTCAAAAGCATCTATCTTGCTTCACTCAGTCTTCCCTGTGGTTCAGTTCTCACATCCATTGGTTACTACGGGGAATATCATTGCTTTGACTATGCGGATCTTCGTTGCCAGTGTGGTGTTTCTACTCTTCACTATTTTATTAAGATTGGACATTGCTCTCCTCCCAAGAAGTAAATGTCTTCTGGCTGCAGTCTGCAATAATCTTTGCACCTAGAAATACAAAGTCTGTCACTGTTTTCTCCCTCTAATTGCCAGTTATCAATCATTCTTGTTGTCATAATCTTGGTGGGTTTTTTTTAATGTTTAGCTGCAACTCAGCTTTTGCACTTTCTTTCACCTTGATTAGAAGACTCCTCAGCTCCTCCTCGCTTTTGGCCATCAAAGTGGTATCATCTGCATATCTAAGGTTGTTAATGTGGTACTATAGTACTATATCTATCTACATATACAAGCCATTGCCGAGTTCCAAACATCTGACTTACAAATGCCTCACAGTTAAGAACAGGTGTTTTTTTTTCCATGTCAGGAACATCTTGAGAAACTGCAAGTTGCTTCTGGTGTGAGAGAATTGGCCATCTGCAAAAATATTGTCTAAGCTTGGCCATGGTAGTCCATGTTCTGGTTACATCCCGTATAGACTACTGCAACGCGCTCTACGTGGGGTTGCCTTTGAAGATTGTTCAGAAGCTTCAACTGGTCCAACAGACGGCAGCCACATTACTAACAGGAGCGGGGCTCAGGGAGCATACTACTCCTCTGTTGCGCCAGCTCCACTGGCTCCAATCTGTCACCAGGCACAATTCAAAGTGCTGGCTTTAGCCTATAAAGCCCTAAACTGTTCTGGCCCAACGTACCTGTCCGAACGCATCTCCCCTTATGAACAATCTAGGATGTTAAGATCGTCTGGGGAGGCCCTGCTCTCAACTCTGTCTACGTCACAGAGCGGCTGAGGGGAAAAGGAAGAGGCCCGAGGCTGTGAGGAATTGTGGGAGTTGAGGTCCAAAACACCTGGAGGGCTCAAGTTTGCCCAGGCCTGGGTTAACCCGTTGTGCCACCGGGGGCTCCTAAGAACGGGGCGAGACCACAGAAAGTGAGAGAAATTGTGGGAATTTAAGTCGAAAACATCTTGAGGACTGGACTTTGTCTGGTCTGCACTGAGGAATTAATGCGGTTTGACACCACTTCCCTGCAGAGCACTGGGATCTCACCAAGCCCAGCACCCCATAGCATGGAGCCATGGCAGTGCTGCCAAACCACATTGATTCTGAATAAAAACCCACATTTTCTGCTTTGAGCCGGATTATATGGCAGTGTGGACTCAGATAAGGCGGTTCAAAGCGGATATTGTGGATTATTGATATTCTGGGTTATGTGGGTTCTGGGTTCTCTTTCCACAACTGACCAGACCCACAAGTGACATTACGGTTTGTTATGGCTTGCTTGAAGCACCTTTCCTGACATAAGACGAGCGCCCTCCCAGCCAGACCCACCTCTGAAGGGGTCGTGGTGCCTCCGGGGTTCCACCCTCAGCCAGGGCCGGATCCCTCGCAGGAGCAGGGCCGCCCGCCCGCCGAACATGCCGCCTCCCTGTCCTTCCCAGGCTGCAGGCCACACAGCGCAGGCGCGGGACCCGCAGAAGCGACACAACCTCCCGCGCGGCGGCCATTTTTATACCCCTCAGAAAGCCCCGCCCCTTGCTATCCCTGCCACGCTTTGATTGGCCCGTCCTCAATGCCGCTGACCAATCCGGCATCGCGTTTGGCATGGCACGCGCCTGACCGGGAGGACCAATCGGCTTCGCGGTGAGCCCTGACGTAAAAGTCCACAGTCATATCGCAATGGTTTGAGGAGGCAGCAATTGAGCATGGCCCCTCCCCCTCTGCGCATGCGCAGTGAGGACAGCCACTTCCAATCCCTTCTATTATCACTTGAACTGACCATGGAACAACAGACTGGTTCAAGATTAAGAAGGGCGTAGGGCAGGGTTGTATACTCTCACCCAATCTATTCAACTTGTATACACAACACATTATGTGATGTGTGGGGCTTGATAAATGCAAGGCTGGGGTTAAAATTGCAGGAAGAAACATTAGCAACCTTACATATGCAGATGATGCCACCTTGATGGCTGAAGCTGAGAAGCCTTCTAAGCAAGGTGGAAGAAGAAAGTGCAAAAGCTGAGTTGCCATTAAACATACAAAACCAAAGATTATGGCAACCAGACTGATTGATAACTAGAAAATAGAGGGAGAAAACATAGAGGCAGCGAAAGACTTCATATTTCTAGGAGCCAAGATTACTGCAGATGCAGACTGCAGCCAGGGTTCAGTACCTAAAGACCTTGGCCTGCACTTAAACACAACAAAGAGGAAACATACAGTAATATATATATATAAAGCCACCAATGTGGAAAGATATACCACGTGCTGGGCGTAATTAAATAATGTGTTATTTATTTAGTTTTTTTTTAATTTATTATTTGGATTTTTTGGTTGCCCCTTCCAGGTGGCTCGGGGCGACTCACAACAGTTAAAAAGATACAATAAAAACACAGTACAACATAATAAAACATAGTTGGATGTGTGCATCTACAGTTAAAACCAGCAATGATGCCTGTCTACTACATAGAATCACAGCCCTTGACCAAATCACGGAGCCTAGCCTTACCCCGACCCAAAGGCCTGAATAAAAAGGTGGGTTTTACAGGCCTTAGAAAAGGCCAGTAAAGTGGGCAACGCGCGAATGGCAGGGGGGAGAGCATTCCACAACACAGGAGCGATCACGCTGAAAGCTCTCCTCCGAGTTGTGGTCAAGTGGAAGGCAGCATGGTTTGGTACCGCTAAGAGGTTGGATGATTCAGATCTCAGTGGTCTTGGAGGACTATATGGGGAGAGGCGGTCCCTTAGATACACCGGCCCCAGACCGTTCAAGACCTTAAAGGTTAAAACTGGGCTTTCAGGGGTGTTAGTAGTATATTCGTCAAAGGACACAACATAGGTTATCAATTCTCTAATAAGCAGAACATTCCTGCTTAGAATGGTCCAAATGAGTGAAAACAAACCTCATATGTAATAGCTATAAAGCAAACTTGTCTGTCCAATCCCCCTCCGTGGGTCCAGAGCAGTGTTTCCCAACCAGTGTGCTGCAGCACACGAGTGTGTGCCGTGGAAATTTGGAACCTCCAATACCCTTTCTTCCCCCTCCTGCCGAACACTTTTTCTTCTCCACTCGGGCTCCCTTCTTCCCAGCCTTGCTCTGCTCGCTTTGCCTCACTTTGCTCACGCTGCCGCTTCTACTGCCATTTTGATCTGAGGGGGCAGCGTGAGCGTATTCAGAAAGGGAGGGGGGAGGAAGACGTGGGGCAAGTATGCGCAGTAGCGCCTGCACGGGTCATGTCTTCCTCCCTCCCCCCTCCCCTCCTGAAGAAGGGAGCCCGAGTGTAGAAGAAAAAGTAAGTGTTCGGCAGGAGGGGGAAGAAAGGGCCCGAAGGGGGAGGGGGAGGAAGAGGTCTCTGTCGAAAGCTGGCATGGGCAAACTTGGATCTTCCAGGTGCTTTGGACTTCAACTCTCACCATTCCTAACAGCCTGAGGCCCTCTTCCTTTTCCCCTCTCAACCACTTAAGCAGGAAAGGGCCTCAGGCTGTTAGGAATGGGGAGAGTTGAAGTCCAAAGCACCCAGAGGGCCAAAGTTTTCCCATGCCTGTTTTAGGGACCTTAAAGTGGTGAGCCTCCTTCCAACATTGTGATTCTGGATAGAAAACAAAAAACAACATAACATTGTTTGAGTCCACAGTGCTCTCTGGGTGTAGGTGAACTACAACTTCCAAACTCAAGGTCAATTCCCAAGCAAACCCTTTCAGTACTTTCTGTTGGTAATGAGAGTTCAATATGCCCAGTTTGGTTCAATTCCATTGTTGCAAGAGTTCAGGATGCTCTTTGTTTGTGTGTTCACTATAAATCCCAGAAACTGTAACTTCCAAATGTTAAGGTCTATTTTCCCCAAACTCCATCTGTATTCACATTTGGGCATATTGAGTATTCATGACAAGTTTGGTCCTGATCCAACATTGTTTCAGTCCACAGTTCTCTCTGGACATAGGTGAACTACAACACCAAAACCCAAGGTCAATACCCACCAAACTCTTATAGCATTTTATCTTGGTTATGGGAGTTCTGTGTGGGAAGTTTGTATCTTTCTGCCATTCCTGCCAGGATATCTATGTTGTGTTCATCGAAACAGGCCCAGGTTTCACACTGAGTGTATAAATACATTTAAAAACATATTAACTATATGTATTACTGTGTTAGAGTGTCATTTTGTGTCATTTTGGTTGGTGGTGTTGGGAAACACTGGCGTAGGCCTGCTCCCTTGACCCCTGAAAGCCCAGTTTCAGACAGACTTGGCAGAACTGACAAATCAGAAAACAGATCTAGCCTGTTCCAAGACCAAAGCCTTCACCCTCTCTCCAAAACTAGAAGTCTCAGACTGTGGAGAGCAGAAGTGAGGCCAACTCATCTGACGTGGCTATTCCTCCTGTGTTTACGTCAGCCCCTTCAATCAACTTCGCGTTCTGTCTGTCTCTCTCTCTCTTCTGAGGACCAATCAGAACTCTCAATGCTGTAGGTTGTCCCGCCTTTTAAAGTGAAGCCGCTTCCTACCGGCCAATCGGGTTGCCGCTGCTCGATTTAGCCCCGCCTCCTGAAAGGGAAAGCCGCTTCCGGCGGAAGTGAGGCCTAGTCTAAAGCTTCACCTGACGTGGGTCAGGCAGTCGGGCTGGTTTCCCGGCGCCTCGGCCTGCTCTCGCCCTGCCCGCGCGGCCTGGAGCCCCTCTCCGCCGCCGCCATGCTGGACTTCTTCACCATCTTCAGCAAAGGGGGCCTGGTGCTGTGGTGCTTCCAGGGCGTGCGCGGCCCCGCGGCGGCCTGCACCGCCCCCGTGAACGCGCTCATCCGCTCCGTCCTCCTCCAGGTGAGGCCTGTAGGCTTGGGAGCAGGTATGGGCACACTGGGCCCCTCCAGGTGTTTTGGGCTCCAACTCCCACCATTCCTCACAGCCTCAGGCCCCTTCCTTTCCCCCCTCAGCCGCTTAAGCGGCTGAGGGGGGAAAGGAAAGGGCCTGAGGCTGTGAGGAATGGTGGGAGTTGGAGCCCAAAACACCTGGAGGGCCCAAGTTGTCCAATGAATAAGCTAGCTAGACCTACTAATTTGCATCATGGTTTCTGATTGGCCAGCCTCAACATTCTGACATTCTTAAGCGGCTGAGGGGGGAAAGGAAGGGGCCTGAGGCTTTGAGGAATGGTGGGAGTTGGCCCCTTACACACAGCTGTATAAAATCCACATTAAACTGTATTATATTTTAGTGTGGACTCAGATAACCCAGTTCAAAGCAAATATTGTGGGTTATCTGCCTTGATATTCTGGGTTTATATGGCTACATGGAAGGGCCCTAGGTTGAATTGTTTGAGACTCCATTGAAAAACTAACAAGGATGTCCCACCAAACCAAACTTTTACAGTGTAATCAATATTTTCCATGTCTTCATGATCAAACCAATTAGGAAATGACATTTGTAACCCACGAACAAAAATCATAGTGTTATACAGGGCCCTTCCACACAGTCCTATAACCCAGAATATCAAGGAAGAAAATCCCATAAAATATGCTTTGAACTGAGGGCCCTTCCAGACAGGCCCTATATCCCAGGAAAATAACAACAACAACAATAAACTTTATTTGTAACCTACCCCAATGGATTTTTTAGTGGCCAACAGCCCTTCAGAATGCCAGTTTCTTATGCTTTTTAAAAATCAATTCAAAAGAAGTGCATTAAGTTTACAGTGGTCTGAACAGAGTTGTACGCACAAGACCATTTTACATGAGGTCATGTCCCAGATTTTGGTTGGGGTCCTAATCCTTTTTTTGGGAACCTCCCGAATTCAGGAGGACAGAAATCTGTTTTTGATCTGGGAAGCCGAAATAATCGTTTTCTATCTGGTCCATTATGGGGGACAGGACGGGGACTAATAATAATAATAATAATAAATAAACTTTATTTGTAACCCGCTCCCTCTCCCCAATGGGGACTCAGGGCAGCTCACATGAGGCCAAGCCCAAACATACAACAAATTACAATAAAAAATCAAACAAGAGTAAATGCAATAAAAATACATAGATATGCCGAATATACCCATCTTCCTAATTAGCACCCTGGTTCAGGGAATGCCATGGCATGTATGGAATTTTAATTCCGGGACCTACTGTATGCTGTTTTATTATGGGTTTTATGTTCATTTTACTGTACGGCAACATGGATGCTACATGTCTGCCGAATTTTTGTACTGTTATCCGCCCCGAGCCTGCAGGGAGGAGCGGAATACAAAATGGAACAAATAAATAAATAAATAAATATAAATAAAAAACAATATACAACTGAACATCTAAAATCACAAAGGCGGGGGACGGGACGGGGACACAAGCACACAAAAAATGTTGAAAACTTGGAGTAAGATAAGCGGAATAGCATCCTTTACAGAGGGGGGTAGGGATGGACCAGAAACGGGGGCATTGAGGAAAGCAATAGAAGAAATTAAATAACTATTCTCCAAAGGCACAGCGGAAAAGCCAGGTTTTCAGGTGTCTTTTAAAGGTTTCCAAAGTGGGGGCTTTCCTAATCTCTCTGGGCAAGGAATGCCAGAGTTGAGGGGACACAGAGGAGAAGGCCTTCTCCCTTGTGGCTACTTTAGTTTTATGCCTTGCCTCCATCTCCCTGAAGGTACTCAGGGCAGCTTACATGGGTTCAAGAAATCCAGGATAGAAATATTGTAAATAAATAAATCAATAAATATATTCCTCACTTATCATAGATCAAAGGTAAGGATCTGCAATTGGATGAAATAGTAGATGTTAATGGAATGAGATCGTTCCCTCTCCCATTCTTGAATCTTGTGCCATAGCATGGGATTGGAATTGTACAGCTGCCTAGATATTGTTGAACCGTGACTCTTAGATTTCCTACCATTTTCCGTGCTGGTTTTTCATTCATGCCACATGTTATTGCAGCTTAACCGATTCCATATACTTTCTTACACTTGCTGACATTGGAGAGTAGAGCCTCCTTAAACTGAAAATCCCTACTGGTTTCCAAAACTGATGATAAAGGTTTTGACCAGGTGAGATGAGCCTGTTCTGAGAGCATCTTGTAATTGGGACATTTTGATCCCTCGTCGTGAAGATCCCACTAGAACTGGCTAAATTAAGGAAGATGAATTTCTTAGTATTCTCATTTGAGACTGCTTCTTTATTTATTTGTTTATTTATTACTTCAAACTTGTATACCGCCACTCCCCGAAGGCTCGGAGCGGTTTACAACAGTTTGAGTACCACAACAGCAACATCAAACAACACAATACACAATGGGGAAGAACAGGGGGGTAGGGGGGAAGAGGGGGAGGGGTAGAGGGTAAAGAGCCAACGGCAATAGCCAACTAAGGCACCATCCCGCCATCAAAAGAGGGCAGGCAAGGAGGCCCCAGCAGGATCGCCGGTACCCAGGCGCAGGTAGGAGTGGAGCCCGCAAACTCCCATGTGGCAGTCTGCGTTGGAAGTTCCGACCCGCCCGCAAAATGTTCTCATCGTCCTTCGTAATGGCCAGGTGTGTCCCTCGGAGCTTCAACTGCTTATAGCAGGAGCTCCAGAACGTCCTGGTTGGAAACGTCCTCCGGGGCCTCACCACCCTTCCTCCGACGAGCCCGCAGGGGGCCTGGCTCTACAAGCTTGACCCTCTTGGAGGGGAGCCGGCCCTGTCCCTCGGTCCATGGCATGGATGGTGACATGATCACCTTCCTTCCGCTTCCGGCGTCGCCTCTTCCTCTTCCGGGGGCCTCGCTGCCAGGAGCGGGGTCCTCCAAGGGCGGGGCTTCCGGTGGTCCCGTTTCTTCCCAGGATCCAAGCACATGGTATGTGCTTGGATATTGACAAATTCTGTTAAACTCAAAGACTTCAATATCACTCTCAGTTTCTTTTCACAGACATCCACTCTATAGCAAACCATTCTTGTGTGTTTTGTGTTCTACTTGGCTTCACCAGTTGTTTTCTTAACTAGCATTAATCTAGTGCCTAAAAAGCCTGTAACACTATTAATTAATCCTATATCTTTTGTCAGCATGTTCCAGAGATTTAATGTGTACCTGAAAATGCTTTTGAAAATACTGTGTGAATATTGGTATTCTTTGGACCATTGCTGAAGGACAAATAGCTATTGATGTAATTTTATTGTTCTGTGTAGTGTTCTGTAATCAGTATGTGATGGAAGGATTTGAGGTTTAGGGATAGTGTTTTAAACAAGATCATCTCATCTTTTTTGAAGCCACATTTTTGAGGACCATTGACATTTGAATATACAATAATAACAACAATAACCTTATTTTTATACCCCGCCAACCACCTCCCCTTGGGGACTCGGGGCGGCTTACAAGGGACAAAAGACAGTTAAAAACACAGAAGATAACACAGTACTGATTAAAACATCAGCTAAAAACAATATAGCATAGTTATACACAACATAAGAACCATATGGCTGGAAAGAAAATTAGCTGGGGTACAAATACAATGAGTGCAATACATTTTACAGGAGCACCAGAAAAGTGCAAAAACCAGTAGATTTGGAAGGAAATACTATCATAAAACATGTTGAGGTAGGTCGAATGAGGGCCAGAATAAAGTGCTATACTCAGGACAGGAATAATTACTAGTGAGCTGCTTAATCGAAATCACACTGGAACACCCAGGTTTTCAGTTGAGTCTGGAAAGAGGACAATGTGGGAGCCTGTCTGCTCTCCCTAGGGGGGGGGGGAGTTCCAGAGCCAAGGGGCCACCATAGAGAAGGCTCTCTCCCTCGTCCCCAACAACCGCACTTGCGATGGTGGGGGGAGAGAGTGCAGTGCCTCCCCAGACGATCTCAAGGTATGCACTGGTTCATAAGGGAAGAGGCGATGGCGAAGCAGGTCCCCCGAACTGTTTGGAAGACTTCCTTTTTCCTTGGGATGTGATATGGTTTCAAAGTTACCCTCAACACCTTTGTCTCTGCTGTCAACTCGACATTTTCTACATCTACTGTAATGTGTCAGTTCTTGGAATTGTTTCTTTGTTGTGCCAAGTAGATGCTATCATCTTGTTTTTGATGTTGTATTACTTGGTCACTTTCACGTCTCATTCCCTTTATTTTGCCTCTTTGTTTATGAAGACATGGCTTAGAAGGTGATTAATTAGATAAAATGGTTTCAGTTGCGTAACTATAATTGTCTCTATTGCTCATAGTACTCTGGGATTCCAGGCAGAAGTCTTTCTCAGACTTGTCTTCCATTTGGTTGAAATAGGAAGTAGAAATTGTGTCCAGCTGTGTAGGAAACTTTGAAGGTAAAGAGTGGCTACTATAGGAAAGTTTTTCTAGAAAGTGATAGGAAATGAGTTTGTTGGAAACTCATAGGAACAATGAGCTCTCTCAACTGTGTGATCTTTTGGGGAATTCGTTCAGTCTCGTTTTGCAACAGCTTGAGACACTGAACAAGAAATTAGATCACCTTTTCAAGGAATTTCCCACTCCTAAATGACATTATAGAAACTGAACCCACTACCCCCAAAAATGTTTTTGAGGACTGTAGTGCAACAGAAGGCCAGGGGAGTAGTTTCGAGAGGCAGAAGGTAGATGATGGGCTAGGAATTGAGGTTTTGGGGGGAGCGGTGAGCTGTTCCCTGCTCAAAGGGGACAGGGGAGGGTGGGCCTGGAGAAGACAAACCCTACTTTGAAGAGGACAATAACCACTTAACATCTGGGTCTTCTGGGCAATCTGTGAACACTTCTTGCCACCTTCAACATCTGTTATGAACCAACAGCTTGGCGGTGGATGTGTCGTATTCACTCTGGAACAGAGACAGATAGACTTCGAGGAGAGCGGTCCAGACATCTCTTGCTCAAATCCTGTCTAAAAGCCAGTCAGAGGTAAAGATTAAGTCTGGCTTTATAAAGATTTCCAATCCCAGGACCGCTCCTCATGTCTCCTTATCGCGTTGGAAGATAGACTCTTAGTGGAGGATCTATTCTCACTTGGGTTTCAATTAAAGTCTTGGGGCATCAACCTTAGATGGGTTCTGGTAGATCCTGTGATTTGCCCTTTGATCACTGGATTGAAGTTTCATTTGCAGGTCCCCTCAAGTCCGAAAAATAGGTTAGATAGCCCTGCCATCACAACCCCCCTGTCAGAATTTCAGTTTGAGACCCCCTCCCTAATTTACATGCTGCCATTTCAAATCTCCATTTCCTCATTGGAGATTTCCTCTTCCACTAGCCAAGGAAACACATTAGGTGGCTCTCCATGTCTGGGGAGCTGACTAATCTCTCCTGAGCTCAATCTTGCTGTCTCTTGCCCACATGAAGGACTGTCTCTACTACCCTGTTCATCAATCTCCCTACAAATAAGACCACCCTCTTTGGACTAGCCTTTAATTAGGCATAGAAGGATTGTGTCTCTAGAACCATGTATGTCACCCTGCACCTCGAAATGTGTCAAACTGTGTTTTTAATGTGTTTTATGCTTTTATTGTAGGGCCCCATGTCTGTGACATGATGCCCACTTACATTGCTGTGGGGAGGAGCGGAATACAAGATCGAATAAATAAATAAATAAATATATCGGTTTTAATTTAATCTCTTCCTTAGTTTTTATAATTGTATCTTGCACATGTGCCTCGCTCAGCGTGATTGTGTTTGTATTTTGTCAGTGTTTTACTTTGCAATTTTATATTTTACGCTTGATTTTCTTTTTTCTTTTCTTTTACTGTTATGTTGCTCTATGTTTATATGTTACTGTATTGAAATGCACCTCTGGGCTTGGCCTCATGTAAGCTGCCCCGAGTCCCCTTTGGGAAAATGGTGGCAGGATATAAATAAAGATGATGATTATGATTATTATTATGGATCATTTGTAGCAGTTCTGGTTTTGTTTCTCATTTCCTTTGAGTCAGAAAATTCAACAATCAAACTTATGTTTCGTTTTTACTATTCTAACCAAAGATAAATGCTCTTAATTATAGACCGCAATAACATCTCAGCTATTTGGTTGGGCAGCAAAATGGCTGAAATCTTCTAATCCTTTAATGAAACTCTCCTATACTTTCCTTGTTGATGTGCTTTAATTGATTTACATTCACAGTGTATTAATATTATATGTGTGTGCTTTTATCTGTACTTTGTTGCAAGGTGCCATAAGGAGGAAAATATATTTAAGGAAAATTATTGAGGTGAAAGTTTATATAGACTGAATTACAGTCGAACACTTTGCGATAACATTAAATGACAGATCTGGGGGAAAATGTCTCAAGATGTGAGGTTGCTTTGGCACTTAAAGTCTGGCCACTGCCTTGTCAACTTTGAAATATTTTTCTAGCCCCCCTGCAAAGAATTAACAGTCAGCAGGCACTGGTTTTACTGAATTGGGAGAAAAGTTGAAGTTTAATCTGTACAGCATCTGCAATGTGGAAATTGAACTTTATATTTAATCATTCTGATATATTTCTTCCTTCTCTTCTCAGGAGCGAGGTGGCAATAATTCTTTCACCCATGAAGCCCTTACGCTGAAGTACAAGCTGGACAATCAATTTGAGCTTGTCTTTGTGGTAAGTGAACTCTTGTATGCTTCAAACTAGTAGAAAAAAACCTCTTTTTCACAATACTGCAAGAAGATAAACAGAGCACTTGATAGAGAACTTTCTTTTCATCATGGATGTATTGTTGTTAAAGTTTCCAGAATGTCCTTTTTGTTTCCTGTGATTTGGAGTGCATTCTATAGAATTGGCCTTCTTTGTCATTTTTCCACCAGCCTTCTTTCCAAGGACACCATTTTGTATTTGGATCATTTACCTATTTAGAAAGACTACTAGGCTTTAGTCGAGAGCTGGCTTCTTTTTTCTAATTTAGTACCTTTACATGTAACAATAAGTTAAAAAACTGTTTTGTTTAAATACATTGCATTTGGATTTATGTAACCTACTGTTTGCATAAGTGGATAAACAAAGATGGAAGACATATCTGAGTGTAGGATTATTGTTAAGTGCATCCAAACAAGCCAGGTTTATAAAGCAGATTTTTATGAATCCTTGTTGGTTCAATTGCACAGGTCTTGATATACATGAAATCAGATCTTGATATAGCAGAAAACATTCCCTTATTAATGGGGATGTGGAGACATGAAACTGGAAACAGTGGATTGTGTGCTTGGGGTTTCAAGTTCTAAACAAAAATGGGTATTATTAATGGTTATTATTTGTGACCATTATCAATTTGTGATGCCACAAGAATGGAAATGTATATTATTGTTTTAAATTGTTATTTTATGGTGTTTTATACATATTATTGATATATTTGAATTGTTGTTTATATGATTTTAATGTGTTGTAAACTGCTTTGGGTCCCGTTAGGGAAAAAAGCGGGATATAAATAAAGATATTATTATTATTAATATTATTTCTAGTTCTCTTTGCAACAATCTGTTCTTCTTGTAGGTTGGGTTTCAGAAAATCCTGACTCTAACTTACGTGGATAAGTTAATAGATGATGTCCATAAGGAGTTTCGAGACAAATATCGAAATGAGTTCCAACAGAAGGGAACTCTTGGGATTCTCAATGGCACCTTTGATTTTAAAGAAGATTTTTTACATCTCCTACGGTAACAGGAAAATTCCCTTCATTTCTGTACTGAAGCTACATATTCCTTATGAGGAAACTAAGCTTAGTAAGCATTGGTTTCCCAATTATAGCCAGGTTTGGTTTACCGCATCCTGAAAACTTGGGATGGATCTGATCATTATTGTTTGCAGTATGCACACTTACAGCTCTTTGCTGGCTTTAGTAATGTTTGTTGCAATCCCTAGGCTTCTCTATGGTAGAGTTTTTTTTAAGTACAGTGTGCCCACATGGGGGCAGTTTCTTCCTGGGGGGGATACTCAGTATTTATAGCTAGAAAAGGGAAATCTTGGTGCATGCAGGGAAACATTCAGCTTAGGATAAATGTGTTTTTATATTCTGCTCTGTCATTTTTTTTACTAACTACAGTTTACTGTGTTATGAATGAAATGGGAAATTGTAGTTTATTTTCAGGCATAAGTTAAAATCTCCCTCTGTCTTGGCTTGCTGAAGGCTTGCTGAAGGCTTGCTCTAACACATTTGCATAACAATAAACCATGGGCTTAAAAAAAAGTAAATGGTCATGGAGGATCAGGAGGAAATACTAGAAATCTCCATCAGCAGTGGGGTTCTAAAGGACAGGAGCAATTTTTTTTCATTACACCTGTGTATGTCACTAACAGCATTTCAGACAGTGTATGAAAGATTGGTTTTTTTCCTCCATGTCAGAAGCAACTTGAGAAACCGCAAGTCATTTCTGGTGTGGGAAAATTGGCCATCTGCAGAGACGTTGCCCAGGGCACGCCCGGATGTTTTACCTTTCTGTGGGAAGCTTCTCTCATGTCCCCGCATGGGGAGCTGAAGCTGACAGACGGGAGCTCACCCCGTCCAGCAGATTCGAATTGCCGACCTCAGGTCAGCAGTTCAACTGGCACAAGGGTTTAACCTTATATGAAAGTGTTGAAGAAAGCAACAGAAACAAATTACATGGAGAACAGAATGTTTGGTATTGTGGTGGATGGAGCAAACCTATGAAATGTATTCTTCTTTGCAATCAGGGATGCAGAGGAGAGCAGTAAAGTCCGAGCTCCCACTGCCATGAAGACTTTTGAACAGTCAGCAAAGTCCCAAAAAACAGTGAAATCTATGATAGAAAATCGAGGAGAAAAACCAAAAGAGAAAACTAAGAATAAGAAAAACAAAGGTTCTAAAAAAGAAGGTGAGTCAATGTTTGCAGCTAACTGGTAATCTACGTGGGATCACATTGGTATTCCCAGTGGCTCATCCTTAATATTCCCAGTTGTTTGCAAGGGAGCTATAGAGTAAATGGATTGTGCATCTTTATTCTCTCTTTTTCTGACATTTCCTTTCCCTTTCTTTTTTTGTCCTTTTATCAGGATGCTAAAAATGGTGTAGATCCCACTTGACAGAGGCCTAATCTGCTAGTTTGCATGGGTCTTTTGAAATTGAGCAAAAGCTGTAGCTGGAAAAAACCCACAACACTGTTTTTTTCCCCCCAGCTCCTGGAGGTGAAGCAGTTGCAGCTCCCAAAGCTGCCCCCACCGCCAAGCAGGACCCTGCTACTGCGGCTGGGGACAGGGAGGAACTGACTAAGGATGAGATTCTGCAGAGGAACCGAGAGGAATTCTTCAGGAAGCGCATGAAAGTGGGAGAGAAGTCTAAGTAAGTGAGGCCAGTAACTCTTGAGTTGGAGCACCTTTGCCTTTCTACCCAGAGATACTGAACTGAGGGGTTGCATCTCTGTAGATACATTTTAATTACAGATTCAAACATAGCTGGGTTCTCACTGCATTTGTGGCATGAGGAGAGGACTTTGAAGGCCAAGGGTGCTCAGCTATCTTAGACCAAACTTCAGTTTTTAGAATTGTGCTCCTTTGGGCTGATAAGATAAGGAAATTAATTAAAATGTGCCTTTTAGTTTTCATGTGTTTTATGTTAATTGATGGTGTTATTGTTTAGCATGTTGGTGTAATTTTACCTGTATTTTATGGGTCTTATAGCACTATCAAGTGCTATTCTGTAAGCCGCCACAAGTCCTTTTAGGAGATGGTGGTGGGATACAAATAAAGTTTTTGTTGCTGCTGCTGTTGTTATTAAAGATCCAGAACATAAATTTGTGTGGTTATCTTTGCCCCTGCAAATGATTTCTGCTATTTTCTGCAGCACCTAAGTTTTAATGGGGTTTCTCTTCTGTCTTCTTTAGCAAGTCCCCAAAGCCTGATGCCCAGAAGGATAAGGGGAAGAAACCCAGAGTGTGGGATCTGGGGAACTCAAATGCCAAAGTACTTGATTATAGCAACTCCACTACCAATGGAAATGCAGACACTTGCCCCATGGAGGATTATGATGCAGAAATGGTAAAGTATTCAAAACACTTGATATTATTTTCCTTCTGTGTATATATTGATTTATTTCCCACATTTTTATCCTGTCACTTCTCAACCTCCGAAGGGGGGCTCAGGACGGCATTACACTGAGGTGGCCGATAAGAGGCTAGTACAAAAATTACAATCATAAAATCACAAACTAAAACATATCATAATTAAAAACCATACATATGATTAAAACAGTAAACCATGTCTCGTCAGTCATATCACCATTGCAATTTGTCCCTTTAAAGTGCTGCTTACATCTATTGACTAAAAGCCTAGTCCCAAAACCATGCCTTTAATTTCTTTTGAAAAGCCAGGAGGGAGGTGGCTGATCTTAGTTCCGTTGGGAGTGTGTTCCATAGGCGGGGAGCCACCGCTGAGAAGGCCCTGTCTCTCCCCGCCAGGTACATTTGAGCTGTTGACGGGAGCGAGAGCAGGGCCTCTCCGGATGATCTTAGATTTCGAGGTGAGACATAGGGGTGGATGCGTTTGGACAAGTAAGCTAGGCCAGAACCGTTTAGAGTTTTATAGGTCAAAACCAGCACTTTGAATTGGGCTCGGAGATGGACCGGCAGCCAGTGGAGCTGACACAACAGGGGGGTGGTATGTTCCCTGTATGTCGCCCCAGTTAGTAATCTGGCTGCCGACCGTTGTACTAGCTGAAGTTTCTGAACCATCTTCAAAGGCAGCCCCACGTAGAGCGTGGGAATAATATCTCAGGTGTTGAATGAAGTGGGCTGGAGCACATGAAAGCTTTTACCCCAATGAAGGCATCATTCTTAAATGCCCCAACACTGTTTACGGTTTTCACAATAAGGAAGCTGACTGAAACTTCTATTGGCTCTTCGCATTCTTCTCATCCAATTCAGCTTGTCGGGGATCGCAACCATGAGCCTGGCCTTCTTCGTGAAATTGAATATGAGAGTGAAGAGGAGATGGAAGAGGAGAAAGTGGTTCAAAGCTCTTCAAGCACAAGGTAAAACTTCCATTCTGTATCCCTGTATGTAAGTTATTTTTTGTGAGAAAGAAATTAGTAGTTGTTTTCTCCAGGACTCAAGCTTTGTTGTCAGGGCAGAGTAGCAACTATGGAAGAAGAAATGTATTTGGTCCCTCCTCTTTGCTTGCTATGCAGCAGTTGTGTTGTTTTTAGGTAGACAAGCCGAAAATGATTCATGCTTTGTGTAGTGCTGGAAAGAACTTTTGAAAATGGTTTTTAAAAGCGATTTTTCAAGTATTCGGAAACCCTGACAAGAAGAATCCTGGACTAATGAGATATGCTTTGCAATTCAGATTTGTTCTGTAAAAAAATACATGTGGTGTTCTGTGAAGAAAAGAATGTGATACCTACCCTTCTTTTCCTGTCTCTAGTGCCAAGAAAGGTGGTCTTGGGGGCATGTTTGGGATGCTAAAAGGCCTCGTGGGCTCCAAAAGCTTGACCAGAGAGGACATGGACCCAGTGCTGGAAAAGATGAAGGATCACCTAATTGGTAAGCATTGGCTGCTCTGGCTTTATGCTAGCTAGTCCTGGGGCTGTATAGGGTGGCAGTTGATCCTAACAGTTTTCTATTGATTCTAGCAGTGTATGGGGAAGAGTCAAGGGGAAAACCCTCTAGTGGCTGTAGTTCCTAGGTATTTGGAGAGATAGAGACATAACTATACCTCCAAATAAATAAATACATAAATAAAAATAAATAGAGAAAGAGCAGAAAGCAGCCAGATTGATAGTGTGACCAATACCCTAACATTTGTCTGAAATTGCTTCAAAATTGTTTAAAGTTATCTCTTATCCTATTTTTGGGACACGAGATGCCTTGCCATATTCTGGCTTTTTTTTTTGTATCAGGAGCAACTTGAGAAATTGTAGGAGCAACTTGAGAAATTGCAAGTTGCTTCTGGTGTGAGAGAATTGGCCCTCTGCAAGGATGTTGCCCAGGGGACACTTGGATGTTTTACCATCCTGTGTGAGGCTTCTCCCAGATCCCTGCATGGGAAGCTGGAGCTGACATGGGAGCTCACCCGGCTCCTGGATTCAAACCGCCAACCTTTCGGTCGGTCCTGCTGGCACAAGGGTTCAAGCTTTAACCAAAATTCAATAAACTGCACTCAATGGCAGAAAGCTGCTGAAAATGTGGCCAGGCTGTAAACAATAGGTCATAGGAATGGGATAAGTGCAGAGCTGTAACAATTGAGAGAAGGCATAGGATAAAATGAAGGCTGCATGACTGTTACACAGAACAACCAGGGACTAGGCGTCTCAGAAGCTTGTTTAATTAGCTACAGTATGTCTTCAAGTCTCCACAAAAGGAGGGCAGTATTATATATGTTTAGAAATAAATACACCCCCCTTTGCATCTTCCTTCCCCCTATCAGTCCTTATGAGGCTAAAATAAAGCTAGTCCTTAGGAGGCTAAAATTCCATTTATTCTTGTTGAAGGGAAATCTGTTAGAATTAACATGATAGTTATGCTGAGCACATAGAATAATAATTCAGCTGGATGCATGATGGGCTTTACAATCTTAACTCGTTGTTTTGGAATTTGTTTCATCTTTCCCAAGCTAAGAATGTTGCTGCTGAGATTGCTGTTCAGCTGTGTGAATCTGTTGCAAAGAAGTTGGAAGGCAAAGTCATGGGCACCTTTACTAGTAAGTCCGAACCTCTGTCAGGAATAGCCACTTCCAGGTTGGCAGTGTTACTTCCCTTGGAGATGAGTGGGAACCTCTCATGAATTCCACACTGCACTGAACCCTTGCATAGAAATGCAGAACATGGATGGGCTGAACTTGGCCCAAAAGCCACACTTTGATTGCTCCTAGAATCATAGAGTTGGAAGAGACCTCATGGGCCATCCAGTCCAACCCCCTGCCAAGAAGCAGGAAATTGCATTCAATTGCATCCTGTGGAAAGCACGGCACAGAGGATTTAATATGTTAGAAATTATGTGGATTATGTTACGTCTCACTTGTTTATGTTGGTTTATAATTTATGGAGTTGTTTTTGATTTGTTTATTGACTTGCTTATATATTACTGTCGGCATTGAATGTTTGCCATTGTGTATTTTGTTTTGTTGTAAGCTGCCCTGAGTCCCCTTCGAGGAGATAAGGCGGGGTATAAAGTTTCATTCATTTCATAGGAAGTCTATTTTCTGATTTGGTGTTCTCACATTATAACGCTGCTCTTAATGCCCTGTGATCTGAGGTATAAATAAATATAGATCTGGAGTACAAAGAAATTCCCCCATTAATATTATTATCATCATTATTAGTATAGGTAATGTTATTCCAGAATTGAGATGGCTTACCTACCCTGGTTATGTGTCCTGCTTGTCATGATAGTGTAGGTAGAATCACTGAGTCTCCCAAAGCAATAATTAGGACCAAAGACTGGAGGAAGACATTAGGAAGATCAGGCCTTATCCAGACGGGAAGAAGTTTTCATATTCCCTAAACAGGAAGTATCCTGTTCTACGGAGGTTTCATCTTGCTGTACTTAGACAAAGCTATCTCTCTACAAGGAACTTGTTCATGTTGGAATGGCTGGAAGAGATTTGGCTTCTTTGATGACAGTTTGCTTCCAATTTCCCAGCGGTGACCTCAACGGTCAAGCAGGCCCTCCAGGAGTCTCTGGTGCAGATCCTACAGCCCCAGCGTCGCGTGGATGTCCTGCGCGATGTGATGGATGCCCAGCGCCACCGCCGGCCCTATGTCATCACGTTTTGCGGTGTCAATGGAGTGGGGAAATCAACCAACCTGGCCAAGGTATTTATTTACAGGGCCTACATGTGGATGGTACGGATAGGTGACTCTAATGGGACTCAGACAATCCATGATCTAGTTATGAGAGAAAGAAGAAGCCAATGGGTAATTCCATGGAGATAGGGAGTGGAAGCCCCTGCTCTGGTTTAACAGATTTCTTTCCCTGATGGTGTTTTATTTTCCTCCTATCAATTGAAAATGAAAAGGAGTATCTCCAGGTTTTTTTTAGTCCTTCAGTACTACATATTTTAACTTTTTTGTCAACTAGTGGCCCACTTTCAGCTTAGGAAACAAAAGTCGTTAATCTGGAAATTCCCACTAGAATCTTAACTTTTACAATATTCCAGTAATTACACAGGTGGCACCCATTAGTGCACCCATAATAGCTTTTCTCTGTCTCAATATTTGTTTTCATGTATTCATGAAAACATTTCCAGACTGAAACATTTGGGGCAATTTTCAACAATAGAATCACGCTTCTTTTCCACATCACATATTTTGTAAGCAGGCCTTGCAGGTATCTACTACGGTAGAAGTTATCATTCCTTTTGGCCTCTATTTTTAATAATTCCCGTCTAAATCTTGATTAACTATATCCCCCAGCTTTGGCAGTGGCTAAAAGGAAATGGTACCCAATGTGCAAAAGGCCACAGGTCCATTGGATTTATTTTAGGTAACATTCTTCCACTTCTTCCTCAGATTTCATTTTGGCTCATTGAAAACGGGTTTAGTGTCCTGATTGCTGCCTGTGATACATTTCGTGCTGGAGCCGTGGAACAGTTGCGGACTCACACCCGCCGTCTGAATGCTTTGCATCCTCCGGAGAATCACAGCGGCCGCGTCATGGTCCAGCTCTATGAGAAAGGATATGGGAAGGATGCTGCGGGCATTGCTATGGAGGCCATTCTGTATGGTAAGGCCTCTCTCCAGGTGTTGGATACGTTTCTTTTCCAGGCTGCCAAAAGTTAAAGAAATAGAACAGACTTGAGAGATGGGAATCCCTTCCTAAATCTATGTCTCGTTCTCCTATGTGCTTCGATTGTGGTTTGTAATGGTGCCTAACCAGTCACAACAGGGAACTGGGAAGAACTTCCAATAGGTTGTGAGCACTGCTAAAGTATTGTGCATAATGTGTGGTTAGCAGAACTAATAAATTACAGTCCTATTTTAGCTGCCAAATGTCAATTAAATAAGGTTGCTTTTTGTGAAATTACATTATTTTGTGAAAATCCCTCGCCTGTTGAACTTTCTCACTAGTGGGAATAGATTGGCCCTTTCCCTTTTGTCATATCGCAAACAAGTGAGGGCTTGGCTTTGAGAGCAAGCATTTGGCCCATCATAGTTAACTGTGCAATACAATTGGAATTGGCTCTGGGTTGATGAATATGATTATCTGGCTTTGGATATATGCACAATAGTTGTCTAATATTTACTTATTTTTAAAAATGTGGTTTTAAATTGTTGTTTAATTGCTTTTAATGGTTGTTGTCTGGGCATGGAATAATACCACTCACGTATACCACCCTGAGTCCCTTTTGGGGTGAGGGTGGGATATAAATGTCTTAAATAAAGGAATAATACATTACTGAGTACTGCTGTTATGGAAAGTATAAGAAGCTGAGTGAAATTATGATCTTGATGCTACAGACAGTATGCGTTAAGGTGAATATTGTGTGTGGAAACGCAAAACATCCTGGGTTTAGATTCTGTTGGAAAAATCCGTGGCAATCATCTATGTTCGCAAGAAATGCTTTTGGGGTATTTGTTGATGCTGTTTCATAGGAGAAAGCCAGTGGTAAATTTCAACATGTTCCCTTTCTCGGCAGAAGCCTTTTATTGCCCCTAGTTCAATTGCTACTTTATCCATCTGTTTCTTAGCACGAAACCAAGGTTTTGAGGTGGTCTTGGTGGACACAGCTGGCCGAATGCAGGACAATGCCCCTTTGATGACAGCTCTGGCCAAACTCATTGCAGTCAACACCCCTGACCTTGTCCTGTTTGTGGGAGAAGCCTTGGTGGGAAACGAGGCTGTGGATCAGCTGGTGAGTTCCTCAGCCTTTCTAATTTTTGAGATTGAAACATGATGTGGCAAACCATCCCTTTCCGTGTGGACTGATTTACATAGTTCTCATAAGTGGCCCACTAGTTGTACACGGGGATCTCTAGCAGAAAGGAGGGCAAAACCTCACCTGCTCCCGACCCCCACAACCAGTACCCGGGAAATCCTGCCTGCCTCCATCAACACAGAGGTGGCACTTGGATGTCCATTTCAGTAGCTACTGATTCCCTTGGTATCCATGAATCTGTCTAATCCTGCCTTGAAGCTGTCCAGGCTGACCGCTGTCACAACCTCCTCTGGAAGTGAGTTCCATAACCCAATGACCCTCTGGGTGAAGAAATATTTCCCTTATTAGTCCTAACTTTCCTACCTTGGAGCTTTAGGGAGTGCCCCCTAGTCCTAGTGTTGTGTGACAGAGAAAATATTTTTTCTTTATTCACCTTTTCTATCCCATGCATGATTTTATACACTTGATCAAGTCACCTCTTAAACGCCGTCTTTCAAGGCTGAAAAGACCAAGGCGTTGCAACCTGATTTCGTAAGGGAGCTGCTCCATCCCTTGGATCATTCTTGTTGCCCTTTTCTGTACCTTTTCCAGTTCCGTTATATCCTTCTTGAGGTGCGGAGACCAGAATTGTACACAGTACTCCAGATGTGGCCTCACCATAGATTTGTAGAGGCAATACAACATTTGCCGACCTATTTTCGATTCCCTTCCTGATCATGCCTAGCATAGAATTTGCTTTTTTTTACTGTTGCTGCGCACTGGGTTGACATCTTCATTGAGCTGTCCACCAAAACCCCAAGATCCCTTTCCTGGTTTGTCTCGAAAGCTTTGACCCCTTCAATTGGTAGGTGTAGTTGGGGTTCTTTGCCCCAATGTGCATGACTTTACACTTGTTTAGGTTAAAATGCATTTGCCACTTTGTTGCCCATTCACTCAATTTCGAGAGATCTTTCTGGAGCTCTTTACAATCAGTTTCATTTTTAACTACCCTGAACAATTTAGTGTCGTCTGCAAACTTTGCTACCTCAGAATTTACTCCTACATCCAGGTCATTAATGAATAAATTAAAAAGTAACGGACCCAAAACGGAACCTTGGGGTACGCCACTTCTCACCTCTTTCCACCCAGAGAAATGTCCGTTTATTACCACCCTTTGTTTCCTACAGTTTAGCCAGGTTCCAATCCAGGACAAGACCTGTCCTCTGATTCCATGGCTGAAGAGCTTATTTAGGAGCCTTTGGTGAGGGACTTTGTCAAAAGCCTTTTGAAAGTCAAGGTAAACAATATCGACTGGGTCCCCTTTATCTATGTGTTTATTTACACCCTCAAAGAATTCTAACAAGTTAGTAAGACATGATTTGCCTTTGCAGAAACCATGTTGATTTTCCTTCAGCAATGCCTGTTCTTCTATGTGCTTAGTAATTTTTCTTTAATAATGGTTTCCATCACTTTGCCTGGAACTGAGGTTAGACTAACTGGCCTATAATTTCCTGGATCACCCTGGATCCTTTCTTGAAGATCGGAGTTACATTTGCCTCCCTCCAGTCCTTGGGTACAGTGCCTGATCTTAGAGAAAGGTTATATATTTTGGCTGGAATTTCAGCAATTTCACACTTGAGTTCCTTAAGAACTCTGGGGTGGATGCCATCTGGCCCTGGTGATTTGTTGACATTTAGTTTAGTAAGGCATGTGAGAACATCTTCCTTGTTTATCTCTATCTGGTTTAATTCATTTAATTCCCTCCCTGAAAAAACTGACTCAGCTGCAGGCATATGTTGTCTGTCCTCCTGTGTGAAAACGGAGGCAAAGAAGTCGTTTAGCCGCTCGGCAATCTCCTTGTCTTCACTTATTGTCCCTTTCTTACCATTTTAGTCAAGTGGCACAACTGCTTTTCTAGTTGGGTTTCTACTTCTGATGTACTTAAAGAAGTTTTTGTTATTTTTTTAATGTTCTTAGCTATATGTGCCTCAAAATCTCTCTTGGCTTTCCTGACGGTTGCTTTGCATTTAGTTTGCCAGAGCTTGTGTTCCTTTCTGTTCTCCTCAGTAGGAAGAGCCTTCCATTTCTTAAATGAGTTTTTCTTCTTTCCAATCCCATCTTTTACTTCATTTGTAAGCCATGCCGATGTCCTCTTGGACTTTCCCGGCCTCTTTCTTGTTTTAGGAATGCATTTTAGTTCGGCTTGTTTTAAAGTATTTTTAAACAGTTTCCAAGCATTTTGGAGGGATTTGATTTTTTTACTGTTCCTTTTAGTTTGTTCTTTACTATTTTTCTCATTTTGGTGAAATTCCCTTTGTGAAAATTTAAGGTCTCTGTGTTAGTTTTCACTGACGGTTTGCTATCCAAACTTAAGTTGAAGGTTATTGTGTTGTGGTCACTGGTACCTATGGGCTCAGTTACAAGGACATCTTGAACGAGATCTTGTTCATTAGTTAGCACCAAGTCCAGGATCCCCTTTCCCTGGTTGGTTCCATGACCATCTGCTCAAGGGAATAATCAGCTAGCATGTCGAGGAACCTTATCTCTCTTTCATGCGTAGAACAAGAATTTAGCCAATCTATTCGGGGATAGTTGAAGTCCCCCATTATGACTAATTTATTGCTTTTTGAGGCCTGTTTAATTTCATTTTCCAGATAGCAGTCTGCCTCTGGAGTTTGGTTGGGAGGGCGATAGCAGATCCCTAATGCTAGATTAGTTTTTTGTCCTATAACCAGAATAGCGTGCTTCCAAAGAACAAGTGCACGCTACGGGTACATGGACTACTGGTGAAAATTGCCAAAGGTCTCACCGCTGAATTCATATTCAGTGGCCAATCAATGTGTATCAAATGAATCAATGGAGTGAGGAGAGGAAATGCTCATGTGCTAGGAAATAACATTTTAGTTTCTCAAAACCATGTTTTGTTAGAGTGGTGGCTCCCAACCTTTGAGTCTCCAGGTGTTTTGGACTCCAGTTCCCACAGTTCCTAACAGCTGGTAAACTGGCTGAGATTTCTGTGAGTTGAAGTCCAAAACACCTGGAGGTCCAAAGGTTGGGAACCAGTGTTAGAGAATCCACATGGGATGGGACTGAGTATAAGCATTCTTCATCAGTTGCTTGAACTATGTTTTACAATGCCTTGTGCAGTTTTTAACATTGACAATAGATGAAACAAAATGTTTCAAGAGATTTGTTAATTTTGGCTGCTGAGGTGTCATGACTAGTCATGGGCCCGTAACCATTTCAGCTGTGTTTTTGTATCATTTGTTTCATTTGGATGGCACAAAACTGTACACACACACACACACCCCGATAGGAAAAGAACAATGAAACAAAAGGAAAGTGGGAATGGTAACTGTTTGGTTGCCTGATTTTCGGGGCTTGGGTGCAGGCCCTGGCAGGCGGGGGCGCTTTGGGCCTGCAAGCCACACACGCTGTCTTTGGAAAGAGATTGCATGTGTGGTGTGCAGGCCCAGAAAGCCTGCCAGTGCGCAGGCCCATGCCTGCCAGTGCCTAAAACTGAGGGGAAGGGGAGCATGGGAAGCCTGCCCATTGCCGCCAATGGAATGAAAGTGACGTGTTTTGGTTGTCAGCACTCCTTGTTCATGAAAAACATGGGGGTGGGGGGGAGGGGATAAAGATACATAGGCATTTTTTCTGGGAATGCAAAATCCAATCATAATTTTAAATATACTGAATGAAGTCAACTGTGTTACAGTGGAAGGGACTGGCTTGGAAGATGAGGGACTTGGATGCTTGGTTGCTTTAGCTGTGGGTTCTTGCACTACTAGGGCATTGTTTTAGATCAGGCCTCTTCAACCTGCCGCCCTCCATGTGTTTGGGCCTCCAACTCCCAGAAGCCCTTGTTAGCTTGTTCAGTGGTCAGGAATTCTGGGAAATGACATCCAAAACATCTGGAGGCCGACAGGTTGAAGAGACCGGCTTTAGATTGTTTGGGATTCCTTTGTAGAATACTTCACAGAACAGTGTTGGCGAAAAGTTCACCAAGAGTATTCTTTTCTTCTTCAACCTCAGGTCAAATTCAACAAGGCCCTTGCTGACCACTCCATGGCTCAGACCCCACGCCTCATTGATGGAATAGTACTCACCAAATTTGACACCATCGATGACAAGGTAAGTGCCCAGCTGTATTTGCTTTCTTTGAGAGAATATGAAAAACATATTTCATAGTGATCTAATTAGCCATGAAGTACATCAGTGGTTTTTTTTAAGGACATATGAATGCCTAGCGTATCAAGCTGTTTTATTTGTTCCTAATGAGTGCTCTTCTCTCCATCTTAGGTTGGTGCTGCGATCTCCATGACGTACATCACTAGTAAGCCCATTGTGTTTGTGGGTACCGGACAAACCTACTGTGACCTTCGTAGCCTTAATGCCAAGGCTGTGGTTGCTGCTCTCATGAAAGCTTAAACCACCAGTTATTGCACCAAATTCCTGTCTGCAGATATCTCAGAATGTGCTTTTCCAATGTGACTGTCTTAGCACTTTTCTTTTTTCCCCCCTCATAGTGCGACACAGAATGAAGGGATGCTAGAAGAGGCTGTTTTACCTGTCTTTTCATCTTTGTCTTGGTTTCATCAATACACATAACTTCCTCTTATGTAATGTGCAGGTTTAATTCTGTTCCACTTTTTTGAAATTAGCCTCATGCCCTAAAAGGTTGTAAGGAAGGAAAAGTCTTTTCATAGCTCTAGAATTTGCTGTCCTCCGGTCGGCCGGCCCTCTTTCCTGTCTTCCTTCATTCTGCCTCCTTGGCACACTGTTCAAGCTCTGAGCTTTGTATTGCTCATCCCAGGTTAATGGGTGTCACCGGACTTTGGGAGATGGGGGGCTTGCTCTACCTCTGCTTTATTTAAAACTCAGTGAGCTCACAGAGCCATTCTAGATTATGTTTCAGTGGCAAAGCATGGTTAAGTGTTGCCATGATAAACAGGCTGTTTTCCAATAGGATGGAGAGAGATGCAGCTTTGGTGATGCTTTTAGCAAGTCAAGCTTTGGCCTTGCAGCTTGCTTTGATCAAAAGCTTTCCAACTCTTCCCTGAAACAAAGCAGAGACCTGCTGCTTCCAGAGGGGCAGGCTGCGGATGCCTTAAAAAGGCCCTCCTATCTGTGGACTTTCCACAGCAGGGCTTGCCAGGCGCTGCCCCAGGCCCTTGGTTATGTAAAGGTTGCGGGACGGCGTGAGGCCTTTTCACAAACTTGCGAACCAAGGGCACCCCTGATTTCTAATTACAGTTCATCAGAGAGAAAGCTGCTTTTGTTGCATTTTTGAGGTGCTATATACAGACCACTGCTTGAAAATCATTGCACAAGTATCAGACCCTGTTTGTGTTGAACTTCCCTGTTGGTGGTGAGCACATGCTGTAATTTTGCACAACCATACACCCAAGCTGCATCGGCAATGCTGAAGCATGGGGTACATAATGCTGCAAACAACCCCCTTAACCCTTCTCATGCAAACAAGGAAAAAAACTCAGTTTGGATGCAGAAAGAGCTAGTTATGCGAATTCATTTTGATTCTTATCAATAAGCATATTAAATCAAAGAGTGGGCAATGCTTCAATGACTCCCCTCCCTTGTTGACAGGATATGTTTCAGTCTCTCACTGCCTCACCTCTTAGCCTTTCCTGCCCAATCACCAGAAGTCAGAGTAAGCTCGCCCACAGAAGTCTTGACTTGCGCAAATGCGCTGGTTTTCCCCCCATGAAACCAGCATGCGAAAGGGATTTTCTGGTGGGAGTAATAATGCTGGGGCCGCTTGCTGCTTTTCTGCTGTCCACTCCCCCCTCCCTTCAGAGTGCCTCTTGATCCTGGTATAAAGTGCTATGTTGAATAATACAAAACTCTTACGAGGATGTCTTGTAGCTCGGTATTGCAGATGTGCTGTAGTGCAATAAGTTGAATGCTGTCTGCTAAAAAGTAATTTATATAATAAAATTTATTTAAGAAAAACCCACCAAGTTCCTCTTTCCAACAAAAAGAAGCCAGAGGACCAGAAAGAAATAGGCTACTGAATTCTTTTCATTTCTTTCACAATACCATTAATGACAGATAATGTTTCCAAGTATGCTGTTTGCCTGCTATCCTTTGCTAAAGTGTATGGTTACAAAGGAGTTGTACTGAAATATAATATATCTCAGACTTCTCAAGAATGGAGCAGATGATGTATGGGCCACATGAATATTCAGCTTGTGGCATCCACATGGTTTTCTTCTCCTCGCCTTCACCAAAGTATTCTGGTTGGAAATAAAATGGTTTTAGGAGCCATAAGACATTTTGAAACAAGGCACATAAAGCATATGGACCTTGTTTGAAAGATCAATTACTGCTGGAGCCCCCAGTGGTGCAGCGGGTTAAACCCCTGTGCCGGCAGGACTGAAGGCCGACAGGTCGCAGGTTCGAATCCAGGGAAAGCATGGATGAGCTCCCTCTATCAGCTCCAGCCCTTCATGGGGGACATGAGAGAAGCCTCCCACAAGGATGGTAAAAACATCAAATCATCCGGGCGTCCTCTGGGCAACGTCCTTGCAGACAGCCAATTCTCACACCAGAAGCAACTTGCAGTTTCTCAAGTCATGACAAAAAAATAAATTACTGCTTTGTTTTTCCTGGAGATTCACAGGGTCCACAGAAGCTGGGCTACATAGGACTTGCTAAAATAGGCTGGTGGCTTTCTTTTCTCCTAGTATTCTCTGTACCTGGGCAAAGGAGGGAAGGTCTGGAAACCATGAATCTCTCTGAGGAGCAATTTACTCTCTCTCTCTCTCTCTCTCTCTCTCTCTCTCTCTCACTCTCTCTCTCACTCTCTCTCTCCCTCTCTCTCCCCTCCCACTCTCTTTCCCTCCCCCCTCTCCCTCCCACCACTCACTCTCCCTCCCTCCCTCCCTCTCCCTCCTCTCTCTCTCCCTCTCTCCCTCTCCTCCCTCCCTCTCTCTCCCTCTCCCTCCCTCCCTCCCTCTCTCCTCCCTCTCTCTCTCTCTCCCTCCCTCCCCTCTCCCTCCCCTCTCTTTCTCCCTCCCTCTCTCTCCTCCCTCCCTCACTCACTCTCTCCCCCCTCCCTCACTCCCTCCCTCCCTCCCTCCCTCCCTCCCTCACTCACTCCCTCCCTCCCTCACTCTCCCTCCCTCCTCTCTCTCCTCACTCACTCCTCCTCCCTCACTCTCTCCTCTCCCTCCTCTCCTCTCTCTCTCTCTCCCTCTCTCTCCCTCCCTCCTCCCTCTCTCTCTCCCTCCCCCTCTCTCCCCCCCTCTCTCCCCCTCTCCCCCTCTCTCCTCATCCCACTCCCTCTCCCACTCTCTCCTCATCCCACTCCCTCTCCCACTCTCTCCTCATCCCACTCCCTCTCCCACTCTCTCCTCCCTCCCCCCCTCTCTCTCTCTCTCTCTCCCCTCCCTCCTCCTCCCCCCCCCCCCCTCTCTCTCTCTCTCTCTCTCTCTCTCTCTCCCCTCCCTCCCTCTCTCCCTCTCTCTCTCTCTCTCTCTCTCCCTCCCTCCCTCCATCCCTCTCTCTCTCTCTCTCTCTCTCCCTCCCTCCCTCCCTCCCGCCCGGCGCTGCTTACCTTCTTGGCGCCTCCTCCTCCTGCGGACTCCTTCCTTCCCTAGCGCCCAAAAAAGCCCTCGGCTGGCCTGGGATGGGCCTGGAAAAAGTAAGGATCTTTTTCCAGGCGCTTTCCAGGGCAGCCTATTGGGCCCTAGGGAAAGAAGGAGAGGAGTCCACAGGAGGAGGAGGCGCCGAGAAGGTAAGCTGAGGAGGAGGGTGGGGCGGGAGGAGGGGGAGGGGCTATGGAGGGGGAGGCGTGTCCCGCCTCCTGGCCCCGCCCCCCGCCAGGCTTGGTAACCGGGCGGGGAGGGGGGAGCCCGGGAGGAGGTGGGAGGGGGAGGCGTGTCCCGCCTCCTGGCCCCGCCCCCCGCCAGGCTTGGTAACCGGGCGGGGAGGGGGGAGCCCGGGAGGAGGGGGGAGGGGCTAGGGAGGGGGGAGGCATGTCCCGCCTCCTGGCCCCGCCCCCCGCCAGGCTTGGTAACCGGGCGGGGGGGGGAGCCCGGGAGGAGGTGGGAGGGGCTGGGAGGGGGGAGGCGTGTCCCGCCTCCTGGCCCCGCCCCCCGCCAGGCTTGGTAACCGGGCGGGGAGGGGGAGCCCGGGAGGAGGGGGGAGGGGCTAGGGAGGGGGAGGCATGTCCCGCCCTCCTGGCCCCGCCCCCCGCCAGGCTTGGTAACCGGGCGGGGGGGGGAGCCCGGGAGGAGGGGAGGGGCTAGGAGGGGGAGGCATGTCCCGCCTCCTGGCCCCGCCCCGCCAGGCTTGGTAACCGGGCGGGGGGGGGAGCCCGGAGGAGGGGGAGGGGCTAGGGAGGGGGAGGCATGTCCCGCCTCCTGGCCCCGCCCCCCGCCAGGCTTGGTAACCGGGCGGGGAGGGGGGAGCCCGGGAGGGGGGGGAGGGGCTAGGGAGGGGGGAGGCATGTCCCGCCTCCTGGCCCCGCCCCCCGCCAGGCTTGGTAACCGGGGGGGGGGGGAGCCCGGGAGGAGGGGGAGGGGCTAGGGAGGGGGGAGGCATGTCCCGCCTCCTGGCCCCGCCCCCCGCCAGGCTTGGTAACCGGGCGGGGGGGAGCCCGGGAGGAGGGAGGGGCTAGGAGGGGGAGGCATGTCCCACCTCCTGGCCCCGCCCCGCCAGGCTTGGTAACCGGGCGGGAGGGGAGCCCGGAGGAGGGGGAGGGGCTAGGGCGGGGGGAGGCATGTCCCGCCTCCTGGCCCCCCCCCCGCCAGGCTTGGTAACCGGGCCGGGGGGGGGGAGCCCGGAGGAGGGGGAGGGGCTAGGGAGGGGGGAGGCATGTCCCGCCTCCTGGCCCCGCCCCCCGCCAGGCTTGGTAACCGGGCGGGGAGGGGGAGCCCGGGAGGAGGGGCTAGGAGGGGAGGCATGTCCCGCCTCCTGGCCCCGCCCCCCGCCAGGCTTGGTAACCGGGCAGGGAGGAGGGAGCCCGGGAGGAGGGGGGGGGGCGAGGGAGGGGGGAGGCAGGTCCCGCCTCCTGGCCCGGCCCCGCCAGGCTTGGTAACCGGGCGGGAGGGGGAGCCCGGGAGGAGGGGGGGGTTAGGGAGGGAGGCATGTCCCGCCTCCTGGCCCCGCCCCCCGCCAGGCTTGGTAACCGGGCGGGGAGGGGGGAGCCCGGGAGGAGGGGGGAGGGGCTAGGGAGGGGGAGGCATGTCCCGCCTCCTGGCCCCCCCCCCCGCCAGGCTTGGTAACCGGGCGGGGAGGGGGCCCGGGGAGGGGGGGAGGGGCTTGGGAGGGGGGAGGCGTGTCGCGGTGGCAGGGGGCGCGGAAGGAGGTGGGAGGGGCTGGGGAGGAGGGGAGGGGTTTCCCCTCCTCCTTCCAGGTCCCCCCCCGCCGCTCTTCCTGATCAGAGGAGGAGGCGGAGGAGGCGCTCTGGCTGCCATGTGCGAACGTTCTAAACGTTCGCGCTGGCAGCGAAGTGGCCGGGGTTGGGAGTTCCGTTGACAATTTTTTGGGGGTCGTTTTTTGGGGTGCTGGGAGGTATGTAGGTCCGTTTTTTTTGCTGTTGTCTGTAGCGAGTGTAATGGTCCAGTAGGCTGGCAAGTTTGGTGCTTCTGCGAGCCATAGTTTCTTTGTCTATATACGACATTAAACGGACTCACCAAAATTATATATATAGATGCTATCATAAGGAAGAGGGAGCAGTCTTCTGTTCTGCTGCCCTGGAGACTAGGGCTCCATTTAGGCATGGGTTCAAATTACAGGAAAGGAGATTCCACCTAAGATTTTGTTTTAAACATGGCTTGGCATCTAAGCCATCAAATTGAGCAACATGATCTGTGGATGATGTAAGACAAGCCAACATGAAATCATGTGTTGTAGAAGGCTATCAGCTTGGTTAGCTTTTCAATGCTAATCAAGGTGATTAATTGCAGCATTCACACTTGCCTCCAACAGACAATCCTACCCTAGATATCATTCCACAGATTATCGTCAGGCGAGATTGCTTCTGGAAGGTGGCCATGCAGGCCAGAAAACTCACAGCAAACCAAACCATTATTACTTCGCTATAATTAAACAGTTACACATGGTTGCAGTCAGCCACAGTTCAAAGCCAAGAAGAGTCTGAAGCAAAAACAAAGGCTTAATTTCCTTGCACTAGAGGAAGGGGAAGAAATGTATGAAAAACACATACTATGAGTGTGTGCTTCTGATAATTCCTACCACAAAATACTTTCCGCAAGTATCTACATTATAAAGATAGAGCACTTTGATGAGCTCTCTCCTACAGACTTCTGGGTTTTGTAGTTTGGTGAAATACTTACTGTAGTTTCATTTCAGTATGCAAAGGTATATGGTCACAGTTATGCTTCAGTGAACTCTCCCCCACAGAACCCTGCAAAAGTAATCTCAGATCCCCCTTAATGGAGTGTCATTATTTCCACATGTAGAATACGCAGCTAGTAGCCATCACAAGCAACTGGTGCGAAGAGCTAAACTACACTTTCCATTCACATACACTGGTGTGCAGCCATGAATCTGTCTAAAAGCAATCTTTTATTACAGCTTCTGATATATAAAACAGGATTTTAAAAAGGACAATGGGTAGTTTTTTAAAATGCTCATGTTTCAGTCTTGCAGAATACAAAAAGCACTAGTAGCAAACTCTTCCATAAAGGGAGAAGAGGGATCTCCCTGCACATACAGCCTTGCATCGAAAACAACATCACATTGATGAGATGATCCTCATGTCCAACATCAGAAGGGTCCAAGAAGTGCAGGGTCAAGTCCTTCAAATTATTTGTTTCAGAAGAGCAAGAAAACAAGACAGGCACTCGGAAGAACAAGGTGCCAAAAAAAGTACTCGCCTGATTTTAGTTCTCCAAGTGGCCTCGAGAATGATACGTCTCGCTTGAAGCTGCCAACATCCTGCATTGCATTTCAGGCGCAGGGGCTAACCTGTAAAGCTGCTGATGGAGTCCTCTGTGATCTTGCTTCGGGCAGAGTTAGTAGCTTCAGAAGTGACCTAAGGGCACTGCCCTCAAATCCGAAGGCAATAGGAGACATCCTAACAAAATCTGTGGACCTCTGGGTGGAGGGTTGATATCAAAACATCTGATTAAAAGGGACACAAGCGGGTCTTGGAAAAAGGGATACTTGAAAAGGCACATATCATGAAAGGACCCTTTGCTAACTTCACTAAAACTTAACCACATTCAAAATATTTCCACGCCAGCTTTCAACTAAAATAACCTTCATTTATTGTTAGATCTGTGGAACAATATTCTAAGAAAGACTTCAGATATTCAATCATGCAGATGGGTGACGGATGGGAGGCCAAACAGCATCATGACGGGACATGCAATTTCTATTGATTTATTTTGCAGGGTTATTTGCTTCATCCCATATAAAAAACTACATCCCATGATGCAAATAAGCCTTAGGAGTCTTTCTATCGTGAACATGGAGATCCTGGCGGTTAAACCCATGTGCCAGCAAGACTGCTGACTGAAAGGTTGGCGGTTCAAATCTGGGGAGCAGAGTGAACTCCCATCTGTCAGCTCTAGCTTCCCATGCAGGGACAGGAGAGAAGGCTCCCACAGGATGGTAAAACATCCGAGCGTCCCCTTGGCAACGTCCTTGCAGACGGCCAATTCTCTCACACCAGAAGCAACTTGCAGTTTCTCAAGTTGCCGAGGACACACACACACACACACAAAAACAAATAATGCAGTTTCTGAAATCACTCCTGACACGAAAAAAGGTGGACATGTTGCATCCAGGAGGACAAGAGCCACCATTTGTGCTTCCTGTTTCCAAACTCAGTTGGTCAGTTAACTGGGTTACTAGCCTGAAGTAATATCTCTTCTGTCCCAATGGATGCCACCTTGCTAACCATCACTCTGCAGACCTCATCATGTCTGTTTAAGCTGGCATTAGCTACCAACGACTTCCTTCCTTTATGCCTAAGTGCTTTACTCATGCCGAGTTACACTGCAGTACAAGGATATTCCCTTTAAAAATACCTTTGCCTTGAAGAAAGGCAGACTTCGTCAATCTGAAGTAAGAAGTAGCTGGAATCATTACTACCATGCCTCAACTCTGCTGGCATCAGATAGGCAATGCCCTCTGTAATGTGATGGGTTTTTTTTAATAAAAAAAAGAGGCATCTACGACTTTCTTTTTAAGCAACTTCCATGTTTTCCAAGATACGTCCCGTTGAGTCTTGAGCCTTTATGAATGTCCATGTTGATGGTAACTTACAGCTTAAGAAGACTTGTTTTTCCAGCTCACCTTATGGGCTTCTGAGCATTAAGTGAGCTCCGTAGCTTTGATTTCAGTGTGCGCCAAATCAGTGCCATTTAATTGTCCCTCCTGGGGTATACCTGGTTGGGAAATGAAAAAGATCCCGTGGTTTGGAGGTAGCAAAGTCATGCAGACTAAAGAAGATGCTACAAAACATTTTGTGCTTATAGCAGGCCTCCCAAAAATGTTGGCTATAGACCAGGCATGGGCAAACTTTGGCCCTCCAGATGTTTGTACTTCAACTCCCACCATTCCTAACAGCCTCAGGTCCCTTCTTTTTCCCCCTCAGCTGCTTAAGGGCCTGAGGCTTAAGCGGCTGAGGGGGAAAAGGAAGGGGCCTGAGGCTGTTAGGAATTGTGGGAGTTGAAGTCCAAAACATCTGGAAGTGGCCTGAGGCTTAAGTGGCTGAGGGGGGAAAAGAAGGGGCCTGAGGCTGTTAGGATTTGTGGGAGTTGAAGTCCAAAACATCTGGAGGGTCAAAGTTTGCCCATGCCTGCTATAGACATTATTCCAAATCCATTTCCTTCTTGATGAAGCCCAACACTAATAGTAAACAGTTTACTGAGAACCAGCTTCCCGAAACCTGCGCTTTCCAGAATTTTGGATTACAACTCCTTTCAACACTGACAATTCAGAGGTAGATATAATTGTGATCTCAACTCACAACAATCCCTTCCAAGACAGTTAAACTCAACTATTACCAGGATCAGAGAGATGGTATGTGTAGCCGTTTTATTTATTTATTATTTTATTTATGTCATTTATATTCTGCCCTTCTCACCCCGCAGGGGACTCAGGGCGGATCACAATGCACATATACAGGCAAACATTCAATGCCATTGACATACAATATATATAGACAGACATAGAGGCAATTTAACATTCCAGAAATCAGTTAAATTTAGCCGCCTCACAAAGTGGTACCTAAATTTTCTACTTGACAGATGCAACTGTCTTTCGGGTTGCAAAGATCGACAACAAGCTTCACAAATTGGTCGAGAGCTCACCCCGACCCGGGCAGGCCTCAAACTCATGACATTCTGGTCAGTAGAGATCTTATGCAGCTGACTCCCAGCCAGCTGCGCCACATTCCCAGTGCCAGTTGTAGAAACTAGAGTATCCAGGTTCAAGATCCCACTGAGCCATGAAACTCACAGTAATTTGGGGGAGATAACTGGGGGAGAATCACATCTAAACTGGGCTCCACAGACCAATGGATACTCCACCACAGACATCAGAAGAACTGCAAGACCAAGAACAAGCCACAAGAGTAAAGATAAAGATCCATCCAGAGGAAAAGTGTTCTTACCATACATCAAGGGAACCATTGACCACATAGGGAAGCCAATGTGGAAACACAACCTACAAACTATCTACAGACCCACTAAGAAAATCCAACAAATGCTATGTTCAGCAAAGGACAAGAGGGATCCTCTCACCTCTGCAGGAGTCTACCGTATACCATGCAGCTGTGGACAAGTCTACAGAGGGACCACCAAACGCAGCATTGCCCAAACACAAATCAAGGAACACGGAAGGCATTGCAGACTAATTCAACCAGAGAAGTCAGCCATAGCAGAGCACCTGATGAACCAACCTGGACACAGCATATTATTTGAGAAGACAGAAATGCTGGACCACTCTCACAACCACTATTCAGAGAAGCCATTGAAATTTTATTTATTTCACGATATTTATATGCCACCCTTCTCAACCCTGAAGGGGACTCAGAGCGGCTTACAGCAAACTGGAAGCACAACAAACTACATTACTGCCATAGCACAACATCAGTACTACATATCACATTGCACTATAACATTATATTGCAATATCATTAGTAATATTGCATGTAAAACAAATATATAATTATAATATCACAATATCATTGGTAGTATTATATTGTAACAATGTATATACAATATATTATACCAAACTCATAATATATTATATCATAACCTGAAAGACAGTTGCATCTGTCAAGCAGGAAATTAAGGTACCACTTAGTGAGGAGGCTAAATTTAACTGATTTACGAGGCCATAAAAAGATATCCAGAAAACACGCTAAGGGATGAAGGAGTGTGACAGCTCCCCCTGGTGGCCAGATGTTAAATTGCCTCTGTCTTGTGTGTTTGTGTGTCTAAATGTAATGTGTACATTGTAATCCGCCCTGAGTCCCCTGCGGGGTGAGAAGGGCGGAATATAAATGAAGTAAATAAATAAACTATCTTATACTACATTACATTATAATTATAATTATTATATTATAATATATTGACATAATATAACATAACATATATATTATTATTATAAAATAATACATTACAATTATTATACTAGAACATAATACAATATATTGACATAATATATTATATATTATCAAGCATGTGGACAATTTCAACAGAAAGGAGGAAACCATGACAATGAGCCTTTTGGGGGGGGGGGTTGGCGTATAAGTACGAAGTAATAAATAAATAATAAATAAATAAAATCTGATTACCAGTATTTAAAAAAACTCTAAAATCAGGACAGTAAATAAAGAGCAACACTCAGAAAACATGGGAAATCCAGACTGTTCAATCAATCAGGGCCAGCTAACTGCCAAACAAAGGATTCCCCCAGGCAGGAAGCAGCCAGGCTTTGAAGCTGCAAGGCCATTCAATGCTAATCAAGCTGGCCAATGGCAACATTCACACTTGCCTCCAACAGACAAGAGTTCTTTCTCCCACCCATGACATTCCACAGATATATAAACCTAATTTTCTTAGTTTCCAACAGGCCTCACAACCTCTGAGGATGTCTGCCATAGATGTGGGTAAAATATCAGGGGAGAATGCTTCTGGAACATGACCATGCAGCCCGGAAAACTCACAGCAACAGCTATGTTTAATTCCTTGAATTCACTGGAGTCAAGTCTGAACATACATATCACTCATACAACTGATGTCATTGTTCCCCTTACCTGCATGACACCGGTTGGAAATTTCATTTGTGAGTCTCTCAAAATACTCTGGCAAGTCTGTGTATTCCTCTCCATATGAGATCACTTTGATCCCTTTGTCCAGCATGTTTTCCCGGAGCTTCTTGAACTCGTCCACATCTCCACGCCGCACGAGCATGAAATGCTCCAGGTCGGACTTGTGCTTCACAGCTTCGAGGAAGAGGGCTTGGAAGGTGGTATCATCCACAGTCCAGCCACAGCCCAGGAACAAGAAGGATTTGGCTTCATACAGTTTCTGGATCTCCCGCTTTTCAAATAAAGAAGTATGAAAAGAGAAGGAAAAGGAGGTAAGCAACGTCTCATTACTTCCACACGTATGCATCCGTGTATCTACCTACTGCAGCCATGGCCATAGAGGCAGAAATCTGGCTGCCAAAATGTTGCACTTTTCTCCGTTCTCAACTTCCAATGGGTTTATAGTTCTTCAATATCAAAGAAGTCTAAATTAAATATCAATATCAAAAAAGTCTAAGTTTAGTGGCAGAAATAAAATAAACACATTATGTAGAGGGAAAATATTCCCACACAAGGTAAGAAAGGGCCACAGAAAGCTGGGAATCTCACCATGACTTCTGTGTTGCGTAGCACGTTCTGGTAGCCGGCTGGATGGAGCACAATGCCACTGGGATTTGTGTACACACCGTGTATGTGGAGGACACTAAGCTTCCTCTTCTCCTGGGCCCACTCCAAGACCTGTCCAGGATTGTAGAAGAAGTGTTCACCATCGAACCCCAAAGGACCACTCACTTTCCCTTAGCCTATATTATGGACAAGGGCCGGTTTTTGCCACTATACTGTAACTCTAGGGAACCATAGATACGGTTTGGCAGTTACCTGGATAGCATGTCACATCAATTTTGGGTTTTCTCCTGGACAGTATTTTTAGCCCAAGCTGGTTCAAAGGAACTTATACCACTATGGTTTCAGACAACTAGGATGTTTCTGGGGGGTGGAAGGTGGACATTGCCTTATAGAGTTGAAAAATAAGGTGGGGATACAGAGGTGTGGGGTACAGAGCCCCTGGTGGCATAGCAGGTTAAACCCCGAGATGCTGAACTTGCTGACCGAAAGGTTGTTGGTTCACATCAAGGGAGCGGGTCGAGCTCCCACTGTTAGCCCCAGCTTCTGGCAACCTAGCAGATCGAAAACATGCAAATCTGAGTAGATCACTAGGTACCGCTCCGCGGGAAGGTAACAGCACTCCATGCAGTCATGCCGGCCACATGACCTTGTCTACGGACAACGTCAGCTCTTCAGCTTAGAAATTGAGATGAGCACCAACCCCCAGAGTCAGACACAACTAGACTTAACGTCAGGGGAAACCTTTACCTTTATTAAAATGCTGGTTTCTTTGCTTTGATATTTCTTAACAATAACACAGCGACAATTCCACCTGGTCACAAAACAAAACAAACCGAAAAAGTATTCTACTATCCCATGGTAGTTTTTTGCTGCCTTGCCATTCCTGCTGTGCACTAGAGAACAGGGCCAAATGTTAAATCATGCTAATATATTTATCCCCCTTTTAAAGCTTCCAGACACTAAATTCCTTCAGGCAGATCTTTGTTTATGTTGGCACAGTGCCTGGCTTACTTCAAAAGACAGACAATGTTAGTTTGTGCATATGCACATGTTTTTCCATGTCCAGCCCAGAGCTTCAGCCTCCTATAAGGTTTTGGAACATAATATGCAGAACGAAAGGATAACAAATAGAAGATGAGCTTGCAAGACAAAAACTTAAGTGCTGCAAATCGTGGAAGTGTTACAATAACTATGATATCGAGTGTATTTGGAAAACTTTGCCTATGTGGAACATAGTTTCTACAAAACGTTCACACTGAATAATAACAAGATCCCAAATTTTAAGATAAACGACTCAACGCTTGTGTAAATCATACTGATTCAGGTGCATAGCAAATAGATTTTTTCCCATGTGAGGAAAATATGCCTCACTCCATTTTTCCACCCCATATACCACTGTAAAGTAAAGTAAAGGTTTCCCCTTGACATTAAGTCTCGTTGTGTCCAACTCCGGGGTGGTGGTGCTCATCTCCATTTCTAAGCCGAAGAGTCGGCGTTGTCTGTAGACACCTCCAAGGTCATGTGGCTGGCATGACTACATGGAGTGCTATTACCTCCCCGCGGAGCGGTATTACCTGCCTGCAGAACCAGTACCCATTGATCTCCTCACATTTGTATGTTTTCGAACTGCTAGGTTGGCAAAAGCTGGTCCTAACAGCAGGAGCTCACCGTGCTCCCCGGATTTGGACCGCCAACCTTTCAGTCAGCAAATTCAGCAGCTCAATGGTTTAACCTGCAGCACTGCCAGGAGGCCCTGTTTTTAATAGTATCTGGTGAATTTCATGATGTCTGAGAGTCTGTATTCTAATGCCTGCTCGACCATGGAAATCCATTGGGTGATATTGAGCAAGTCACACTTTCTCAGCCTCATGAGAAATGAATGGAACATCACCTCTGAAGAAATCTTGCCAAAGAAAACCCTGTGATAGTTTCAACTTAGAATTGCCCTAAGTCTGAAATGACAACACTTACTATGGGGGCGTGTGGTGAAGTAATATTTATTTGTTACAGTTTTAAATGTGTTTGATGTTTATATATATGTATGTATATTGTAAGGGTAAAACTTAGTTAACCTTAAAGGGTTAACAGGAATATTAGCTGACAGAACCTCCAGGGAGTTTCCATTACTGTGGAAACAGGAGGCAGAGCCTGTAAGTGGCTCTGGAATCTTGAGATTCAAACTATGTCAGTTGGTGGTTAACTGCGAAAGCAGAAGGTTGTGTGGAGAGTTAGGGAGTCTGTTTTTAACCAGCTATCAGCGAGTGTTAAAAAGTGACTGGTTCTACTCTGAGGAAGAGTAGCAGTGGAGCCTGATTCTACTCTGGGAGAGAGTAGCAGGGCAGCTGTGTTTAACTGCTAGGGAAGCAGTTGGATTTAAGAACCAGCAGAGTGTAGAAAATTGCTGAGTTATTGTTTTTAGGAGAGCAATGATATAATAGCAGACTGTATCTCCATAGTTAGTATATTGTAACCTTAAGAAAAGTGAATCTGAGTAGATATTGTAACCACCCAAGCTCTTGAACTCTGAAAACCTCTATGCTTAAACCTCTGTTGGAATAAACTTTATAGTTCTTTGACAAAAACATCTCTTCTAGTGATTCTTTCTCCCACAAGCCTTGAAAACAACCATCTGCTAGTGGGTAGCCAAGCACAGTAAATTATATGGTGGCAGCAAGTGAAAAGTAGAAGAGTTCTTACATATTGTAGTGGCATGGGTAGGGCATTCTGCCCTGTCACAGCCCTGAGTTCGAATCCTCACATTCTCTCCACACTTATAATACAAATTCGAATCCAGATCCTCACAAAGTTTGAGCCTACATATAATTGAAGATCTTTACATTATTGGCTGTAGTTAGAGCCTTTACAATTTGGCGGCAGCGGTCAGGATAGTCGACCCTGTCAGTTTTCGGATCGAATCCCTTCTTTACAGGGTGTCCTGAGATTGCACACAAACAACAGAGGACAATGAACACTATACCCCTGATATAATTCCAAATCAGGATAATTGTAAGTACCTAAAGGGTTCTGTTGCAATGTGTTAGTGCTAAAGACTGTCAATGCTCTGTGCACCTCAGATATCTGAGAGTGAGGCTAAAGACTGAGGCTGTGTGTGCCTCAGATCTCTGGCCCGAGCGTCCTCCGTCCCCAGCAGCAGACACTCTTTCGATTACGTCAGCACATCGATTCCATCGAGCATTGACCACACAGGGCTGTCTATCGAGCAGTTGGCCTGCGCATCTCCAGCCTCCTCGCTGAGCACCACCCGGTATATTCGGGCTGTGGAAATCACACCCTTCTACATTTCTATGGTTAACTATCGGGGGGAGACATTTTCCTAATTGGGTGTGTAATTCAAGGTACATTACTGCAGGTTGTTTATTAGAACATCAGCCCTTAATAATTGCTCTATATAGAGCATTGAGGCACCCACATATTCAGAGTGGAGACACCAATCCTGTGGTTTTTTAGGGATAGCATTGACAGTCTTTAGTACTAACACATTGGAACAGAACCCTTTAGGGACTTAAAATTATCCTGATTTGGAATTATATCAGGGGTATAGTGTTCATTGTATTATTCTTATAACCTTCACAGGATTTTTTCCATTGTCCTCTGTTGTTTGTGTGCATTCTGATAAGGTTGCCCAGTGTTTTCTGCTTCTGGGTGTCCTGAGATTGCAATTGCAATCATTTACCATCATATCATCCCGAACACACAAGATCATATTAGATTTTGAAACTGAACAAAGCCATGCCTTGTTGGCACTTGGATGGGAAACTACTAGGTGATACCAGAGATCTCCAGGTGCAGCTGAGAAAAAAATCCTGCTCGAAACTCAAGAGATTGACTGCCTGTCAGAACTGATAACACTGCTAAGATGAAGGAATGGGGGATTCTTACCTACTTTTAAAATGTAACTTTGTTAAGCCTTGCTCAAACTCTTACTTCCTGAGCTGGGAAATAAATGGATTAACCCCCTAGAACTGCTGCCATTAACAAGCACGAGCTCTTCCCAATTACCTTCTTCTCATCCGTAAGGTCAAGCGATTCAAGCCGCTTCCCTTGGTCCGTGGCGTAAATCTCCAGCAGGTTGTCGAAGTTTGTGGTCAGGACGAGAGCCCCCTTCTCCATCAAGTGGAGCACCGACCGAAGGAGCTGCTTCCCGGTGTCTTCCATTTTGGACTCCAGGTCATCGAAGACTTCGTACAAGCAGTCTTTAAGGAAGGTAGAGCGGACATTGCTTGTGCGCTGCCAAGAAAGGAAACCAGACCAAGATCAATATCAATGAGGTCCAGTTTAAAGGTTCTGTGTGTCAGGGTTTTCTAGGCCTGTATGATCTTGAGAAAGATGCAAAACTTGAAATGTGCCCTTTATATATACATTTTTATATTACAGTCTATCATAACTTGGGTCCCTAAACCTGTTGGAAATAGCAACTTTCCAAGCCTTCACTATTTTATTTATTTATTTGCATCATTTATATTCCGCCCTTCTCACCCCGCAAGGGACTCAGGGCGGATTACAATGTACATATACAGGCAAACATGTTATGCCATAGACACACAACATATACAGACACTCAGAGGCAATTTAACATTCCAGCTTCTGGCCACCAGGGGGAGCTGTCGCATTCCTTCATTCTTTTGCGCACTATAATTTCAATGGGATCCCCACCATCTGAAATGTGAAAAAAACATTATCTCCTTGTGCTGCCAACTCACTGGTGACAGTTTCTGGATAAGGTCGTGAGCCACGTTGATAAGGTTCTTATCGTCACGGAGACACTTCTGAAATTTCCTCCTCTCCTCGTCTTCGAGAAGGTCGAAGTCAACGGCAGCATCAAGGAGGGCCTGGATGAGGCCTTTCCAAGACTTCAAGGCTGGCACCTGAGGAGCCACCGCTGCACTGATTCCCGTCCCAATCACCAGAACCAGCTCCTGCGGCCTTTTCGTTTTCAGACTCGGCAACAATTTCCTGCAACCAAAAAGGAGGGATAGATACAGAAAGGAGGTTTGCCCACTGATTTACAACCCCATGCAGAAATACACAGAAGATGGAGGGACAATCACAGAAGGAAGCTGCAGAATGTTTCACGTATTTTTACCCAGCTCTAATGTATTAAAAAATTAGAGTTGGTCCATTTTGGAAAGTTATGTAACAGGTTTGCTATTTTGATGCTTTACACATATTACATTGCATGTGTTTGTACTACCATATATTTCTTGACTTTTCATTATTATTCTGACAACTGTTTATTTCTTTTAGTATTTTGTTTTATTTTTGTTCATAGTCTTTTATTTGTATTTTTTAAAAAATGTGTGGTAAACAATTTACAGGAAAAAGGAAGCATATAGACCGAAGGGAGATAAACTTAGGACTACCTGGGTTTTTTTGCAGGTGGAACTCCATCTTCCAACAATTTTTCTTTAGCCAGATTCAGGTTCACATTGGAAGCCATCCAGTTTCTAAGGAAAAGCAAAGATCTGAGGTGAAAGCTGCCAAAACACTGAACTCTGAGCCAAACAAAATTCCCTAAGTTTATCCTAAAACTGCTCAGCTGCTGAATCTGCTGACCAAAAGGTCAGCGGTTTGAATCTTGGGAGCAGGTTGAGCTCCCGCTGTTAGGCCCAGCTTCTGGCAACCTAACAGTTCAAAAACATGCAAATATGATTAGTTCAATAGGTACCGCTCTGATGGGAAGGTAACGGTGCTCCATGCAGTCATGCCGGCCACATGATCTTGGAGGTGTCTATGGACAATGTTGGCTCTTCGGCTTAGAAATGTAGCATCTATTCCCAGAGTTGGACACAACTAGACTTACTGTCTAGGGAAAACCTTTACTTTTACCTATCATAAAAGAAGAGTTATTGAAGCTCACTAATACCCTCATCACCTCATCCATTGGCTGGAATCTTTAGTCTAGGACAGGGCTGTCCAACTGGCGGCCCTGGGGCCGGATCCGGCCCCGTAGCCTGTTGGACACGGCCCCACCTATGCCCTCAGCCGCCATTTTTAAATTTGAAAAAAATTTTGATTTATTTTTTTAAAATGGCGGCCGGGGCTGGGGGGCGGGGCAGGGAGGAGGAAGAGAGCTAGCTCCTCCTGCTTTTCGCGCCCCTCCCTACCTAGGGCGGGGAGCCGCCGAAAAGGGCAGAAGGCGGCGCCAAGAGCAGCGCGTCACAGGCCTGGCGTGACGCGCTGCCCCTGGCGCCCCTTCTGCCCGGCCCCCTCCCTTCCTAGGGCGGAGGGAGGGCGCGAAAAGGAGGGTGGCGGCGCCAAGAGCAGAGCGTCACAGGCCTGGCGTGACGCTGCTCTTGGCGCCGCCTACTCCCTCGCCGCCCCCTCCGCCCCTAGGGAGGGGGGGCGCCGAAAAGGAGGAGTAGGCGGTGCCAAGGGGCAGCGCGTCACGCCAGGCCTGTGTCGCGCTGCTCTTGGCGCCGCCTTCTGCCCTTTTTTCGGCCGTTTTAGGAGGGAGCGGGGCCTGGGGTTGGGAGCGGGGCCTGGGGCGGGGCCTGGGGGCGGGGCCGAGCGGCCCCCTAGGTCATCAGTGACCTTTTATCCGGCCCTGGACCCCGTAGAAGTTGGACAGCACTGGTCTAGGAAACCTGAACATTATTGCTACCATTGGCCTTCCATATTCATGGCTTCTGTATGAATGACATAAAAATATATTTTTTCATGGGCACACTGTACATATATATATATATATATATATATATATTATTGGGCACACTGTACTAATATTACTATTATTGTATTTATTTATATCAGTGGCTCCCAAACTTTGGTCCTCCAGGTGTTTTGGACTTCAACTCCCAGAAACCCCAGCAAACTTACCAGCTGTTAGGAATTGTGGGAGCTGAAGTCCAAAACACCTGGAGGACCAAAGGTTGGGAACCACTGATTTATAAAATGCCTTTCCCCAGTCTGGGGCTCAAAGCAGCTTATAACAGTTAAAAGAGCCACACCTATGGAAAAACAAAACAAATACAAAGGTTGAAAATACCATATGGAACAACATGTTCCTTCAGATAACCTGGACCCAAACTGTACGGGGCTTTAAAAGTGTGAACAGTCCTTAGAAACAAACCGATTCCATCTCCTATACTTGATTTTTGCCAAAGACAGACACATCCTCAAAAGCTCGCACATAACCGATTCTCCTTTTGTTGCCATTGTAGACATTTCCAAAAAATTGAAACATCTCATAAGATTTTATCAGCCAAGAACTATTCAGAGATAGTTTTATCACTCTCCTCCTCTGAAACTTAGCCTGCAGCACTTGGGACCCATTGGTAGCCTCGCATCCAAGTATGAGGGTTGAATGAAAAGTAATGCCTCCACCTTCGTAACTCCTCAACAGATGGCAGTACTGGTATGCGGCAGGTACTTGCTTGTTCAGTAGACTCTCCTCTACAGTTCCATTTTGGCAGGAAGCCTTAGCATTGAATGGTTGTGTTGTTAAAGTGTGAAGTATGGAACCCTGCGCAGACGGTCGGTCAATGCAACTTAAGAAATGTGCAGTCATTGAATTCTTGACAGCAGAAGGTGTCACCCCAAAGGGGATTCATCAGAGAATGCAAGCTGTTTATGGTGATTGTGTTGATGTGAGTACTGTGCGTCATTGGGCGAGTAAGTTTAAAGATGTTGAGGTGGAAACATCTGACTTGCGTGACAAAGAGTTGGACGTCCTGTGATAGCAATCACAGACTTTCGCAAGCAAAAGGTTGACAGAGAGAAATTTCAAGCATAACTGGCATTTCACAAGAACGTATGGGTCACATTATTGCTTTGCTTGGCTATCAGAAGATCTGTGCACGATGGGTACCCAGGATGCTGACGCCTGAAATGAAAGCGCAGACTTGAAATTTGCCGGGAACTCCTCTCATGTAACGATAATGAAGGCGACGCCTTTCTCCATTCAATTGTGACAGGAGACAAAACGTGGACACAACGTTACGACCCGGAGACGAAGGGCCAGTCTATGGAATATCAAGACAAAGACTCGCCCCAGAAAAAGAACTTCAAGACACAGCCCTCAGCTGGAAAAATCATGGCAACAGTGTTCTGGGATGCAGATGGGTGTTATCCATGTTGATTTCCTTGAATGTGGAACAACAATAAATCCAAAGTTACATCACAACACTGCGAACTTTGAAACAACGGCTAACAAGGGTCCGAAAGGAAAAGGGAAATGTTTTCCTGCAGCATGACAATGCCAGACCACACACTTGACGTGCCATCACAGCAGAACTTCAGAGACTGGATCTCACCACCGTACGGCACCCTCCATACAGTCCAGATTTAGCACTGTCTGACTTGTATCACTCAGAGAGAAATTTCAAGCATACTCAGCATTTCACAAGAACATGTGGGCCACATTATTGCTTTGCTTGGCTATCGGAAGATCTGTGCACAATGGGTACACAAAACTTCAGAGACTGGACCTCACCACTGTACGACATCCTCCATACAGTCCAGATTTAGCACCGTCTGACTTCCATCTGTTCTCGATAATGAAAGAAGATCTGCGGGGACATCATTATGCTTCTGACAAAGACGTTGAGAGAACTGTGAGACGCTGGTTGCATAAGCAGTGTCAATTTCCTCCATGACAGCTTCAGAAAACTTGTTCATTGTTGGCAGAAATGTATTCAATTGTCTGGTGATTATGTGGAAAAGTGAATAGCGGTAGTTAAAGAGCACATTCTAAGGCAGGGGTAGCGAACCTACAGCTCGAGAGCCAGGTGTGGCTCTTTTCATGATTGCATTTGGCTCTCCAGAGCACCTGGGTCTCAGTTTCCCAGCATGCAGCAGGGAGGAGTGACGCAAATGCGCCACAGCTGCCGCTTCTGCACCGCCATTGCCACCTCTTCCTCATCCCCCGTTGCACTTGGGGCCCTGCGCCCTCTTCGCCGGGATGCCTCCTCTTCCTCTTCATCCTCCTCCACGGGCCTTGGGGGAGGCGGTGGAGGCAGGCCTGGCCCTGGTGGCGTGGACCCGGCCTCGCTGCCCCTGGGCGACGCCCAGCTCTTCACCCTCAAGTAACCAAGGTGGAGCAGGCATTATTTTTCATTCAACCCTCGTACGATCAAAAAATGATCAGAGTCCTATTTCATCCTTTGACTGTTCCTGCTCATACAGCCCAAGAGTATAAGAAGTATACCATTTCTGGATAGTTGTCCAAAGGGCAAGATTCCTGCCCTTCTCCACAACCAGTCACTGAGCAGACAGGTTATTATTGGCCATGGATTACTGCTGTTAAGACACTCTTAATTCTGAAGTCAAGAGACTTAAGTCTCTAACTTGTGCACTAAAGGAGAATGGGCCGCTCTCCAAGGAGGCAGTGAATGGGAAATGGGTTGCATGAGAACAAAGCACTTCCCAGATGGTCTTTGCAGACTCCGTGACTCAACAGATGGGAGCGGAGAAGGGGGAGGAAGTTTTCCACAGTCAGTAGGCCATTCGACAACAAAAATAAACACAGAAGAAAGTCTCTTTCAGGAAAACTTTTTTTCCTGTTCTTCTGCCGCAATACTTCCCTAACTTGAAGAACAAGCTAGAGAAATTCTTTCAGTTCAGAAAGCTTACAAAAATATGTGTCCACGGGGATTGTCCTTCTCTCGTGTGAACCTTCTGACTTGGTACAAAGGCCGTCAAGTTAGTTTGAGTCAAGCGAACATTCCGTTGCGGGAATAAAGTTTTAAATTTTTTTTCTGGTTGTTATTCTAACCCATTAAAATATACAATACTGTTATTGCTGGTTTTATAAGGATGTAGTTATGTAGTTTTGTAGAAAGGGAAGAATGTACTCCTTTCCCTTTGCAGGCAAAGAAACCTCCACCACCCGCTACGCTCTGCAGTAATACTCCGACAATAATAAGAGCAAAGAGAGGGCATCCTGAGGGCATGGGATCCAAAGCCCTTCCATGCCCTAAATATGCCCCCAGAATGGCTGAATGAGTGCGCCAAGAGTACAGCGGCTTCTTTTATTTTCCATCTAAAACACTGAAAGAAATGTCCTCCTGCAACCTAGAAAATCATTTGAGAAGGGCAGCAGAAGGAAACAAGTATTCAGGCTTGCTGGGAGAGAGATCACACAGGGAAGCTGTCCCCTGGCTCTCATACATTTGCTCATCTACAACAAACAGAGTTTAGGATTAAAGCTCTAGGTTTTGGAAGATGCACTTCAAAATTAACTACTTCAAACTCTGCATCTGAGCACCTATATCTGCAAGAAACCATAGGCTGAAACGTATTTGCAAAAGGAGGCTGGCATTATACTGCGGATAGAGCACTTTCCCTTCCTCATAACGTTGCCAAGGAACAATTAGGTCTTTGGAGATGGCCTGGCAAATTAAGTAATGGTCTGATTGTATTTGGATGGAAGTGTATTTGGGTGGCAGGAAGCCAGGGTTAGTGCTAGAAAGCCTGCTTGACCTGATTGTTTGTCTTGACAGACAACAATATTTCCCTGGAGTTTCCGCAAGATTCTCGTATGTGTGACTCCTTTTCTTTTATGAAAGTGACTTCCCCCTGCTTTTAGTACATGTCAGCATTTGGTTCATCCTTTGAAATTCTAATGTCCCACAAAGGGACATTAAAGTCTGTGTAAAAAACCTTCCCCACTTTCCGTGGTCCCCAAATTGTTGTTTATTCACAGCTGGGCTGTTGAACTGCTTGGGCGGGCAGTGAACAGGACTCAATTAGCTGGTCGTCCAAGCCAGCTCAAGGATTCGAACTAGCAACCTTCCGATTGCAAACACAGCTGTGTTACCGCTATGCTATCTCCCTGGCCCAAGTTTACCCATGCCTGCTATATAAGGTAAACATTTTAAAAAAATATTATTGCTGCTGCTGAGAAGTTAAAGAAAAACATTTCCTATATTTGTTTGCAGCTGTAAAAGAGTACAGGATCAGCACTAAGATAAACTCTTTGCTCTATCACAGGCACACACAAAAATTATAGTAGACAACAAGGAAATTGCTTGTAAACAATTTGTAGCTCTAATTTTCATGGAACAAATCAAATAAAGGAAGTTAAATTCAAATGAATGATGCAAGTTTGTGTAATGTAATTCTGTAAGCCTTGAAACTGATACCAAAGAGGAAATATAATTTAAGGTATGGAGAAGACACCAGGAAGAGTGAACATGCCCAAGAATAATCCAAACTGTGCAAGCAATGACAGGGATGTTATGATGTCTAGGTACATAAACCTTGATCACAAAAGGAAATGAAAGGTCTGCCATAATCCAGGAATGTGGCGCAGCTGGCTGGGAATAAGATCTCTACTGACCAGAAGGTCATGAGTTCGAGGCCTGCCCGGGTCGGGGTGAGCTCTTGACCAATTGTGAAGTTCGTTGTCGACGTTTGAAACCCGAAAGACAGTTGCATCTGTCAAGTAGGAAATTTAAGTACCACTTTGTGGGGAGGCTAAATTTAACTGATTTACAAGGCCATATAACCTCCAGGAAGTACGCAAAAAAGAAGAAATGCGACAGCTCCCCCTGGTGGCCAGAAGCTGGAATGTTGAATTGCCTCTATGTCTAGCTATATATGTTGTATGTCTATGGTATTGAATGGTTGCCTGTATATGTGCATTGTGATCCACCCTGAGTCCCCTGTGGGGTGAGAGGGCGGAATATAAATGATGTATATATATATAAATGAATAAGTAAAATAATCCATTTCTGCCAGGTATTCATCCCTAGATTGAAACAACAACAACGGGTTGTTGTGTGTTTTCCGGGCTGTATGTCCATGTTCCAGAACTATTCTCTCCTGCATCTATGGCAGGCATCCTCAAAGGTTGTGAGGTCACCTCATAATCACTGAGGATGCCTGCCATAGATGCAGGCAAAACATCAGGAGAAAATGCTTCTGGAACATGGCCATACAGCCCGGAAACACACAACAATCCAGTGACTCAGGCCATGGCAATACAATAATACCAATGGAATCTGGTGTCAGCATCCTGAAAGGTCAGCCAGACATTTACTCAGATTTACAACAATATGTTGTTATTATTAGGGGAAAGGGAGGACATTGATGGGAAAATGTCCTTCCTAACTCTGGTTCCCAGAAATAGAAAGCTTACTTCATATTAAGCCATAATTCCTGGGGCAAAAGAAGGGATTCTTGCAACATACAGTGCTGGGATTGATATGTCACGCAAAGCATAATGGTGCGTACGACAGCTCGAAAGGAAGGTCCACTAAGCTCAATAAAGCCTTATTCCAAAGTGGCCTCCAGTCCAAAGGGCACTTTGAACCTTTAAACTCACCGCTCATGTTCTGAATCACTATATGATGTGTACATCTCTTTCTTCTTTTGCTGGTTCTGAAAAGTACACAGTTGCTCTCAATGCTACCCATTTCCAACAAAGAAAGAGGAAGGCTATCTTCAAAGTAGGCTGACTAATACTTTCACTGTATAATCTCCGCTTCCCTCATTGCAAAACAGCTCACTAACCTGATTCTTCGGAATGGGAATCTAATAAACTCTCCTTGCCGCTATCTATATAGGGCCAACCTGAAGCAAAAGATAACATAGTTTCCATATCTATTTCATCACATAGAGAGGCTACCTGAACTGGAAATTAAATTGTGATTATTACAAAGGAAAAGGAGCATTATGCAACATAAATGAGAGGGGGAAAATTAGACTGAGCTTTTCTGTGGCCGGGTGAGGTTTTGCAGTAAATAGTTTTAAAGCCACACTATGGAAGTGACGCGCCCTCATATAAATTCTTCAATTTATACATCTCCGGCCCATCCCCTGTCCGGATAACAGCCAGCATGCCAACACCTTAAATCAAGAAATACTTTTCTTGATTTACTCGCAGGAACACCTCAGCAAGCGAGAGCCCAAAAGTGGCAGGTTAAAACCCGGAAGCTCAAGCCGTGGTTGAAATTCGGATGAGATACTCCCTCCTGGCATACAGAAGACTGGGCAATTTGGAAGGCACTCTGGCACCATGAGATGCAGAGCCAACCTTAAAAATGAGGCCACAAATGAGAGTGTGGAGGAGAACAAACCAAAGACCACTTACTACAATTCAGTCTGAGCCCTGCCTAATTCACAATGGAGGACCTTCTTACAGTGACACCAGAGGCACTCCAAGTGGCCAGCTTCTCTGGTCAAAGAAAATTTAATATAATGCAGAATTTTTAAACTTTGTGGTTTTTTATAAAAAAAATACATTACAACTGTACACTCGGTTCGCCTCCGATACGATAAATAAATTCCTCAAAGCAGACTGTTGGCGTGTCCTGTTGCTCAAAATCCTTGCGCCCCAAAACACACAACTGGGTTAATAAACAAGGAGGTGGCAATATTCCTGAGCCACTGAACTGATAACCTATGGTGTGATCACAGAAATCCCGCTTTCAGACATTGGCTGGAGCCAATGCTCGTCAAGGTTGGACCTGCAATGTTCAGGAGGAAGTGAACACACCTTTCATTTCTCATTGTGCCCAGTGCTTCAACTGAGACACACATTTCCTGCTCCACTAAAGTGGCCAGTGTTATGTTTTACTTCCTCTCTTTTCCTAGTCTAGGAAGTGTCCTCCAAGAAAGCTTCATCTGAATCATTAGTGGTTTATAGGTGGAACAGGCCTTTGAGCCTATAGAGAAAGTAGCCAACCATCCTAACAAGAAACTACTATTATTCAAGCCTGCCGACAAAGGTGGAGCAGTAGTATGCCTTGATCAAGAAGATTACACACGGGAAGCCCTTAGGCAATTAAATGATATAAAATATTACCAACCATTGACAGAGGATCCCACCATAAGATATAGCAAAACCATAGCTAGCATTGTCAACTATGGCTCGTCTATGGGGTACATAGATGTTGATCTGGCGGAATTCCTCATCAAAAAATTCCCAAGGACCCTGGTGTTCTACACCTTGCCCAAGCTTCATAAGGAAACCAGGGCAGTATTATTATTCAAGCCTTGAAAAAGCGATGGCGAAACGGATAAGACGGCGCTAGGACCCCACTCCGTTGGCTCCTTGTATCAGGCCGCTGGAAACCTCAGCTGCACTCCAGTCTTTGCCTCAGCGTCTCGCATTGGCGTTTATTGACCTCTTTTTCATTTTGGCATCTTACATTGGCATGGATTAATTAATTCACATGGAACCACTACTTTGATGTACTGTGGAGAACGGTTAGCAACCCAACGGAATTCAGGTTTGAACATCAGAATGTCCACGCATTGGTGATGCTCAACGTATGGGGACACTCTTGGGACGGTATTTTGCTTTGAATATATTACATTCAGGCGGACTATTGGGACAAAAACCGGTGTAGTTCATTGTGAACAAGTACCATTGATAACTTTACTGCAATTGAGTTTTGCTAACAGTCTTGGAGATATTTGTTCTTAGCAATATTTGTGCATTGCATTGAATGATACATTATATATGTTTATATACCTCCATAGATTCTATTTGGGTTTATGGTACGTTATATTACCCCCAGTGTTGTGTTGTAAGTTGAGTAGACAGAGCAGCTGTGTTTTGTTGTAGAAATGGACATGTTAGCCAGAGCCGGACGTATTTTCGGAACCCCCTTTTCCCATTTCAAAATTTGTATGAAGAGCAGTCATAAGCAAATAGATAAATGGGAGAAAAATTAGTGTTTGTGGGATTCTGTAAGCTGCAATTCAGAAAAAGGAACTTTCCCCAGACACAGTGGCATATTTTTCCCATTGAATTTCCAAGGCTGGATCTACACGGTCGTATAATCTAGTTTCTGAATCCAGATTGTCTGTTTTGAACTGGATTATATCAGTCTACACTGTCATATAATCCAGTTTCCTCTCCATTGGTGCCCCCTTGTTGTGGGGGAGAGGCTTGTGTACCGTAATGAAGTTGTGAGCTATGTCCGAACGCATCTCTCCCTATGAACCATCGAGATGTTTAAGATCATCCAGAGAGGCCCTGCTTTCGGTCCCGCCTGCTTCACAGGCGCGTCTGGCGGGGACGAGAGACAGGGCCTTCTCAGTGGTGGTTCCTCGGCTTTGGAATGCCCTGCCTAGTGACATCAGATCGGCCCCCCTCCCTCCTGACATTTCGCAAGAAAGTCAAGACCTGGCTGTCCGAGCAGGCATTTGCAGACGAACTTTAATCAATTAAGACCAACAGATTATTTGACGATGCAACGGAAACCGATTTTAAGAATGAGATGCTGAGATTTGTATTTTGTAGTTTTTAACTGTTAATTTATATGGTTTTATGGCTTTTTTATCATATTATGATGTGTTTTATATGTGGGCACTTGCTGCCACTTGTTCACCACCTCAAGTCGCCTTCGGGCTGAGAGAGGCGGTATAGAAGCATAGTAAATAAATAAATAAATATGCTGGCGGTGGCATAATAGCCCATGCCAGACAGGTCACAACCGAAGGGTCTGACAAAGAGCATCAGCAGGCAGGATGGGCTCTCTAGCCTTTTGGCAACCATCCTAAGAGAAGGAAATCTCTAAATTCAAACCCGGGCAGATGGTGCTCGTCTAACCCTGTAAGGGCAACCATCTAGAGAAGGAAACTCTAATCAAACCCACGACCTGAGGACCTCGCTGCCACCGTCCAAGCTTGCTAGGCCCCGGCAGATGAACCTTTGATTTAAAGGGCGAGGCCAGTTCTGTGCACGCTGCGCTCCACCAGAAAAATCCATTGCACAGGCTCGAAGGACACATCCAACGTCTTTATTTATTTATTTGTTTATTTATTTGTTCGATTTTGTATACCGCTCCTCCCTGCAGGCTCGGGGCGGTTCACATAACATACATAAAACAACAGTGTACATAAAATTTGAAATTACATAAAATTCATATAAAACAATGGTCAAACAGGCAGATTAATATCCGGCTTCAATTAAAGGCAAGCCTAAAAAGAGTCAACAACACGCTTTAGACATCAACACGCTTGTAGAAAGCATGGGATGAGTCCTTTCCTGAATCTTCGTTCGCGAAGAAAAGCCAAGAAGTTCACAGCAGAGAATCTGAATTCAGAAACTGGAATATATAACCTGGGGGGGGGGGGGGGCTTTTCTGTGGCTGCGTGGGGCTTTGCAGTAAATAGCTTTATAGCCACACTACGGAAATGGCGTTCCCCCATATAAATTCCTCAAAGCAGGCTGCTGGCGTGTCTTGCTGCTCAAAGTCCTTGCTCCCCAAAATACATAGCTGGGCTAATAAACGAGGAGGTGGCAATGTTCCTGTGCCACTAAACTGATAACCTCTGGTGTGATTACAGGAAATCCTGCTTTCAGGCATTGGCTGGATCCAATGCTTGTCAATTTTTACTAGGATACTAACAGAGGTTGGACCTGCAATGTGTAGGAGGAAGTGAACACACCTTTCCTTTCTCATTGTGCCCAGAGCCCCAGCCAAAACATATTTCCTGCTATGGCCAGCCTTTTCTTTCGTTTCCTCTCTTTTCCTAGACTAGGAAGCATCTTCCAGAAAAGCTTCATCTGACTCATTAGTGGTATATAAGTTAACAGGCCTTTGAGCCTATAGAGAGAGTAGCCACCCACCCTAACAAGACAGTATTATTATTAAATGGAAGTATATGTACAATCTGGCACAGAATGGTTTTATAAATACTACGAAAAAGTAGTTATGACCCAAAGTGATATGTGTACTATCTATCTCAATAGCTTTAAATGAGTCATGAATACTCTACAGTAGAGTCTCGCTTATCCAACATAAACGGGCCGGCAGAACAGTGGATAAGCGAAAATCTTGGATAATAAGGAGGGATTAAGGAAAAGCCTATTCAACGTCAAATTGTGTTATGATTTTACATATTGAGCACCAAAACATGTTTTACAACAAATCGACACAAAAAGCAGTTCAATACACAGTAATGTTATGTAGTAATTACTGCATTTACAAATTTAGCACCAAAACATCGCAATGTATTGAAACGGCCATGGATGTGGCAGGAGGCAGACTGAGTTGGATAATACAGAACGTTGGATGAGCGGAGGCTGGATAGACGAGACTCTGTTGTATAGGTGAACACAACTTTGAGCACATAGGGAGAGTAGCCACCCTAACACGAAGGTATTATTATTATTATTATTATTATTATTATTGAAGTATATGTACAGGCTGACAAGGAATGGATTTATAAATACTATGAAAAAGTAATTATGACCCAAAATGATATGTATACTATATATCTCAATATCTTTAAACGAGTCACAAATACTATATAGGTATTTGGGCTTATCGAGAGAGTAGCCACCCTAACACGAGGATATTATTAGTATTATAGAAGTATATGTACATTATGACAAGTTATGAAGAAGTAATTTTATCCCCCCCCCCCACACACACATATATCTCAAAGTCTGGAGATGTCCAAGGGAAGCATCAACACAACCTGCTGTTCTGAAAAGATAAATGCGTCCTATTGCGCAACGCTGGGGATGGAGAACCTTTGGTGCTTTATTATTTATTTATTTACTGCATTTATATCCCAACCTTCTCAACCCCACAGGGGACTCAAGGCGGTTTACAAAAAAGGCACAATTCAATGTCACCTTTACATACATAAAACATAAACATTAAAATCTATATACATTGTAACACATAATCTTAAAAACAGTTTCATTTAAAAAAACACGGTGGGCGGGGATGAGGAACAGAGCCTTCTCGGTGGTGGCCCCCTGCTGGTGGAATTCACTCCCCGGGGAAATTAGGTCATCTTGATCCCTCCTCTCCTTTAGAACGAAATTAAAAACGTGGATGTGGGACCAAGCCTTTGGGTAATCTTGCAGACTTGACGATGACAATGACAACAATTGCTTTGGAAATGGTTTGTGGACAAAGCTTAATGGAGACGACAATTACAGAACTCGACGGGACGACGGCCACCAGACTGGCCCCCTTTTTAATAAACTTCACAGTATTAATTTAATGTTTTTACTATTTAATTATTGATTTTGATGTGTATTTTATTGTATTTTATGTGTGGGCATCAATTATGTGCAGGCTGGAAGCCGCCCTGAGTCCCCCCCTCCCCCAGGGGGTGAGAAGGGCGGGGTAAAAATATCAGAAATAAATAATAAAATTAATAAATAAAGGCACATTCCAAGAGCCGTTCCATAAATTGAACTATTCTACAGTCACTTATTGTAGTGCAGATTACTGTCCAAAGGCTTGGTCCCACAACCATGTCTTCACTTTCTTTCTGAAGGTCAGGAGGGAGGGAGATGATCTAATTTCACTGGGGAGGGAATTCCATAGCCAAGGGGCCACCACTGAGAAGGCCCCGTCTCTTGTCCCCACCAAGCGCACCTGCAAAGGCATTGGGACCGAGAGCAGGGCCTCCCCAGAAGATCTTAACCTCCAAGATGGTTCATAGAGGGAGAGGGATTGCAACTCCCATCAGCCCCAGTCAGCAGAGCAACGGGAAATGAAGTCCAGCAACAGTGAGAGAGCCAAGTTGAGAGTGGGAAAAGAAATCCATCCCTTTTGGGTCCAGAATTGGGGGGGGGGGGGGGGACGGGACAAAGCAGATTTGTTTGGCTGTGGTTAGGTGACATGGCTCTTGGGTCACATGACTGGGAAAGGGAGAGAAGCAGGTTGGCCGTTGCTAGGCAACATGTGTATGAGGGGAAGGGAGGAAGGAAAGACAGAAAGGAAAATAAGGGAAAGAAAGGGAGAGAGGAGGAAAAGAAAGAGAAAGGGAGAAGGAAAGAAGAGAAAAAGGAGAGGGGAAAGGTGGAAGAATATGAGGAAAGGGAAGGAAAGAAAGATGGGTGATATGACTGGGAAAAGGAAGGGAGAGAAGCTGGTTGGCTGTTGCTAGGCAACATGTGTATGTGGGGAAGGGAGGGAGGAAAGACAGAAAGGGAGAGAGAAGGAAGGAAAATGAGAAGAGGAAAGGAGAAAGGGAGAGGAAAGGGAGAGGAGAAAGTGGGAAGCATACGAGATAAGGGAACTAAAGAAAGAGGAAGAGGAAGAGAAAGGAAGGGAGAAGGAAAGAAGGAAGGAAGAGAGAGAGAAAGGAGGGACAAAGGGGGAGAGTATGAGGAAGGAAGGAAGAAAAAGAAAGAAAGAAAGGGAAGAGAAAGGAAGGGAGAAGGTAGGAAGGACAAAAGGGGGAGAGTATGAGGAAAGGGAAGGAAAGAAAAAGAAAGAAAGGAAGGAAGAAGGGAGAGAGAAAGGATGGACAAAAGGGGGAGAGTATGAAGAAAGGGAAGGAAAAGGAAGAAGGGAAGAAAGAAAGAAAGAAAGGAAGAAGAGAAAGGAAGGAAGAAGGAAGGGAGAGAAAGGAGGGACAAAGGGGGGAGAGTATGAGGAAAGGGAAGGAAAGAAAAAGAAAGAAGAGAAGAAAGAAAGATAGAGGGAAGAGGGAAGAGAAAGGAAAGAGGAAGGAAAGAAGGAAGGGAGAGAGAAAGGAGGGACAAAAGGGGGAGAGTATGAGGAAAGGGAAGAAAAGAAAGAGAGAAGGGAAGAAAGAGGGAAGAGAAAGGAAGGAAGAAGGAAGAGAGAAAGAGAAAGGAGGGAGAAAGGGGGGAGAGTATGAGGAAAGGGAAGGAAGGAAAAAGAAAGAAGGGAAGAAAGAAAGAAATAGAGGGAAGAGGGAAGAGAAAGGAAAGAAGAAGGAAAGAAGGAAGGGAGAGAGAAAGGAGGGACAAAAGGGGAGAGTATGAGGAAAGGGAAGAAAAGAAAAGAGAGAAGGGAAGAAAGAAAGAGGGAAGAGAAAGGAAGGAAGAAGGAAGAGAGAAAGAGAAAGGAGGGAGAAAGGGGGGAGAGTATGAGGAAAGGGAAGGAAGGAAAAAGAAAGAAGGAAGAAGGGAAGAAAGAAAGAAAGAGAAAGAAGAGAAAGAAGGGAGAAAGAAAGAAGAAAGGGAGAAAGGAGGGACAAAAGGAAGAGAGTATGAGGAAAGGGAAGGAAAGAAAAAGAAAGAGAAGAAAGAAAAAGGGATGAGAAAGGAAAAGAGAAGGAGGGAGAAAGTAAAGCTCAATGTAAACACCTTCGATGCAAGGGGGCTCATCCCACTCACCTTCTTACTCACTCACCTCTTGTGGGGAGAGGTCACCGGCCCATCTCCAAGGCTCTGGACGGAGGCTGCGGCAAAAAGCCAGCCGAGGGGGACCTGATTCAAAGAGCACCAGAGCTAGCCACGCCTCTTCCGCTGCTGCTGCTGGGCTTCACGCCACGCCCCCGCGGCAGCTCATTGGCCAGAAGGCGCCCTGGCCCCGCCCCCAGTGAGCTAGTCTTACTTGGAGTTTTGGACTTCAACTCCCAGAAGTCTCCGCTGCGTTGGCCAATCACCAGGGCTTCTGGGAAATGAAGTTCTAAACACTTGGCAGGCCCACTAGAGCAGGCATGGGAGAACTTCAGCCCTCCAGGTGTTTTGGACTTCAACTCCTATAATTCCTAACAGCCAGTAGGCTGTTAGGAATTGTGGGAGTTGAAGTCCAAAACACCTGAGGGCCCAAGTCTCTCTCTCTCTCTCTCTCTCTCTCTCTCTCTCTCTCTCTCTCTCTCTCTCTCGGCATTACTTCTTGAACGAAGATTCTTAGGAAGGACTCATCCCACTCTTTTTACAAGCGCGATGATGACTAAAAAGGCCAATCTGAGATAGGCAAGTTCGGTTGCAGAAAGCACAGCAGAAGGTCTCCTTGGGTGACGTTGTTTCCAAGTTGCGGTTCTTTCTGCGTTGTTGTTTCTCTTCGAGACCCGTTCGGCGTGTCTTCTCGAAAGAGGCCGCAGCATTGTGGATAGTGCGTCTCCATGCCTCCCGATGTGAGGCCAGGCTGGACCATTGTTGGTGATCAATCTGGCCGAGCCTGAGATGTTGTTTCAGGGAGTCCTTATATCTCTTTTTGGGGGGCTGACCCGTGGCGAGTTCACCATAGAGTAGTATCTTTGGGAGGCTGTGTCCCAGGCCAGCTGTGTTCTCAATAGCATGGCCTCAATGCTGGTGATCCCTGCTTGCTCAAGTACAGCAACATTCATCACATAGTCGGTCCAGTATACATTTAGGATTGTGCGAAGACAGCGCTGATGAAAGCGTTCGAGGAGTCGTAGGTGTTGGCGATAGATGACCCATGTTTCAGACCCATAAAGGAGAATAGACAGTACGATAGCTCTATACACACTGATTTTGGTGCTTTGCCTCAGGTGCTTGTTGCTCCAGTCTCTTTTGTGAAGCCTTCCAAATGCATTATATGCCTTTGCTAATCTGTGATCTATCTCTTTATCAATCTTGGCGTCTGAAGAGATGATGCTTCCCAGGTAGGTGAACTGCTGAATGGACTTAAGCACAGATGTCCCTATGCTGACGTGGGGATGATGGTGTTCTTCCTGTGGTGCGGGCTGGTAGAGGACTTCCGTTTTCTTCAGGCTGACTTCCAGCCCAAAAGCTCTGCAGGATGTGAGGCGCTGCAGGGCTGCTTCTGGATGGGTGACAAGGGCAGCATCGTCAGCAAAAAGCAGCACACGGACTAGATAGTTTAGAGTCTTCGTGCGAGCTCTCAGACGGCTTAAGTTGAACAAGCTGCCATCAGTACAATAGTGTATATATATACTGTCTTCTTCTTTGAGGTCTGCCGTAGCCCTTTGGAGCATCATGCTGAAGAAGATTGTAAATAGGGTTGGTGCAAGAACGCAACCTTGATTCACTCCATTAGTTATTAGAAAGGGCTCTGAGAGAGCATCGCTGTATCTGACTTGACCGCGCTGGCCCTCATGTAGCAGGATAATCATTTTGAGGAATTTGGGGGGACATCCTAGGCGTTTCATGATCTGCCGCAGACCTTTTCTGCTCACAGTGTCGAAGGCTTTGGTGAGGTCGACAAATGTTACATAGAGTCCTTTGTTCTGCTCTCTACATTTCTCTTGCAGTTGTCTAAGGGCAAAAACCATATCTGTGGTGCTCCTATTAGCTCTGAAGCCGCATTGGTTTACATGTAATATAAAATGTATAATTATAATATCATATTAGTAGTAGTAGTATATTGTATTACATTATAATATTATAATTATAAACTTATAATATATAAGTTGGCACTGGGAAAATGAATAGAGGCTATTCAAAGAGCTAACCCTCATTGATCCCATGGAAGGACTAACAGAATGCAATAAAGCAAGCAGGAGCTATTAACATAAAATGTTTAATTAACATTAGAACAGATCTTCGTTGAATAAGACCAGCTTGTATGCAGACAGGAAGCATGTTGGCCATTGGAAAAGGCATTAATCTGCAAAACAGTCCTGGATTAATTGGATCTTCAACTTCATAGAATCCTAGAATAATCGAGTTGGAAGAGACCCCATGGGCCATCTAGTCCAACCCCTTGCCATGTAGAACAAATGTATCCAGCGTCAATTCCAGAGTCCAGGTTCGATGTGCCTTTATCAATGACGTCGTTGTAGACAATACATAGTAGGCCTGGGCAATCATGGTTCTAAAGTACTTACAAAACTAAAGTTCTGGGGATGAACACTAGGTGGCACTGGTGCTTTGCTTCTATAATGTTGCTAAAGTTCTGGTGGTGAACACTAGGTGGCGCTGGTGCTTTGCTTCTATAGTGTTGCTAAAGTTCTGGGGATGAACACTAGGTGGCGCTGGTGCTTTGCTTCTATAATGTTGCTAAAGTTCTGGTGGTGAACACTAGGTGGCGCTGGTGCTTTGCTTCTATAGTGTTGCTAAAGTTCTGCGGGTGAACACTAGGTGGCACTGGTGCTTTGCTTCTACAGTGTTGCTAAAGTTCTGGGGATGAACACTAGGTGGCACTGGTGCTTTGCTTCTATAGTGTTGCTAAAGTTCTGCGGGTGAACACTAGGTGGCACTGGTGCTTTGCTTCTACAGTGTTGCTAAAGTTCTGGGGATGAACACTAGGTGGCGCTGGTGCTTTGCTTCTATAGTGTTGCTAAAGTTCTGGGGATGAACACTAGGTGGCACTGGTGCTTTGCTTCTACAGTGTTGCTAAAGTTCTGGGGATGAACACTAGGTGGCGCTGGTGCTTTGCTTCTACAGTGTTGCTAAAGTTCTGGGGATGAACACTAGGTGGCGCTGGTGCTTTGCTTCTATAGTGTTGCTAAAGTTCTGGGGGTGAACACTAGGTGGCGCTGGTGCTTTGCTTCTACAGTGTTGCTAAAGTTCTGGGGATGAACACTAGGTGGCGCTGGTGCTTTGCTTCTATAATGTTGCTAAAGTTCTGGTGGTGAACACTAGGTGGCACTGGTGCTTTGCTTCTATAATGTTGCTAAAGTTCTGCGGGTGAACACTAGGTGGCACTGGTGCTTTGCTTCTACAGTGTTGCTAAAGTTCTGGGGATGAACACTAGGTGGCGCTGGTGCTTTGCTTCTATAATGTTGCTAAAGTTCTGGGGATGAACACTAGGTGGCGCTGGTGCTTTGCTTCTATAGTGTTGCTAAAGTTCTGCGGGTGAACACTAGGTGGCACTGGTGCTTTGCTTCTACAGTGTTGCTAAAGTTCTGGGGATGAACACTAGGTGGCGCTGGTGCTTTGCTTCTACAGTGTTGCTAAAGTTCTGGGGATGAACACTAGGTGGCACTGGTGCTTTGCTTCTACAGTGTTGCTAAAGTTCTGGGGATGAACACTAGGTGGCGCTGGTGCTTTGCTTCTATAGTGTTGCTAAAGTTCTGGGGATGAACACTAGGTGGCGTTGGTGCTTTGCTTCTATAGTGTTGCTAAAGTTCTGCGGGTGAACACTAGGTGGCACTGGTGCTTTGCTTCTACAGTGTTGCTAAAGTTCTGGTGGTGAACACTAGGTGGCGCTGGTGCTTTGCTTCTATAATGTTGCTAAAGTTCTGGTGGTGAACACTAGGTGGCACTGGTGCTTTGCTTCTACAGTGTTGCTAAAGTTCTGGGGATGAACACTAGGTGGCGCTGGTGCTTTGCTTCTATAGTGTTGCTAAAGTTCTGCGGGTGAACACTAGGTGGCGCTGGTGCTTTGCTTCTATAGTGTTGCTAAAGTTCTGCGGGTGAACACTAGGTGGCACTGGTGCTTTGCTTCTATAGTGTTGCTAAAGTTCTGGTGGTGAACACTAGGTGGCACTGGTGCTTTGCTTCTACAGTGTTGCTAAAGTTCTGGGGGTGAACACTAGGTGGCGCTGGTGCTTTGCTTCTATGGTGTTGCTAAAGTTCTGGGGTTGAACACTACGTGGCGCTGGTGCTTTGCTTCTATAGTGTTGCTAAAGTTCTGGGGGTGAACATTTCATAACTCTAACAAAACTTTTGAAACTACATTATTATTTCATTATTGCCGATTTTTAAGACAGAACCAATTAGGAACTGCCGTAGTTCCTAACGAAGTTTTGAAAGTTTTGTTAGAGTTCTGACATGTTCACCACCCAAACTTTAGCAACATTGTAGATTGGGAGAATCGGCTCCCAGTCACCTGCCTCTTAGGCATCGTTGCTGTCGGCCCCGTGCGCGGTGAGCTTTTCCAGTTCTTCTTTTTCCAGTTCAGCTGCTGCATCTAACTGGGCCGCCATGTCTTGTTCCACGGAGCTCAAGTTATGCTCCACCTAGTTTTCACCACCAGAACTTTAGTTCTGTAAGTACTTTAGAACCATTTAGATTTGATTGCCCAGGCTTAATACATACAGTAGGTCAGTCCTGCTACAAGGTAAGTGATTAGGCACATTTGGGATGTGCAATGGATGGCTTCAAGCAATCATAGAATCATAGAATCATAGAGTTGGAAGAGACCCCATGGGCCATCTAGTCCAACCCCCTGCCATGCAGGAAAAGCACAATCAAAGCACCCCTATTTACACTTCAATTTCTCCTATTTGCCCAAAAGTTAAAGTAAAGCAACATTACTCTAAAGGTGGAAGTAATTACTATTGTGAGTCCACAAAAATCCACTTAAAATCTGGTTTCTTCATCCTGCAAAATTCTGGGGTTTGTGGTTTAGTGAAGCTGTTAAATGCTCCTCCCTAAACTTCAAATAATAATAATAATAATAATAATAATAATAATAATAATCTTTATTTATACCCCGCCACCATCTCCCCAATGGGGACTCAGGGCGGCTTACATGAGGCCAGGCCCAAACAACAAATTACAATAAAATAAAATTCAGAAACATCAACAACAACACAATAAAAATACAAACATTTAAATAAAAGAACAATATGCAAATACAATATCTAAAATCACAAATGACAAAGCGGGCCGCATGTACAAGATAAAATGTTAAAAACTCAGGGTATTTATTTATTTATTTATTTATTTCTTCAAGCTTCTCTACCGCCACTCCCCGAGGGCTCGGAGCGGTTTACAAGATTTGAAGAGCACAATAACACAAATGACACAACATTAAAAGAGGGTAAAGGGAGGGAGGGGAGGGAGAGAAGGCAAAGAATTGGGGGAACAAGGTCTGAGCGGCCTGGCAATAGCATAAGATAACAGGAGTAGATGCTTTGCAAAGGAGAGTTCGTATAGACACAGGTGGTGGGAGGCCTTCATATAAGGAGGGGAAACTGTACTCCAGATACAGGAGCATTGAGGAGAGCAATGGTGTAAGGTTAAGTGGCTACTCTCCAAAGGCGCAGTGGAAAAGCCAGGTTTTAAAGTGTTTTTTTTTAAAGGTTTCCAAAGTGGGGGCTTTCCTAATCTCTCCGGGCAATGAGTTCCAGAGTCGGGGGGCCACAGAGGAGAAGGCTCTCTCCCTTGTGCCCACCAGATGAGTCTGTGAGACTGGCAGGAGCGAAAGGAGGGCCTCCCCTGAAGATCTAAGAGTTTGGGCTGGTTCATGGAGAGAGATCCGGTCACTAAGGTTTAGGGCTTTATAGGTGATCACCTGCACCTTGAATTGGGACCCCAAAATAAATGGCAGGCAGTGAAGCTCCTTAAACAGGGGGGTTGACCACTCCCTGTAACTTGCCCCAGTTATTAATCTGGCTGCTGAGCGTTGGACAAGTTGAAGTTTCTGGGCCGTCTTCAAGGGAAGCCCCATGTAGAGTGCATTGCAGTAATCCAGTATAGAGGTAACTAAGGCATGGACCACCAAGGTCAAATCAGACTTTACGAGTTATGGTTGCAGTTGGTGCACGAGTTTTAACTGTGCAAAGGCCCTCCCAATCACCGCCGACACCTATGCATCAAGTGTCAGTGCTGAATCCAGGAGGACCCCCAAACTGCGGACCTGAGACTTCAGGGGGAGTGCAACCCCGTCCGGCACAGGTTGCTACCCAATACCCCGGTCAGACGAACAACCGATCAGGAGGACCTCTGTCGTATCAGGATTGATCCTCAGCTTGTTCCTCCTCATCCAGACTGTCACAGCGGCCAGGCACTGGTCCAGTATCCGAGGGGCTTCCTTGGATTCAGGTGGAAAAGAGTAGTGGAGTTGGGTGTCATCTGCGTAGAGATGGCACCGTACTCCAAAACTCCGGATGACCTCGCCCAACAGTTTCATGTAGATGTTAAATAGCATGGGGGACAGAATAGATCCTTGCGGGACCCCACAGGTCAATGGCCAGGGGTCCAAGCAGAAGTTCCCCAGCTTCATCAACTGGGAACGACCCTCCAGGAAGGACCGGAGCCACAGTAGAACTGTGCCCCCGAGTCCCATCCCAGCGAGTCTCCCCAGAAGGATACCATGATCAATGGTATCGAAAGCTGCTGAGATATCCAAGAGAACGAGCAGGGTCACACTCCCTCTGTCCAGTTCCCTGTGGAGGTCATCTACCAAGGTGACCAAAGCCGTCTCGGTACTGTGCCCAGGCCTAAAGCCAGACTGCGAACGATCCGGAAAATCTGTATCGTCGAGGAATCCCTGAAGCTGCGAGGCAACCACCCGCTCCAAAACCTTGCCCAAAAAGGGGAGGTTGGAAATTGGTCTGACATTGTTGCAAATGGTCGGGTCAAAGGAGGTCTTCTTTAATAAAGGTTTCACCACCACCTGTTTAAGACAGGACGGGAATTTCCCATGGCCCAATGAGGCATTTATTATCATAACAAACCATTCCAACAACCCCTCTCTGGCCAGCTTAACTAGCTTAACTAGCCAGGAGGGGCAAGGATCCAGAGCGCAAGGATCATCATCCCAAGGATCCCCTCTACAAGACGGAAAGAATCCCATAAGGTTGAACAGCCTCAGTTACCTCATCTGGTGGAGTCCAGTTTCATCTGCAGGAGGCAGAAACCAGATTTCTAAGTGGATTTTTTCCTCTGGTGTGATGAGGCCCACATGGCACAGTGTTAAAAGCAATGGAGTTCTTCCTGATTAAACCCAATAGGAAATAGCTAATAGCAATGCAGGCTTCAGCATCAGATGTGAACATGAGAGGTAGTCTGTCAAGCACACATGGACATATGGATGGGTTTAAAGAAATGTAAAGCAGAGTTTAATAATCAAAATGCTCAGGCAAGGGTCTGATCTTCTCCGTGGCTTCTTGTGGTTTTTCTAGAAAAGGATTTTTTTAAAAAAAAGAAAAGAAGAAAATACTATTAGTAAAGGAAAGGCTTATATTTTCACCTTCCATGGTCAGGACACTTTCTTGTCTATTAGTCAAACTTCATGAAAGTATTATTGCATGGCAAACGGAGGCTCAAGAGCAGTCGAGCAAGTCTCCACCTCAAGAAGGGACTTCCAATGATAGATGTATCTTGTTCAATGAACGTCAAAGTGAACTTTCCATATTTATTTATCTATTTATTTATTTATCATTTCGATTTGATAACCCGCCCTTCCCGAGGCTCAGGGCGGTTTACATAAAAACAGCATATAAACACATAAAACAGCATATAAAACATGATTAAAACACATAAAATTCCATTGAAACAATCATATAGGATCATACCCAGAGCTGGTTCATAGAGGGTGGTGGTGGTATGACAGAATAGTGAGCGTCGATCGAGCACTATCAGACTCCAAACGCCTGTCTGAAGAGCTAGGTCTTGCAGGACCTGCGGAATGCCATCAGGTCCTGCAAGGCTCATATCTCTGGCGGCAGCGAATTCCATATTCGTGCGTCGGAGTGGCATCTACACATGCTATCCCATGGACCCGAAGGTGTATTGCCTATCTCATGAAACGCCTGTGATTTCTCCGCACCTGGCTGTTTGATAAAGCCTATGCCTGGCGAAACGGATCAGGCCCTGCAGCTCAACCATTGCGGCGTGCCCGGCGTTTAAGGGTATTCGAGCCTCAGACACACCTCACCTATCTACTACGGTCCCCGCCCTGGCACAGTATGGGTTTGTTTTTTTGGACTGAGTACGCATTGGCGTCCACCGCACATGGCCATTTAGTTTGCCACATGGTGCTTGGATTACAAACAAAGATACTATCGGTACTGCCGCAATTTGAGCGGTTCATGAACCTTTGGAATATACTCCTTTCTATACTTACCGTTCCTCCTGTGAATATCACCTTCCACCCTTGTTTGTTTTCCTTCCTCCCGTCTGAACACCCGACTGCCAGCTCTGAGGTACTGTACTAGATAGCCAAGCGCTTGGACTTATTTCACAGTCTGGGACTTATTGTATCGTCTGGTATTGATGTACACGCGCTCGTTTACATTCTCTATGTTGGAGTCTTATGCATATATGTATGTTATTCATTGTTAATGTGTCAAGAAGCAGGAAAATCACATTCCAAGCACCCCCAACAGATGGCCATCCAGCCTCTGCTAAAAAGCCTCCAAAGAAGGCGCCTCCACCACACTCCAGGGCAGAGAGTTCCACTGGTTTCACAATTAGGAAGTTCTTCCTCATGTTCAGGTGGAATCTGCTTTTTTGAGGTTTGAAGCCATTGTTCCGCATCCTAAGCACAATTTTTCTTTATCTCAGAAAATACATCTCTAACATGACTCTACGGTCAACTTTTGACTGAATTATGAGCCCATTAAAGAACTCCAGGAATGCTGAGGAATGCGGAAGGAACAACGAAGGATGCTGGGAACGCTGAGAGATTAGGAGTGCGTCAGCTCCCCCTGGTGGCCAGAGTTTGCCTCTGTTCGTCTATATGTACGTTATGTGGAAACGGCAGGGATTGTCTGCTAAGTATGTATACCTGTAATCCGCTCTGAGTCCCCTTTGGGGTGAGAAGAGCGGAATATAAATAAAGTAAATAAATAAATGAAATAATCTTCTGCAGGAAACTAAACATCAAATTGGATCTAGAGATTCCCAGAGAGGTGTTCTCTATAGAGACCTCTAGGGTTTTCAGCATGACTGGAGGAAGCAGACCATAGAATCACACTGAAGGCCCTAGACATTCATAGAACATTTTATTCAAATCTGCAGAAGTCATATGGGCAACTGAGGAGGGATGGCTGTGCATCATTCATCCTTAGAGGAGTCCACTCCAGTCTTGTGCCCTTCATGGCCGTGATCGTCAGAGTAACAGGCGACTTGAAGGCCCATATATTTATTTATTATTTATTTACAGTATTTATATTCAGCCACAGGGTTGGGCACATGGGAGTCAGTAAGTTTGCCAATTGACTTGAAACCTATTGGGATATACTGGTAGATCCTACTCTTCTCTCCACCGTTATGCAATATATCCAGAAGGATATTTCCTATGAATAAGGAAATTGAAAACATTAAGATTTTACCTCAGCCCAGTAAACAGGGACATCACTACAGAGAACATTAATGGTGGTCCCAAGAGCGTGTCGGTCAGCCATTCCTCGCTGCTTGAAGGTGTAGACCAAGCTGTCCTCTCCCGAGACCTTCATGAAACAAAGGAAAATGGTTTATATAGATAGTACACATCTGAAAATGGGTTTCTTGTACTTAGTCGGAAGAACTAGCAGAAACCAATGGACCTTCAGATCCTGATGGACTGACTCCAGTCCAACAGTGCCAAAAGGTGAGGGATGATGGGAGTTATAGTCCCAAAGCACCTGGAAGACCTGACACCCTCAAACTCTGGCTTATGAAGGTTTGGAGTGGGCTGGAAGGACTGCCTCATTGTTCAAGGAGATATAGTAACAATAAATCAAATCTGTAAGTCCACTGATGGCCAGAGCATATCTGTCTGAACAGTAAGTAAAACTAGAATGAAGTGAAGCCATGTGGGTGCTGAACTTTGTTTTTCAAAGGATAAACAGCTTCCAAGCAACAATATATTACAACCGGAGGTGTTTTGAGCTCATACCTCAAAAATGATTACTATGTGTGCGTTTGAGAGCGCATGCGTGCACACACACACACATCTCTTGGTGTCTTGAGTTTTGACCTGTTCCTGCAGTTATCTGGGGCACTGAATCAGAAAATTGCTTTGGATAGGCTGCATCAACCCTACTTTCTTACGCATGGCTATCATGATTTTCTATGAAGACTGGTAGATGGCATATGCTCTGCATCTCAAAAATACAGATGGTGATAAACCAGTGCCATTTTTGGAATTATGGCAGTATCCCATAATTGAAATTTCATCCCCTCATACCTGTTTGCCCGAGTGGTCAACCAGCTCAGTGATCTCATGTAGACTGGGCACGTCAACCAAATCCATCAGCACCACTGAGCATTGTTTTCTGCTGTGAATTCGGAAGGCAATCAAACTCTAGAAATAAAGCAAGGAGAAAATAAGATTTTAGAGCATACAATGGGCACTGAAGGTATGCCCAGGTGGCCAACTGGGACTATGCCCTGAAGATCAAGTTCCCCTTTCTGTGCTTCCATATTCAAGGCATTATTGTGACAGGTCAGGCTGAACTGCAGCAGCACAGCGCATGAGTGGATTTAATGAAATTGTATGATTGGAGTTTGGCTAAAGTCTTGCCAAGGCTGAAGACACCATCCTAAAAAACCCGGAACCTGAGAAAATGGCATTATGGGATAAGGCGAATATTGGATTAACTTGACATGAAAAGTGCTGGTGACATAACTGATCTGGGAACTTCTGGCGTAAACAACATGTTTACATGACGGGAGACATTAATTCTTTAAGTAAGGAAGTCAGAAGCTGTGCTTCTCGTGTTAAGGAAGAAAAACAAGATTTAGCTGAATAATAAGTTGCCAGTCAAGACAACAACAGAAAAAATGCTACATAAGAAGACCCTTTTATCTTCCAAAGTGTGGAAGTTAAACTCCTGGTTTGGACAAGGCTTTCCTTCCCTCCAAGGCAGAAAGGAAAGCCATATCCAAAGCAGACATTTCACCCTCTTTGGACATGGCTTTCCTTCCTGCCTTGGAGGGAAGGAAAGCCTTGTCCAAAGCGGGTTAAACTTCTGGTTTGGACAAGGCTCTCCTTCCCTCCAAAACAGGAAGGAAAGCCATGTCCAAAGCGGGCATTTCGCAGCTAGAGAAAGGCAGAAATGACATACGAGCCCTAACCGAATATGACGAAGGAGACTTCGAAATGGCGAATCCACTTCCAGTTTGACTAACTCTTGTCATAATCGATTCATTAGTCGGAAGTACCAAAAAAAATGCGAAATTCGGAAATATCCGACATTTGAAAACAGGCCTAATAGCCATTAACAATCCAGAGATGGAATTCACTTCTAGTTTGACTAACTCTTGTCATAATCGATTCATTAGTGGGAAGTACAAAAAAAAAATGTGAAATTCAAAAATATCCGACATTTGAAAACAGGCCTCATAGCCATTAACAATCCAGAGATGGAGGTCTCCTGGATGGAGGTATCATCAACTCCATCCACAGATAGAGGTGTCATCAACTCTCTCTGGCAGGAGAAGTCAAAGAGAAATATTTGAGTATCATTCAGCAGTATCCACAATTATTCAAACTTTGAAGCATCTCAGTTTTAAACCAGAATTCACTTGTATGTGTGTATTTGTTTTTGTCTATCCTTGCAACTCTTTATAGTAAATATATTGCTCTTTTGAAGTCTAATAATTCCACCAGCCTTCTTGTGCACATATGACTATTCTAAAAGAGTATGGAAGCCAATATTTAAAAATAGTCTGTTCTTGGATGTTGGAACTTTATCGCTATTCATAAAGGTTGACCCAGTCAGGGGCCATTCACAAGCTTGGATAAGCCAACCCTCTGCACCCATTAATCCATGCTGGAGGCATCTGCATACAACAGTCAGTGCTGCACATCTTTAAATAGTTGCATAACCAAGGGCAACAAATGTAATTTTTATGAGTTATGATGAAAGCAATGTATAATCCAAAGATGCTCCTGGTCCAACTTATGGAGGTAGAATGTCTTGAACCATTTTGATGCCCCCGGAAGATTTCTCAAGACTTACTTTCTGATAGTCATAGACAACAGTGGCTGAGGTGGTGTTGCTCTGGATATAAAATATAGCCACATTTTCCTGGGTGTCCACCAACACAATTTGTTTCACCATTTCACCATTTGCTCCTTTAGTAATGGTTTTAATTATCTACAGGAGAGACAAGGCACAACGTAGTACAGGTAATTCCCAAATTGCAAACAAGAAAGATTATGTATGTTTGTTCTTAAGCTAAAATTGTATGTAAGTTGGGACAGGTACTAGGGCTGTGCAATCATGCTTTTAAATGTTTCTAAAGTACTTACAAAACTAAAATTCTGGGGGTGAACACTAGGTGGCGCTGGTGCTTTGCTTCTACAGTGTTGCTAAAGTTCTGATACTGCACATTTCACCACCAGAACTTTAGCAACACTATAGAAACAAAGTACCAGCGCCACCTAGTTGTCACCCTCAGAATTTTAGTTTTGTAAGTACTTTAGAAACATTTAGAAGCATGATTGCACAGGCCTAACAGGTACATTTAAAATGTAACTCCATAGATAGATAGATAGATAGATAGATAGATAGAAATTATTATTATTTATTTCGATTTGATAAACCGCCCTTCCCGAGCTCAGAGCAGAAAGATAGAGCAGAATATTTCACCTCACTTCCTGTCTCTGTGATAATTGGATTTTGAAAATGACTTGTTGTGGAAACAAGGATTGGTAATAAAGGTTCAGTGGAGACAAATATATATAAAATTCTCCAGGAAGACACTTGTGATTATCTCTCATTTTCTGTCTTATTTTTCATGTGTCTTTTAAAAAACGGCCATGCAAATTGCTCTAGATACCCAAAATGCATTACGCGCAGTCTCCAAGTTGCAAACATCTGACTTACAAATAACTCGTAGTTAAGTATGGGGCTGAGACAACAGGGAGTGAGAGGAATCTACTCCTCAGAAGGGAAATTCATTCCTGAAAGGGTTATTATCAAAGGAAATTTGTCTCCACTGAAGCTTTATTACCAATCCTTGTTTCCACAACAAGTCATTTTCAAATCGAAAAAAATAATAATGTGTGTGTGTGTGTGTATACACACACACACACACACACTTTTTGGAATCTTTTTTAAATACGTTTTCTTAAAGTACATTGATTCTCTTAAGTTACATACATACATTCCATATTTTTGTATTTCACACTTAATTCGTTACATCAACTATATATGCATATATATCTTATATCTTATCATATTCACCTCTGTGTCCACCCCCCCCCCCTCCTTCTGAGCCACTTCAATTAGCATTCTCCTTCCAAAATCTCATTTCTTCTTGTGGAGGTAACTTCCCATCTACTTCTTTTAAGCCATTCTCGATACATTTACCCCAGACTTCATCAAAGTCATTTGCATTCTGTATCCCATTTCCTGGGGAATTCTGTGGTCAGGTACTGATTTCCTATCTCTTGACAAACAACCATTGATTATTAATGGCTGGTGATTGATATAGTGGTATTGTTCAATTTTTAGCGATGTTGTTCACTGCCATGAGGCTGACTGCAGGCACTTTCCTCATGTGGTGATGTGCAGGTGCCATATTCTCCAGGAGCAGCTGGTGGTTTTCATGTTAGGAATGTGTTAAGTATCCACTCTAGGTTTCAGCCTGAAATCAAAGAAACTTTCCAGGACTTTGGACAGCTCCTTTAATGTCTAGAGTAGACTGAAACCTACAGCCCTTCCGCACAGCCATGTAACCCAGAATATCAAAGCAGAAAAGCCCACAATATCTGGTTACATCCTGTATAGATTACTGCAACGCTCTCTACGTGGGGCTGCCTTTGAAGACTGTGACTGGTCCAACGGACAGCAGCCAGGTTGATAACAGGAGCGGCACTCAGAGAGCACATAACTCCTCTGTTGTGTCAGCTCCACTGGGTGCCAGTTTGCTACCAGGCACAATTCAAAGTGCTGGCTTTAGCCTTTAAAGTCCTAAATGGTTCTGGTCCAACTTACCTGTCTGAATGCATCTCTCCCTATGAACCATCGAGATGTTTAACATCATCTGGAGAGGCCCTTCTCTCGGTCCCACCTTCTTCGCAGGCGTGATTGGTGGGGACGAGAGACAGGTCCTTTTCAGTGGTGGCTCCTTAGCTTTGGAACACTCTCCCTAGTGACATCAGATCGGCCCTCTCCCTCCTGACATTTCGTAAGAAAGTGAAGACTTGGCTGTTTGAACAGGCAGTTGCAGATGAAATATAACTGTTTAATTAGTCCTATGGAATTTATTTATTTATTTATTTATTTATTTATTTATTATTCAATCTTATATTCCGCTCCTCCCTGCAGGCTCAGGGCGGATCACAACAAACAGTAAAAATGCTGCGCATACAACTTGCAGCCATACATGATGACGATGTGACGGAAAGTGATTTTAACAAGATGCTGAGAATTGTATTTTTATGTTTTTAACTGTTAATTGTTGTTGCGTATATGATTATTATTTTGGTTGTTTTAATTGTGTTTTATCTGGATGGCAGAAATTGCCATGTAAACCGCCTCGAGTCGCCTCCGGACTGAGAGGGGCGGTATAAAAATGTAGTAAATAAATAAATAAATAAATATCTGCTTTGAACTGGGTTATCTGAATCCACACTGCCATATATTCCAGTTCAAAGCAGAAAATATTCAGCTGTGTGGAAGGGGTCCTAGGGCTGATTCACTATTGCATTGAACATAGAAACCATCAGATGCCACTGTGTTGCTCAGTACAGAAACCATGAAGCCCCATGGTTCATGCTAGGGTCCCGTCATCTTAGGAGGGCAGGTTATGGGACCTCCAGGAATGGATACACCTTCTGAATACCATTAACATGGCTTGAGATGTTTTACTCACCTTTTCAGTGTGCTCCTGAGTAACGTGGACGCCGATGAGAATAGCTCCGATAATGATAGTGACCAGAAGTACCAGGACAATAGAGATGAGGATCATTTGAGTCCTATCCTTGGGAACTCTGGGTATAAATTTGTAGGCCTGGGGAAGAAAGGCACAGCCTTAGCTGGGAAATGTAAGATCACTACTCTCTCCACACCCAACTGCATATTTTCTTCTCTAACACAACCACTCAAATGTCATGCCACAATGTTCTCCCAACAAGGACAAGATAAGGCATTAAAAGGCACAAAATTGCTCAATCTGTCTGTCTGTCTGTCTGTCTGTCTATCTTCCAAGTATCAATTTTCCAAGATGTCCCCCACTTCCAGAGAGCACTGTGAACTCAAGCAATGATGAATCTGGACCAAACCTGGAACACAGACCACTCCCCACCCCATGACCAACAGAAAACACTGGAAGCTTTGGGGAAGGGAGTGACCCTGGATTTTGGGAGTTATAGTTCACTCCACATACACAGAGTCCTCTGTCTCCCACCAACAAATTTGGCACATATATCCAACAGGACCAATGTTAAATGCTGGTGGGGTTTGGAGAGAACTGACCTTGTAGGTTGGGAATTGTAGTTCACCCACAACCAGAGAGTACTGTGAACCCAACCGACAATGGACCTTGGCATGCATGCATACCGAACATATACAACTTTAACACTTGCAGTGTTTCAGAGGAATTGACCCAGGATGATGGGAGTTGTAGTTCACTCAAATGGTAATATATTTTCTAAGGGGAACATTCATAAAACCCAAAAACAAACAAGTACTACTTCTAATATTTATCATTAAAAAGACCTAAGGCAGGCATCACTGGGCACCTAAGCTAGTCTTAAATAAAATTTCCACATTTTGAGAGCTTTGTTTACTGAACTGGAGTGTGCCTGTGCATGATAGTGGGGCCTGGTCATTAGCCCTTAGCTAAGGGAGGGGATCAACACCTTCCTGCAACACATGGAACACAGCGCAACCCAAACTGGAGACTAACGCTTGAAAAAAATCAAACTGGTAATTAATGGTTATCCTAAACCATGGGGTAGGATGGAACAATCAGTGCATAAAGATCATTTAATGAAGCTAGTTGGGGTTGCAGCTAAAAGTCTTCTGTCCCCCTATGAAATTTTGCAAGTTGAGTACCTGCATTATAATTACTATTGTGCACGAGCTGTTATTACTTTTATTAATGAATTAAGTGCAAAAAAAGAGAGATGTATTTGCTCTGGTATTGTAAGGTGTATAAAACCCTAAATGGCCCCGGCCCAATTTACCTGTCCGAACGCATTTCCCCCTATGAACCATCGTGGAGATTAAGGTTAAGATCCTCCGGGGAAGCCCTGCTCTCTGTCCTGCCATTGTCACAGGCGTGATTGGTGGGGACGAGAGATGTTGCATCAAGATCGTAGGATTCTATATAGGAACAATACAACACCTATGGTATTGTAGGTGCTCAAGAAATGTAACCCCACTAAAAGAGTTAGATCGCAATTTTAAAAGAGATATCGTTTAAAGCACTGGATGCACCCATATCCGAAGAATTGACATTTCAATATCCCAAGATGAATAAGACTCCAAAATTGATATATTCTGGATTATACAGCAATATAATGTGGGATATCTTCTCCATTGGCACCCCCTTGTCACGGGGAGAGGCTTGCGTACCCTAATGAAGTTGTGAGCTATGCTGGTGGTGGCATAGCCACCGTTAGGGCCTCCCATGCCAGACTGGTAACAACCAAAGGGTCTGACAAAGAGCATCAATGGGCAGGATGGGCTCTCTAGCCTTTTGGCAACCATCCTAAGAGAAGGAAAACTCTGATTTCAAACTAGGGCAGATAGTTCTCGTCTAACTCTGTAAGGTCAACCATCTAGAGAAGGAAACTCAAATCAAACCTACGACCTGAGGACCTCACTGCCACCGTCCAAGCTTGCTAGGCCCCGGCAGACGAACCTTTCATTTAAATGGTGAAACCAGTTCTGTGCACACTGCACTCCACCAGAAAAATCCATTGCACAGGCTCAAAGGACACATCCAACCTCCGAAAAAGCATCAATGCGCTTGTAGAAAGCGTGGGATGAGTCCTTCCTAAGTATCTCTGTTTGCAAAGTAATGCCAGAGAGAGAATGTAAGATACCAATAAGCATTATATAACGTCACTAAAGGGAAAATTTCTAGTATTACTATAATCCAGACTATACAGTAATATAATCTGGGATACCAACAGGTAATGCCATGTAGTGTTATCAAGGGGAATTATCAATCTTTATAACACTCAAGCATGGGTATCTATGTAAATGTAGACCAGTGGTTCTCAACCTTCCTCATGCCACGACCCCTTAATACAGTTCCTCATGTTGTGGTGACCCCCAACCATAATATTATTTTCATTGCTACTTCATAACTAAAATTTGCCACTGTTATGAATAGTAATGTAAATATCTGATATGCCAGATGTATTTTCACTCACTGGACCAAATTTGGCACAAATACCCAATGTGCCCACATTTGAATATTGGGGAGGGGGAGGGTTGATTATGTTCTTTGGGAGATGCCCCGGGCATTGACCTTGAGTTTTGGAGTTGTAGTTCTCCTAAATCCTGAGAGCACTGTGAACTCAAACAATGATGGATTTAGACCAAACTTGGCAATATGCCCGAATATGAACACTGGTACAGTTTGGAAAAAGAGACTTGATATTTGGGAGTTGTGGTTGCTGGGATTTATAGTTCACTTACAATCAAAGAGCATTCTGAACTCCACCAATGATAAAATTGGGCCAAATTTCTCACACAGAACCCCCATGAACAACAGAAAATACTGTCTTTTCTGATGGTCTTTGGTGACCCCTCTGACATCCCCTCGTGACCCCCCCAGGGGTCCCGACCCCCAGGTTGAGAAACACTGATGTAGACATTGATAGAATTATCACAAGAAGTGAATTGAAAGTGATTGCCCCTTGGCTATGGAACTCCCTTTCTAATGAGATTAGATCAGCCTCCTCTCTTCTGTCCTTTAGAAGGATGGTAAAAACTTGGCTGTGGGACCAAGCTTTTGGGGCTGTGCAATGAGGCAGCAACAGGAATTCTCAATATGCCAACCAGATTCGATATGGATGTTCGAGACGGTTTTAAACAGAGGGTTTTAACATCAAGATTAGTGATTTTAATGTTTATGTAGATGTATAGTCTAGTTATGTTTCGGCATTGAATGTTTGCCGTTTATACATTGTGCTCCGCCCTGAGTTCCGTTTAGGGTGAAAAGGGCAGAATATAAATGTTTTAAATAAATAATAATAAATAAATTTTATGGGTTATGGAGTCCAAATGACCCTTTTTAAAATGAACCAAAGTGCTTCCATCTTATTGTACAACCTTCATATTGATCTTTTCCCTTTTAGATAAAGTGCAAGAGAAAAGGCCTATGTGTTAACGTATCTTTTAAATTTTTTAAATTTTATTGTTATCACCTATTTGTAATACATTTACCTTAATTTACATTGCTTCAGTTACAATACATTTTTCTTCCCCCCTAACCCTCCCCCCATTGACAAGTTAGTCCTTCTTCAATTATCCGAGCCATCGTTGCATTCTATCCAGTCCCCCCCCCATGTTCGTCTTCTGATTTAGCTTCCTGTATCCAGTTTTTAAAGGGTGACCATATTTCTTTGGTTTTCTTCTGCTTTTCTGTCCATGGTTTTTCATTTCTTATAATATCCATCATTATCAATTGTACTTGTTCCCACACATATTCATACCATTTTTCAAGGGTCCATTTCTTTTTTTCTTTCCACCCCCAGGCAATCACAGCATGTGCTGCTCTAAACATCATCATAACTAATTTTTGTTCTTGCGCTTTGATTTTACTGTCTCTGCAAATCCCTTTTAAGAGAATATCCATATTCAAATCACTTTTTTATTTTTGTATATAGTTCAATCTTCTTAAAAATTGGATTCCAGAACTTTTGTGTCTCCTTACATTCCCACCAGAGATGTGAATACCAGGCTTCTCTACTCCCACAGTGCCAACATTTCGGATTTAGACCCTGGATCATATGTGGCAATTGAATTGGTGTCCTTTACTTTTTGCTCTAGTTCCCTATATTTTTCTATCTTTATTTTATTTAATCCATTCTGGGCGTTTGTGCCCGCTTTGTGCTGGTCAGTGACCGTAATAAAGTTTTGTATTTTTTGTATTTAATCCATTCCTTATCCTATCTATTTTATCTTTCTCTAGGCCTTTTTCCTTTTCCCATCTATTTCCCATCCTTTTATACATAAATTCCTTGTCTTCTAGCATTCTTCCACATATTTTACCTAACCATTTTTGCTTTTCATTGGATCTTTCTTTTAATATTCTATCTATTGTATTTTCACCCATGTTACTTTCTTCCTTTTTTATTTGTTCTCAAATACCTCTTAATATTAGCCAAAAGCTTTCTTCTCCTAAGTTTTTCATCTGACTCCATTAGTACATCCTTTTTGTTATATACGTATCAACAGCCCAACTCAGTTCGCACTCACTTGGACATGTACAATGTAACGGCTCCAGGACAGAACAGAATCACCTTGGGCTGCAACAAAGACTCTTGTTCTTGGTTGTTCTCCTCTGATGGCACTGAGAGAACAAAGCCAATATTTGTCCACATATGCACTGTAATCACCATTTGATTATCTCAATGTGAATGTATAGAATTGTAGCAGCCAATTGATGAATTGTTCCTCTTGGATCATTAAAGAAGATGGCAAGTTTGTGTTCTTGTTGAGGCGAGGGAAGACACTTTCATCAAAGGTAAGGCTGACCCTATAATATTTCTCCTTTAGATAAAGGAATCCCTGTAGTATACGCACCTATAGATAGATATGTTCATGGCGGACCTAGCATTCCATGATTCCATAGCATCGAGCCATGGCAGTTAAAGTGATGCCACTTTGCATTAATTATACCTTATAGATCAGTGGTTCTCAACCTTTCTAATGCAGCGACCCCTTAATACAGTTCCTCAGGCTGTGGTGACCCCCACCATAAAATTATTTTCATTGCTACTTCATAAATGTACTTTTGCTACTGTTATGAATTGTAATGTAAATATCAGATATGCAGGATGTATTTCCATTCACTGGACCAAATTTGGCACAAATACCTGATACGCCCAAATTTGAATACTGGTGGGGTTGGGAGGGATTGGTTTTGTCATTTGGGAGTTGTAGTTGCTGGGATTTATAGTTCACCTATGATCAAAGAGCACCAACGATGGAATTGAACCAAACCTGGCACACAGAATGCCCATGACCAAAAGAAAATACTAGAATAAATAAATAAATAAATATTGGTTTGCTGGGCATTGACCTTGAGTTTTGGAGTGGTTGTTCACACACATCCAGAGAGCACAATGGACTCAAACAATGATGGGTTTGGTTCAAACTTGGCACAAATACTCAATATACCCAAATGTGAGCACTGGTGGAGTTTGGAGAAAATAGACCTTGATATTTGGGAAGTGTAGTTACTGGGATTTATAGTTCACCTACAATCACAGTAGGAGGAGGATTATTGGTGGGAGGATTTGCTGTCTGTTACCAAAACAGAAGACAGGTGGAGAGAAATATGTGCTTTTTGATGGTCTTTGGTGACTCCTCTGAAACACCCCAGGGGTCCCGACCTCCAGGTTGAGAAACACTGATATAGATGCACCCTAAAGTTTAATTTCCCAAGTCCTTGTAAAAAATAATATAGAAAAAAATGCTGTTGGAACACAGCACGGTTCTAAACTATTTTAAGGAGCCTGCTTCACGTCTGCTTTTAAATGCTTTTATCTGTTAATCTACGTTGCCAATACCAGGTCCCATCTGATCTTGGAAAGTCAGCTGTGAAAGGCCCAGTTAATATTTGAATGATAAACCATTAAAGTATTCCAGGTGTTGTAGGCTACATTTCAAAAAGGCAATGATAAACCACAGTCTTAAAAAAATCACAAAATTAATGGCATTATTATAAGTAGGTGGCTTGAAAGCACATAGGCGTGTGGATACACCTGCTGATAAGAAACATTACACGTTTCTTAGCCTATTGCACATTGCCAAGAGATCTTTGGCAACATGAGTGATGATCAACAAATGGTATAAATAAATGCAAGCTGGTTTATACATTTATAATTCCTTGGCTCTAAGATCTGTTTGACAGTGGAATACACTGTCTGGGAGATTGGCAGAGTCTCCTTTTCTGGTAAGTGTTAAACAGAGGCTGGATGGCCATCTGTCAGGAGTACTTTGATTGAATATTCCTTCATGGCAGAATAGGGCTGGACTTTAGAGGTTCCCAATCTGTGGTCCATGGATCACCAGTAGACTGTAAGAACGAAAATAGCTTCACCATTACTACACCGTTGCCACAAAACCACACGACAACGATTGCAACTGGTCTCATGACAACCTCTTATAGTGTCGAGGCAACATGGATGTCGGGAAGGTAGAGGCTAACTACCCATGAAAGATTACTACTATCACATCACCTACACATTATTAAGTATGGTTTTCTGTGGGCGAGCAGATGGCGACTACTGGATGGTATATGTTCTGTATCAGAAACTAGAGCTGATGTGGTCTATCCAATGCAATTTTCTGAATCAGCACCCCAAATAACCAAACCGAATCTAAAGTTGATCAAGAACTGATTCGTAACCCTTTTGGTATTAATGTTGGAGAGTAGTCCCTGCTCAAAGTGGTCTCTTGTCAAGTGGTTCCTGTTGAGGTGGTCTCCGGTTAAGTAGTCCTTGGTCAAAAAAAGATTAGGAACCACTGAACTAGGTGGTCTCTTCAATGATTCTACGATATTATGAAATATAGTTTTCACTCAGATGGCTAAAGAGCAAAGCAAAACAACTTACCGGGGGTTCCGATTCCGTACTGATCTCACACGTACTTTTGGCATCCATTCCTGCTGAGTTCCAGTTATAAGACTGCTTTAACTCCTTCCTTTTTATGCGGAAACCTATGGGAAAAGTACTGACAGAGATTCCTAACAAACTGGTAGTAGAAATATGATAATCTATCATTTTGTCTGGGTTGATATTTCATCACCTTCAGTGAGAGGTCAGAATTTCCACTTGAGCCGCATGCCACAGAGACACCTTCTGGCAGCAAAGCAAGAAAACAAGAAATATCACATTTCAAACAGCATTGTACTAGCATTTTAGGGAACAATCTTGAAAAATACAGGACCCTTTTCACTCCAATTACCAAGCTAGCTGGGGATGATGGCAGTTGTAGTCCAATGTATGTGGAGTTTCTTACAAGGAATGGGGAGATCTGTGTTTAAATATTTACAAGTATCCCCCACTTATTTGAGAGTTTAGAGCCCAGATGGGTGTCACAAAGTGGAAATCACTAAAAAGAGGAATCCAGTCTTAAATATATATATAAACTTGTTTATTATATAAAAAGTATATAATATACTATAATTATTATGATGTATATATTATATTATTGTATATTGTATTGTGTGTGTGCATATATATATATATATATATATATATATATATATATAATTGTATGAACACTCTTTAATAAGCACAAATATTGCACAGTAAGTTATCAGAGACTCAGTGTGGCTCTGTACAGACGACTTATCCTTGGACCGATCTGGAGTGGCAAATACCAGATCTGCCTTGGGTGGGTTTAGAGCAAGGTTTGTGATTTGGTAGGAAGAACCTCCAGCCTGTGATAAAACATTTGAATTGCTGATAGCTAAAAATCACAAAATGAAAAGACTTGTTGGGCTAGGCTGCTACTGTGGTATTAGTTATCTCTCACAATGAATTTTTCCACTTGCAACGCTTTCCTCCCCAAAAACATTTTACACAACCCTGGGTACACAGGTATTTAAATTCAGACATTTACTGATAACAAATAAGCATCTGAAGGCTTGCTAAAACAGGCTGGTTTTTCTTTTTATGAAGTACAGCTGAAGCATCTATTGCAGAGTCCACTGTAAACACTGCACAGCAGATGCCTAAAACAGCCACTAGATGGCGCTCCAAAACCTTTTTGTGACCCCAAAATTGAACTAAAGGGACCAATTTGGGGTCAGGACTCACAGCTTAAGAGGGCGTGATTTAGATCTTTACTACCACCATCCAGGCCACTGCAGATTTGGGAGAAAGTCCTGACCATTCAATGGGAATGAACCTGGATCAGTGCCACCAGAAGACAACCTTTACTGTTTCTGCTCCCTTTTCTTCTTTACAGCAACCAGTGGTTGTAACATAGCTCATGCCGTTTACTTGTTATTTGACGTAACATGATTTGTGGCACCAAAGTGATGCTGGGGAAGGGAGAGGAGGGATCATCCCTTCTCTCTCCATCTCTCCCTCCTCTGATCACTTTGCTGTTTTGGCCAGCATCACTCCAGACAACAAGCCACTGGCACAAGTCATGTTGCAGCTGTTGGTTACTGTGAAAAGGAGAACAACAAGGGGATGGGCAGTGAGCTCCACCCTGCCTCAGAACTGTCCCAACTATTTACATGGGCCCGAAGTAATGGTTTGTTCTGGATTTACCTGTTTAATTATCTGCTGCCTTGAGTGCCTTTTTTTTTTACCAGCAAGTTAGGACAGACAATTACAAAATCAACAAAAAATACCCAAAGGTACAGTAGGTGGTTAGTTATATGCATGAAAAAACAAACACTTTGTAAACAACATAACACATGGCCTGGACATTTTCTGGCTATCTCAGGATTATACTAATGGACTTTATAGTTTCACTGTGTCCTTAGATGAAAGAGAATAATATCTATTCCAATCAAAAAGAAACCTTGAACAGAACAGAACTGTTTCAGCATGTTCCTACTCATTCACACTTCATTTTTGATGTCCTAACAAGACATTCTTCATCTTTTTGCATCTCTTTCCTTTCCTGTTGCACACTGTTTAAAGTACAAGCACCACCATCAAACAGACATCATGCATTGCGGGGACATTTTCCTTGTTGTCTTCACTATGGGTTCCATCATATCTTGGTCTAATCTGCCTGGTATCGTGGCCAAAAAAGGTAAGATCATAACTGATTTTTTAAAAAATACTTGAAACCTCATACCATTGTGCTATGTTGGTTCTCTCCTCTTCTTCTTATCACATTTATTCATTGCAGCCCTCTTGGTTAGGGGACATCTACACTAACAATTTAATGTGTTATTGGATCTCACGGCAGTGTTTGACACAGCTGATTACGATCTTTGAACCCACCGCCTCGCCGTGGCTGGTTAGGGAGACAGCTCTTAATTGGTTGTCCTCTTTTCTCCACAATCGGGGACAACAAGTGGTGAGGGGAAAGCTGGTCTCCAAGAGATCCCTCGTGGTATGTGGAGTTCCCCAGGGGGGCATTATCTCCCTTCTGCTATTTAACATCTATATGCGACAACTTGCTCAGCTGGTGTGAAGCTTTGGGCTTGAGTACCACCAGTACGCTGATGACGCTCAGCTTGTACTGAGGATGGAGGGCCGACCTGACTCTGTACCTGAAAATTTCCATCAGTGCCTTGAGGCCGTTACTGGATGGTTGCATGCCAGCAGGTTGAGGGTGAATCCAGTGGAGATGGAAATCCTATGGCTGGGCCGCCCGAGCAGTGGGGATATCCAGTTGCCTACCCTGGATGGCAAGGCATTACGCCCGTCATCATTGGTAAAGAGCCTGGGAGTCCTTTTGGACCCTCTGCTGACAATGGAGACTCAAATCTCCACTGTGAGCAGAACTGCATTTTTCCACCTGCGTCAGGCTAGACGACTGTCTTGGAACGATTTGGCTATGGTGATCCAGGCCACTGTCATCTCAAGACTTGACTACTGTAACACTCTCTACATCGGCCTACCTTTGTCAGTGACCCGGAAGCTCAAGTTAGTGCAGAATGCTGCAGCCCGACTTCCCACTGGGGAGCCAGCGAGATGCCATATAACTCCAATACTGCAGCAGCCGCACTGGCTACCAATCGAGCACCGGATTACCTTCAAAGTGATGGTGCTTACCTCCAAGGCCTTATATGGTCCAGGGCCAGTGTACTCGTGGGATCGCCTTACCCCCTACAAACCCCAGAGATCGCTGCATTCAGAAGACCAAAACTTGTTAGAAATTCCCAGTTTCAAGATCTTCTGCCTGACGGCAACTAGGCGTAGGGCTTTTACGATCCTAGCGCCATCTTTATAGAATTCTCTACCCTCAGAAGCCCAGGACTTATCAACCTTCCACAAGGCATGCAAAACAGTAATGGAGCAGCTGCAGTCCTTCTTAGATGATGCAACATGGCTTGACCCCTTCCAGTCCGGCTTCCGTTCGGGGCATGGGACGGAGACGGTCCTGGTCTCCATCACAGACCAACTCCGCTGCCAGCTTGACCAAGGCGGGTCTGCGCTACTCGTGTTATTGGACCTCACGGCAGCGTTTGACACGGTCGACCACAATCTTTTGATCCACCGCCTGGCCATGGCTGGAGTGAGGGGGACAGCCCTTAAATGGCTGGCCTCCTTCCTCCACCAGCGGTCTCAGCGTGTGAGGAGGGGCGGGGTGGTCTCTGAGGGTTCCCCACTGATTTGTGGGGTTCCCCAGGGGGCCATCCTTTCCCCTCTGTTATTTAACATCTACATGCAGCCGCTTGCACAGCTGGTGCGGAGTTATGGGCTGACCTGTCACCAATATGCTGATGACACTCAGCTCATTCTGAGGATGGGGGCAGGCCGGAGTCCGTCCCGATAATTTCCAACATTGCCTTGAAGCCGTCACTGGATGGCTGCGAGCCAGTAGGTTGAGGGTGAATCCGGCGAAGACGGAGATCTTGTGGCTGGGCCGCCCGGGTGGGGTAGGCACCCGGCTTCCGACCCTGGACGGTGCGGCGCTGCATCCAGCGCCGTCAGTGAAAAGCCTAGGCGTCCACCTGGACTCCCAGCTGACCATGGAGGCCCAGGTCTCCATGGTCAGCAAGGCGGCGTTTTTCCATCTCCGCCAGGCGAGGAGGCTGGCTCCCTATCTATCCCGGAACGACCTAGCCACGGTGATCCAAGCCACGGTCATCTCGAGGCTAGATTACTGTAACGCGCTCTACGTTGGCCTGCCTATGTCGTCGATCCGGAAGCTCAAGCTGGTGCAGAACACCGCCGCCCGGCTCCTGTCTGGGGCTCCAGCAGGATGCCGAATAACTCCAGTCTTGCGGGATCTGCACTGGCTGCCTATTGAGCACCGGGTCGCCTTCAAAGTGCTGGTTCTTACCTTCAAGGCTATCCACGGCCTGGGGCCAGCGTATCTGAGGGACCGTCTCGCCCCATACTGCCCATCGAGATCACTTCGGTCTGAAGAGGCCAATTTACTGGTTGTACCATCTGCTAAGCTGGCTCGTTTAACATCCACCCGCCGGAGGGCGTTCTCTGTGATAGCTCCTATGCTATGGAACGCCCTCCCGGTCGAGGCCAGAGCCCTGAGGGACCTACTCCCCTTCAGACGGGCCTGCAAAACCTACTTGTTTAGGCAAGCCTTTGGGGAGTAGGCCCTTGCATCTGCAATGGACCGATTTTTCGGCCACTGTTCATTGTTTACTGCTTTAATTGTTTTAACCGTTTTAACTGTTTTAATTGTATTGCATGTTTTAAGTGATGTATGTTCCCTGTGTTTTTATGCTGAACCTCTGGCACTGTGCCATTGGCCTTGTGAGCCGCCGTGAGCCCTCGGGAGTCGGCGGTGCAAAAATCCAAATAAATAAATAAATAAATAAATAAATAAAACCCATCTGTATCAGCAAGCATTCGAATTGTGCTAATGTAATTTAATATGGTTTTAAAGTGGTATTGCTGTTGCTCTTGTGTGTAAACCGCCCCGAGCCCTTGGGCAGTGGCGGTATATAAGTCAAAATAATAAACAAATAAATAAATAAATTGTAAGCATGCTGCAAATGTGAACAGAAACCAGGAGAAGCAAAATCCCAAATTACTCCAAAATAGGCTCTGTAATGCTCATCAGCAAGCATAGATGTAAACCACATCATATGGTGAAACCGATTAAGGGAGATCCATGCATGGGCATTGTGTATGTGTTGGATGGTAAGGAGAACCCCGAGTCCCCCATAGCTAGTGTTGTGATGCAGCTCACAATACCTAATCAGCCACTACTGATACCTAATGTTGTACCTAATGTCAATGGGGATGCTGAACTTGTGAATCAGTCTGAGTTAGGTCCAGAAAGTGAGAGCTGTGTTCCTGAAGTTGAAGGCCAGATTCCTGGAGGCCCAGAGCAGAAGCCTTTCTCTAGGGAAACCGATTTGCCAGGTGACAGAATTAATGGGTCAGGAGATAGGATAAGCTGCACACAGTTTCCCAGGCAAGGCGATGGACAACTCGCTCATTAGCAAAGAGATTGCTATCTGACTGTCAACTTAATGCTTTTTTGTCTTTGCATGGGACAGGAGATCCTTTATATGAGCCAGGGAAAATATCTTTCTTTAGTTTGAACAACGTTGATTAAGGAGGCATCTGGAAATTTCTTGTTTCATGTCTCAAGTGGTTCGGGTTCTGGTTTCCAGGTCTAAAGGATTATCTTGCAGTTCTGGGTGTTGGATTTTAAGCTGTCTTTTTGTATCCTGACTCCTTGCCTTCCTGGTTATACCTTTGTACTTTGGATTTTGGGGACTCGTATTTCATGGTTTTGGACTATGTTGCTTCTTGCATTTTTACTGCTTTGGTTTTTATATAATCTTTGGTTTGGTTTTTATATAATCTTCAATGAAGGGTTATTAGGGTTGGTGGAAAAAGGGGCGTGGGGGGTCCCCACACCCCTTTTTTGTGGCGTGTGGCATGGCCCCTGGATTGGGGTGGTGTATCACCCCTTGTTGGAAGGGGGGATAACGCCCTGGCCCCTGGAGTGTTGAGCTTATGGGAATTGGTAGCGTGCCAGTGGCACCCAGGGGTGTAAACATCTTCGGACAGCAGCGGGCTGTCCGACCCCTGATCCAGGACCCATGCATGGCTGCCAACCCTTGTTCCTGTTATCAATAAATGAGTTGTGGCCAAATTTTACTCCAACTACTTGAGTCGGTATCTTCTTGGTATAATGGGGGGAGGTGTATCACCCATACACATGCAAATAGCTTGGCTCGACTTACCAGGCTGAGCAGGTTGCGGTGATGGGTGTCCTCACCACCATTATGGATTGAGAGGATGCTTATCCTTCCCAGAAGCCCCCTGGGTGGCAGGAGATTTTCCTGCCACCAGAGCCAGCTGGCCAATGGTGGGGCTGGCCACGCCCTGGCCTGGCATGAGCTGGGGCAGGCCCTCTCTTCCGCCTGGGCAGCCTACCAGCAGGCACTGGGTCTGCATCAGCTTTTCCACCCACCCTCCCTGCATGTAGCATTGCTCCGGATTTGTTGGCTTCATGCTGATTTATACTGCACTGTATAAATCATACTTATACTTAACTGCAGATATTGTGAAGCTTGGAACTTGGATGGAGCTGGCCTCTGTAGTGCATGTAAGCACCTCTCAGGCTCTCAACGGGTCCTTGTGCTTCACTTGTGATTAGGTGCACATTTGCTTGGCCCCCACATCTACTGATTTTGTTCTACATTGCTTGGTCAATTTAGATTTGCCCTTGATGCATTTCCCAATAATTGCAATCAATGTGACTTTGTACTACATTTGAGAATTTCCTGTTATTCCCCACGTCTTGTTTGTTCTATTTTAGTCTAATGCAGGGGTCGGGAACCTTTTTGACTCAGAGAGCCATGAAAGCAAAATATTTGGAAATTTATTTCAGTGAGAGCCACATAATATACATAATATATTTTAAGACTGAATTCAACTAAATGTGTGTGTATACGTACATACTATGAGAAAAGGATTCCCCCGGAAGAATGACGGGACACTTCAGACCTGGCTCTGCAAAAGGCATGCTCAGGACTCTGGGAAGGAAGAGAAGATGGGAGGAAGGGGGAAAGGAAGAAAGAAAGAAGAAATAAAGGAGGGAGGGGGAGAGGAAGAAAGAAAAGAAGAATGAACTATGGAAAAGAAAGAAAAGAAGAATGAAGTATGGAAAGGAAAGAGAAGAGAAGCAGGAGAGAGACAAGGAGCGGTAAAGAAAGAAGGAAATGGAAAGGGAAGAAAGGAAAGGGTGGGGAAAAGGAAGGAAAGGGAGTGAAGAAAAAGTAAAATAATGAAGAGAAAAGAAGAAAAAGAAAGAAGGGGAGAGGGGGAAGTGAAAAGAAAGGAAGGAGAAGGAAAGTAAGACTTGGGTAAAAAGAATAGAAGAGGAAGAAAGGAAGGAAGGGGGAGGGAGAATGGAGGAAAGAAGGAAGGGGAGAGAAGGAGGGAAAAGGAAGGAGAGAAAGAGAAGGAAAGGGTGAAGGGGAGGAAGGAAGAGGAAGGAAGAGGAAGGAAGAGGGAGAATGGAGGAAAGAAAAAGGGGGGAGAGAGGGAAAGGAAGGAGAGAAGGAAAGGGTGAAGGGAAGGAAGAGGAAGGAAGAGGGAGAATGGAGGAAAGAAGGAAGGTGAGGGAGGGAAAAGGAAGGAAAGAAGGAGAAGGAAAGGGTGAAGGGGAGAAAGGAAGGAAGAGGAAGGAAGAGTGGGGATTGGAGGAAAGAAGGAATGGGAGAGAGGGAGGGAAAATGAAGGAGGGAAGGAGAAGGAAAGGGTGAAGGGGAAGAAAGGAAGAAAGGGGAAGAAAGGAAAGAAGAGAGAGAATAGAGGATGTGTCATTCCTCCCTGCTGCATGCTGGGAAACCGAGGCCCGGGCTGCTCTGGAGAGCCAGATGCAATCATGAAAAGAGCCACATCTGGCTCCTGAGCCATAGGTTCCTGACCCCTGGTCTAATGCTATAATGTCTTCATTGCCAGAATGATTAGATGAAAGTGTATGAGCCATGGCTTTGTTTCTTTGTTTCTTCTCCTCTGTCTCCCAGGCACTATGCCTAGGTATTGTAAATTCCGCCCAAGATATGGAAGGTGCAAAGAATCGTTTCAAAACTTTTACTATGATCCCAAGAGAAGCATGTGCCGAACATTCACTTACAGCGGATGCGGTGGAAACAGAAATAACTTTGCAACTCTCTTCGACTGCATTTTTGAATGTGAAAAGTTTGGTAAGGGCTAAAACCATTTCCATTTTCCTAAGCTTTCTAGATGCATGGATTTCTTTTTTTAATTGCTTTTAATTAGTGAATTCCAACAAAATACATCAAAGCATATCAACCACATCAAACAAAATTATGGATAAAATAGTTGGATGAATGAAAGGGAGGGGAGAGGGAGGAGTGAAAGAAGAAGAAAAAGCTAATCCTGACGCACCAACATAAAAACAATATATATTGTTCCTATTACTTCAAGATCTCCGGATGTGGTCGTATTTATTTCTCTACACTAAATTCCTTTCAACTTCTATGTGTCCCTATACACATAACTTATATTTGGCCCTATGGAATGCTTTATTCTGTTTTTATAAAAATTTGTAGTTGCTGTTTTTTAAAAAAAAGAAATTAATAAAGTTATTCCAGTTTGTTTTGTTTAAACTAGTTCTGTTTATAGCAATGTTTTGGGTAAGTAAATCCATATTCATAATGTCTAAGGCTTTCTCGATCCACCCGTTCATTGTGGCTGTTTCTTTTGCTATCCAGAAGCGAGCTATACTAATTCTTGCTGCCGTAGCAATGTAAAAGAAAACCTTATCACTGGTTTTTTTAACAATTTGAAAATCAATAATTCCCAGTAAGAAATATTCAGGTCTGAATTCAATTTGTAGAATTTATTTCATCTTTTTGTATATTTATTTATTTATTTTATTTACTGTACTTTTATACCACCCCTCTCAGCCCGAAGGCAACTCGAGGCGGTGTACAAGTGGCAACAATGCCATAATATAAAATACAGCAAACCATTGACACAGAACTGTATAAAAACAATACAATTAACAGTTAAAATTATAAAATTACTTTTTAAAAAACAATCTCAGCGTCTCATCAATAGAGTCGATTTCCGTTGCAAAGTCAAATTGATTCCATAGGTCTCAGTTAAATGATTATAATTTGTCTGCAAATGCCTGCTCAAATAGCCAGGTCTTCAGTTTCTTCTGAAATGTTAGGAGGGAGGGGGCCGATCAAATGTTCCTAGGAAGGACGTTCCATAGCTGAGGGGCCACTACTGAGAAGGTCCTGTCTCTCGTCCCCGCCAATTGGGTCAGCGAAGTAGGCGGGACCGAGAGCAAGGCCTCTCCGGATGATCTTAAACACAAGGATGGTTCATAGGAAGAGATGCGTTCGGAGAGATAAGTTGGACTAGAACCATTTAGGGCTTTAAAAATCTGGTATACTTCATACCACATTTTAAAAATAAAATGTGGCGCAGCTGGCTGGGTGTCAGCTGCATAAGATCTCTACTGACCAGAAGATCATGAGTTCGAGGCCTGCCCGGGTCGACATGGGATCTCGGCCTATTGTGTAGCCTGTTGTTGACCTTTGCAACCCAAAAGACAGTTGCATCTGTCAAGTAGGAAATTAAGGTACCACTTAATGAGGAGGCTTAATTTAACTGATTTAAGAGGCCATATAAAAGATCTCCAGGAAACACGCTGAGGAATGAAGGAGTGCGACAGCTCCCCCTGGTGGCCAGATGTTAAATTGCCTCTGTCTTATGTGTTTGTGTGTCTAAATGTAATGTGTACATTGTAATCCGTCCTGAGTCCCCTGCGGGGTGAGAAGGGCGGAATAGAAATGAAGTAACTAACTAACTAAATTTGACACTCCCACCACATGTGCATAAAGGTGCCAGTGTTTTCCCCACATTTCAAACATTTGTTGCTGGTCTTTGTCACGATCACGGACTTAGCGGGCCCCTTAATCACACACACAGAGACGTACTGAAGGCTAACTACTTTATTGAGTATAAAAACAGTTCCAAAGAAGATATAGTCCAATGATAAGCAATTGTTCAAAAGGTAGTAAGCAAGATTGTCCAAAGGAACGTAGCAAATAGGCTAGAAGCTTGGCAGGGCTCCACCAAGCTGTGGATCAGGAACAAAGGCAAGGCTCCACAAGGCTATGTGGATCAGGAACAAAGGCAAATGCAAGGCAAGGCTTGATGACCACGGCTTAGCTTGTGGTCCCACTCCGCTTCATGCCTATCCAGGAAAGACGTGGCCGGAGAACTGGGGATGCGTTCCCACGGACCCTATACTTAATCCTTCGGCCGAGGTCCGCGACGCTCTAGGCTTCTCCGTCTCCAATCTCTGCTCACGGACCTCGGTCGGTCTAGGACCCTAGACCAAGCCCTCCTGGTAGACTCAATGTCCCGTCTCCTATCAAAGGAGCGACCTTGCCTCTCAGCAGCTGTGTCGCTATCTTCCTGAGAACTTTCCTCCCTAGCACTTTCCCATTCGGCTTCGTCCATGTTTACACTTTCAAACTCTTGGGAATTCCTCCCCCCCGGGTGTTCATAACTCCCTTCGCTGCTTCCCATCTCCACCTGGTGATCGGAATCTATGCTAGGCCCAAACATCATCTCATCCCATGCCAAGCTCTCTGCAGGCGAACGAGGCCCATCCGAAGGGCCCTGTGCTTCACCCCAGTCATCTAGCTCATCCTCTGAATCCACCTCTGCTGCTGCAGGCCCTAAAGCTAATGGAACCCCAGGACCTATTCCCTGCCCTCCAGGCACGAACGAGAACTGCTGTGCTACAGTCTTTCCCTTGCTAAATTTGGCTACCTTTTCTGGAGTCTTTAATCTCAACAGCATAGACACTTTTCACTTGATTGTCTGGATTAATACTACCAATGTTATGATCTTGAAATATTTAAGTTTCTTTGTCCGTATTTCTTCCCATTATGCCAGACAAATTGCGTGGCCCACTGTCGCACACTGGCCGGGAACCAGGGCCCTTTAAATATTCACACAACCACGGCTGGAAATAACAGTCTATTTATTGAAGTAAACAATGTCCAAAAAAATAATAGTAAACATGAAAATAGCCAAGGCAAAAAGCATTCGAGAAAATCCCAGGAAATGTTCCCAAAGCCTCAGGCTAATTAAGTTGTAAGGTCTCTGAATATAAATCCACTAAGAAGCAACAGAACTTAAAACTATGTTAGTCCCAAAAAAAGGCAAGCTCAAAGTTCTGTCATGAATGACCAAAAAAATCATGAAATCAGGAGTTCATGGAACTGCTTGCAGTAGAATCGAAAGTTGACCAGGAATTTCAACCTTAACAGGGCTAATAACAAGATCTCAACATTCTAACATTTCCCTCCCTTTTCCCTGGGAAAGTAACAGCTGCGGCTAGAATCAGCAAGCCAGGTGTCTCAATTCCCGCCCACTGGACTCTCAGAAAAACTAAATTCCCTTAACTGCTTTTCCAGAGTTTCATCACCTTGGCCCTGCACTGAAAATCACACAGATCCCTGCACATCACCACAACCCACAACCCCTGAAGCCACAGAAGCCACAGGCCCAACACCCACTGCCTTTGCATGGATTTTAAAAAAAGACAAATGTGTTTAAAATATTTCCACTTGTCGCTCCTGAGTGTTTATTATATTGATTATATTCTGAGTTACATTGTAGTCTTTGATTGTTTTAATTGTTATTACAGCCAAGATTGTTAATTTTGTTACGCCTTAGCAAATCAAGATTGCCTTTTTGCACATATATTTCTTTTTATTTTGATCATATGTAAACATAGGGCAGTGGTTCCCAATCTGTGGTCCATGGACCACCAGTGGTCCCCAAGAACTAAAATATGCTCCGTGGCCTCTCCATTGTAACAAGTGTGACTGGTCTCGTAAAACCCTCTTATAATGCTGAGGCAATGGGGATGTCAGGAGGGGAGAGGCTGACAAACCATGACAAGTGTGACAACAAGCCTCCAGACTGCTGCTTCTCCTCCTCTTCCCTCCCCATCCCGTGTTGTGCCTAGAAGCCAGGGCGCCTTGGTGTCTTCATTTTTAGGCCTGTTCCTGGGGTTATTTGGGGTGCTGATTGCATTGCATTGGATAGACCACATCAGCTCTATATTATGAAATATGGTTTCCTGTGGGCATGCAGATGGTGAATACCGGATGGCACATGTTCTGTATCAGAAACCAGAGCTGATGTGGTCTAACCCAGTGTTTTTCAACCTTTTTTGAGCCGCGGCACATTTTTTACATTTACAATGACACTCTAACACAGTAATACATATAGTTAATATGCTTTTAAATGTATTTATACACTCAGTGTGAAATCTGGGGCTGTTTCGATGAACACAACATATATATATATATATATATTTCTCTCACATACTTATACATGGCTATCATGTCTTCTCTCAGCCTTTTCTTCTTCAGGCTAAACAGGCCCAGCTCTTCAAGCCACTCCTCATAGGGCTTGTTCTCCAGACCCTATATAACTATATCTCCAGGCAGGTTCCACTGGGTTTGCTCTTTTGAAACCAAGGTTGTCATTCAAGCAATCGGATATTTCTTAATATTCAAAATAACATGTTCTTTTCTTTTAAATAATAAATGGGTGAGGTATTAATGCAGCATGGCAATATCTTGTCATTCATTGATTAATATCAAGTCTTCCAGCTTGCCTTCCATGTGTAGGTCTTGGTGGGATGCACCCCCCTGTTGAAAACTGAGTCTTAACTCAGGTCGTTTTAATTGCTGTGTTTTGATATTCTTAGTGATGTTTTTATCCTCTGTTTTTATTCTGTGATCTTTTTAGTACTGTGAGCCACCCCGAGCCCGCCGGGAGTGGCGGCATAGAAGCCGAAATAAATAAATAAATAAATAAAATTATTATCTTTGTTTGTACATTCTTGTGAACCACTTTGCAAGGCTGATGTGCCCCAAAATTAGGGAGAATCAAAGAAGCCAGAGGGGGTTTGGCAGAGTGGGTTAAGGTGGTGGTTAATGCCTCCCTATGGGAGGGCAAGATTCCAGCCAGCCTAAAACAGGCTGTTATAAAACCGCTGTTGAAGAAGCCATCACTAGACCCCACTTAATTACTCAACTACCGGCCAGTCTCCAATCTCCCCTATTTGGGCAAAGTCCTGGAACGTGTGGTGGCCTCGCAACTCCAGGGGTTCCTGGTAGACACTGATTATCTTGATCTGGCACAGTCTGGCTTTAGGCCAGGACAAGGCACTGAAACAGCTTTGGTCGCCTTAGTAGATGATCTACGCCGGGAGCTCAACAGGGGGAGTATGTCCCTGTTGGTTCTGCTAGACCTCTCAGCAGCCTACGATACCATTGACCACGGTATCCTTCTGGGACGCCTCGCAGAAAAGGGGTTTGGAGGAACTGCTTTGCAGTTGCTCCAATCCTTCCTGGAGGGTTGGTCCCAGAGGGTGTTATTGGGTAACACCTGTTCAACCCCACAACCGTTGTCTTGTGGAGTCCCTCAGGGTTCAGTACTGTCCCCGATGTTATTTAACATCTACATGAAGCCGTTGGGGGAGATCATCTGGAGTTTTGGAGTAAGATGTTATCTGTACCCAGATGACGACCAAATCTGTCACTCCTTCCCACCTGTCCAGACCTTGAATCGGTGCTTGGCTGCTGTGTTGGACTGGATGAGGGCTAGCAAATTTAAGTTGAATCCAGACAAGACAGAGGTCCTCCTGATCAGTCGAAAGGCCGAACAGGGCACAGGGTTACAGCCTGTGATGGATAGGGTTACACTCCCCCTGAAGACGCAGGTTCACAGCTTGGGACTCATTGTTGAGCCTGGGACTCCAGGTCTCGACGGTAGCCGGGAGAGCTTTTGCACAGTTAAAACTTGTGTACCAGCTGCACTGGTACCTTGGGAAGTCAGATCTGGCCATGCTCTGGTTACATCCCAAATAGATTGCTGCAACACACTCTACATGGGGCTGCCTTTGAAGACGGCTTGGAAACTACAGCTGGTCCAACGTGCGGCAGCCAGAATGCTAACTGGGGCATCATACAGGGAACATACTACCCCCCTGCTGTGTCAGCTCCACTGGCTGCCTGTCCATCTCTGAGCCCAATTCAAAGTGCTGGTATTGACCTATAAAGCTCTATATGGTTCTGGCCCAGCTTACTTGTCCGAATTCATCTGCCTCTACATCCCATCTCGCAGCCTAAGATCATCTGGGGAGGCCCTGCTCTCGCTCCCATCAGCATCGCAAATGCGGCTGGTGGGGACGAGAGATAGGGCCTTCTTGGTGGTGGCCCCGCGCCTATAGAATGCACTCCCAAGTGAGATAAAATTGACGCCATCTCTCCTGGCTTTCAGAAAAAAGCTAAAGTTGTGGTTCTGGGAGCAGACCTTTGGGCAGCAGATGTAATTGGCACTTTTGGACATTGACAGGACTGGCAAAGCAGTAGACGGTATTGTCCTCTGTTTTATGGTTTTATTAATGCGATACTGTTTTAATGATTATGTTATTGTTTTAGTGTTTATATTTGATGAGCATTATATTGTTTTACTGTTCATATTTTATATGGTGGTGTAGCGGCCTTAGTGCTGCAATGTAAGCCATGCTGAGTCCCAAAAACCATAAATAAATAATAAAAAGAGCAGAGATTGGCAGACCATTTTTGAGGGCCAGAATGGAGTCTACTGTGGGTTCTGATTTGCAGTTCCTGAGTCTTCCTACCTTAAATGTAGTAGACCAGGGCGTCTCTTCATTAGCTTTGCTAAAATAAGGTTCGGCTCATCTTCCTGTCCCTTCTGTACATGGAATGAGGAGAAAGTGGCCAGTGATGGTCTCCATTTCCCCATGAACACATTTTATCAAATGGCTTAGCTCATCGCTGGACGCTCATGTGGAATGGTCACCTTGATACTCTGTAATTTGTGTTCTCTTTCCTTTTCTCAAAGGACTCAATACACACTGGAAAGATCTGGCAGGTGATATAAAGTGGCATCGAGGTATGTTCTCTATGGTCTCTTTAAGGGAATTAGTCTTCGGGTGGGCGATTAGAAGGAGGACTATTAACCACGGAGAAGCCAAATGACAGATCATAATCTGGAAAGCAAGCCAAAGGTAGAATACAGTGTTTACCTACTAGGCATCAAGATTATAAGTGTGGGCGACCTAGGGCAGCTGTATAAGGCTGCAAATCCTAAGGACTATTCCTCGATCCTGAACTTCATAGGTTGAAAATATACCAGTGCTAGCTACTTGTTTCCATGTCAGCAGTACATCAAATCCAGTCTAGATTTTAGCTTGCGTCTTATAGAAACTATCCAAGGTGCTGAACCATATTTTCACACCAGCTCCAGTTCCTTAAAATGCTCCAGGCTCAAATTCAGGTTAATCTGGTAATTCCAGGTCCCATCGACACTGCCTTATAATGCAGTTTGAACTGTGTTACATAGTCAATGTAGACCAGTGGTTCTCAAAGTGTGCTCTATGGGTTATGCTCCAAGCATACTGTGGGGCTCCATGCTTCCCTCCCCAGCTTCTCCTCCAAGTCTTCCTGCCTCTTTCCTGCTCTTCCCCTTCCCCCCTCATCCCAATAAGATATTTTCCTCACTTCCCTCACCTCAAAATCCTTTCCCCCTTGCCTTCCTTACTTCCAAAATCCTGTTTTTCTCCCATCGCTCTGGAGGTGCTTTGATGTTGCATGGCAGAAGGGGTTGGACTGGATGGCCTCTGGGGTTTCTGCTATTATTATTATTATTATTATTATTATTATTACAAAGGCTGGGTGGCCATCTGTTGGGGGTGCTTTGATTGTGCTTTTCTGTATGGCAGTAGGGGTTTGGACTGTATGGCCCCTGGGGTTTTCCAATGAAATACTGTCACGTGTATGTTGATCAAAATGTTTGCTTGTGCCTGATACACACACACACACACACACACACACATACACAATCTCAGGCACAAGCAAACATTTTGATCAATGTGTGTGTGTGTGTGTATATATATATATACACACAATACACACACACAACACACACACACACACACCCTTCTTGGGGCTCCGCAAGAAACCGTTCCTTCAAAACGGGCTCCATGGCTGAAAAAGTTTGAGAACCCCTGGTGTAGACTCATATGAGGCAGATTTTCCCCTTGACATTCAGCCTAGTCAAGTCCGACTCTGGGGGTTGGTGCTCATCTCCATTTCTAAGCTGAAGAGCCGGTGTTGTCCGCAGACACCTCTAAGGTCATGTAGCCAGCATGACTGCATGGAGCACCGTTACCTTCCTTCTGGAGACCTATTGATCTACTCACATTTACATATTTTCGAACTGCTAGGTTGGCAGAAACTGGGGCTGACAGCAGGAGCTCACCCTGCTCCACAGACTCAAACCTGCAACCTTTTGGTCAGCAAGTTCAGCAGCTTAGTGGTTTAGCTTAGCACTTCAACCCCCTGTACCAGAAGGGGACCTGATAGATTCAGTAGATTTGTTCTTAAGTTTAATTTGTATGTAAGTCGGAAAAGATAAAAGTGTGATTCCAGCTATCTATCTATTTATCTATCTATCTTTGGATAGCGCATGGAAGGGTTGACACCCCTATCGAGTTTCCTTTGCTGTCTGTGCCCCCACTTTCTCTCCCTGTCAAAATTGGATTCTGAAAAATTTGGCTTCTTGTGGAAACAGTTAATCTTCAGTGGAGACCCCCTCCCCCATGAAAATAACTCTTCCAGAAGAAAATGTACCTTCCTTCTGAGGGGAAGATTTCTCTCACTTCCTGTTGTCTCAGCTCGGTTCTTAATTAGGAGTCATTTGTAAATTGGATGTTTGTAACTGGGAGATTGCCTATAATCCAATTTAATCTGCTTTATGAGGGCAATGTATATGGTGATGGAAGCAGGTTACAAGGACCTACTAGAGAGCCCATCCAGCCCATTGACACTCTTTGTCAGATCTTTCGGTTGTGACCTGTCTGGGATGGGAGTCCCTACTATTATGCCACCGCCAACATAGCTCACAACTTCATTAGTGTACACAAGCCTCTCCCCCATGACAAGGGGGCACCAATGGCTAATATATTATTAGCAAGGTGCAGGAGACAAGGTGGAACTGTCTTCCTGGCCCTCTCTCCTCACATCAGCATAGGCAAATCTGTGCTTAAGTCCATCCAGCAGTTCACCTACCTGGGAAGCATCATCTCTTCAGACGCCAAGATTGACAAAGAGATAGATCACAGATTATCAAAGGCATATAGTGCATTCGGAAGGCTTCACAAAAGAGTCTGGAGCAACAAGCACCTGAGGCAAAGCACAAAAATCAGTGTGTACAGAGGTAGCGTACTGTCTATTCTCTTATATGGGTCTGAAACATGGGTCACCTATCGCCAACACCTACGACTCCTCGAACACTTTCATCAGCGCTGTCTTCGCACAATCCTAAATATATACTGGACTGACTATGTGACGAATGTTGCTGTCCTTGAGCAACCAGGGATCACCAGCATTGAAGCCATGCTATTGAGAACACAGCTGCGCTGGGCAGGGCACGTCTCTAGGATGGAGGACCACCACCTCCCAAACATACTACTCTATCTATCTATTTATTTATTTACTTTATTTCTATTCTGCCCTTCTCACCCCGCAAGGGACTCAGGGCGGATTACAATGTACACATTACATTTAGACACACAAACACACAAGGCAGACAGAGGCAATTTAACATCTGGCCACCAGGGAGAGCTGTCACACTCCTTCATTCCTCAGTGTGTTTCCTGGAGATCTTTTTATGGCCTCATAAATCAGTTAAATCAAGCCTTCCCTCTAAGTGGTACCTTAATTTCCTACTTGACAGATGCAACTGTCTTTCAGGTTGCAAAGGTCGACAACAGGCTACACAATAGGTCAAGAGCCCACCTCAACCCGGGCAGGCCTCAAACTCATGACCTTCTGGTCAGTAGAGATCTTATGCAGCTGACACCCAGACAGCTGTGCCACATTCCTGGTGAACTTGCCACGGGTCAGCGCAAGAGAGGCACCCCAAAAAGAGATATAAGGACTCCCTGAAACAACATCTTAGGCTTGGCCAAATTGATCATCAACAATGGTCCACCCTGGCCTCACATCGGGAGGCATGGAGATGCCCTATCCATAATGCTGCAGCCTCTTTCGAGAAGTCACGCCAAATGAGTCTTGAAGGGAAACGACAACACAGAAAGAACCATAACTTGGAAACAACATCACCCAATGAGACTTTCTGCTGTGCTTTCTGCAACTGGACTTGCCTATCTTGGATTGGCATTTTTAGTCATCAACACACTTGTAGAAAGCGTGGGATGAGTCCTTCCTGAATCTTCATTCGCGAAGAAAAGCCAAGACAAGGACCTACCCAGAGATACCTCCTGAGGCAGTGAGGTTTGCTGAGTCTCCCTTCTACTGATCTTTTTAGCAAGCTGGGCTCCAATGTATGCACATTATATGTCAGCATAAGGATAGCAAATAGGCCTTGGATGCTTGGAGCTGCCATACTCTTTGATTCCTGGCTGGAGCTGATGGGAATTGTGGCTCATATCATTTGGAAGGTACCAGGCCACCTATAACTACTGTAAAGGAATGGAGCACAAGGCATGGCAGCTTTCTCCTACTCGTACTATGCCAAAGACCAAAACAGAATGACAGGGTTATCCGTTTGTGACTCCATACATACTTGCCCAGTACATAAGTATCTTCAGCAAGCCCTTTGTACACAGAACTGGCTCAAGCATGAGATGAAAGGAGGCGATAAGACAGACAGAACAGGCAAGGCTGTCCAAGCCACGTGACTTCCTCTGCTGTTGCCCTCCGGTGAAGAATCTTATTCCAGTTTCATTACTGGTCTAGTTGGTTTCTGTACATGGAGTGAGATAAAAACAATCTATTCCTTTGATATATGCAACAGAATGTTTGGAAGTGACCTAGCCCTAGCGAGTTTATCATTCATCCGACTTTAGTGATCTGATATGTTTGGAGCCCCTGGTGGTGCAGTGGGTTAAGGCGCTGAGCTGCTGAACTTGCTGACCGAAAGGTCATAGGTTCGAATCTGGGGAGTGGGTTGAGCTCCACTGTTAGCCCCAGCTTCTGTCAACCTAGCAGTTTGAAAACATGCAAATGTGAGTCAATCAATAGGAACCACTCCGGTGGGAAGGTAACAGCGCTCCATGCAGTCATGTTGGCCACATGAACTTGGAGGTGTCTACGGACAATGCTACTCTTCGGCTTAGAAATGGAGATGAGCACCAACCCCCCAGAGTCGCACACGACTGGACTTAATGTCAGGGGAAAACCTTTACCTCTACCTGTCTATTTGTAAATAAGCTTAGAAAGGCTTTTTAAAAACCTAAAAGTTATTTGGCAACTATGCTACTAGACAAGAAAACACAGAATCCATGTTTATTTTATTTATTTATTTATTTGTTCGATCTTATATTCCGCTCCTCCCGGCCGGCTCGCGGCAGTTCACATACATGTCAAAATGCACAATAAAACAGCAATACATCATAAAACAGCAAAAGGTAAAAGTTGCAAATAATGCAATGACAGTAGCAGTAGACAATTACAATATCCGGGGGCTTCAGTCAAAGGCAAGCCTAAACAAGACAGTTCTGCAAGCCCTCCGGAATGGAATGAGCTCCGCCATGGCCCGGACATCGTCTGGCAATGCATTCCAAAGCATTGGGGCAGCGACGGAAAAGGCTCGTTGCCTTGTACTAGAGAGATGGCATGTTAAGTTGAAGGCCATAGTATTATTTATTTATTTATTTACTTCACATATACCCCGCCACCATCTCCCAAAGGGACTCGGGGCGGCTTACATGAGGCCAAGCCCAATAACACATAATAACAACACAACAGCAATTATAAAACAATACAATCAATAAGACTCAACATAAGCAATAACAGACAATTTAAAACCATTTCAGGCGGGCCAAATGTGAATATTAAAATTTTAAAAAATAAATAAACATTGAATGCAGACAGAGGTAGAATGTATATAGCAGGAAGGTTTCAAGGACAATGTGGGGCAGGCACCCAACAGGTAATTAAAGTGCTTCTGAGGACATTTGGAGGATTGCACACAGCAGGCCGTTATTCAGGGAAGGCACATTGGAACAGCCACGTCTTCAGGATCCTCCTAAAAACTGAAAAACACACTGAGTAAAGAAAACTACAATAGTATATGTGATAAGACACAAATGTGTATACAACACAATATAAAGTTACTATTAAATTCTCAATTAGGCAGTAACATTCCAGGTTCGTCCAATAACAGCATTCAATTACAAGCATATGCATATACAGGGTAGCAATGAACAAAGAGTAGAAAGAGTCCGTGTTGTGAGTGAACAAGTCTAGGTCAGAACCAAAAAACACTCAGGTAGAAATAAACATAGAAAGGCTCTGAATAAGTAATAATATTGAGTCACAACTCACAGTATGGTACAGTCTCTGCTCACTGTAGGAAGCAGAGTTAGGGCAAAATGGAGGGCATTACTCATGCTCCTGACGTCAATACAACGTCCCGTGACGTTGGAGAGTCCTCCTAAAAATTGCCAAAGTGGGGGCTTGTTTGATCTCCTTGGGGAGTGAGTTCCAGAGTTGGGGGGCCACTACAGAGAAGGCCCTCTCCCTCGTCCCCACCAACCACGCTTGCAAAGGTGATGGGAGCGAAAGCAGGGTCTCTGCAGATGAACAAAGAGATCGCCTGGGTTCATAGACAGAAATGCGGTCACGTAGGTAGGTGGGGCCCAAACCGTTCAGGGCTTTGTAGGTAAGAACCTGCACCTTGAATTGGGACCGGAAGATGAATGGCAGCCAATGGAGCTCCCTAAACAGGGGGGTTTAGTAGTCAAGAAAAGTAAAGCTAATTCAATGACTTCTGTTTTACTGTGCACATATTGTGTGTTTTAAACTGTAGTGATTTTTTAAACTGTAAGGTCCTTGACTCCCAATTTTGGAAGGAATGTGGGATATAAGTAAATAAATTCAACAACAGCAGAACCCATATGTAAACAGGGGCCAAGAATGAAGCCACATGACCTACGGACAATGGTGGCTCTTCGACTTAGAAATGGAGATGAGCACCAACTCCCAGAGCACCAACTGGACTTAATGTCAAGGGGGAAACCTTTACCTTTACTTTATGTTTGTTGTTAAGGGATTGTGTTCCCTCGTTCTCTCTCCTGTTTACATGTGAACCATGCGCTGCAATAGCAATCTGTTCCCGCTCAGAGATCCAACATTTTTACACAGCACTGACATCTATATATGTAAGAAGGATAGATACCGTATTTCAACATTGTGTCCCCTCTGCTTCATTTTCCCCTCCAGATGCATCTCCAATATGCAAACTCAGACGGAATGCAGGACGGTGCAGACCTAAACTACATCGCTATTATTATGATTTCAGGAATAAACGGTGTAGGGCCTTCATGTATAGTGGTTGTGGAGGCAATGACAACAATTTTGTGACCCATAGGCAGTGTGCTCGGCAATGTGAACCATTTGGTAAGGAAAAACAATACTCTGTCTCCCTCACTATCTGCCCTCTGCGTTTTTCCTCTCTAAAGTCCACGCCGTAATAGCATTCCTACAATAGACAGAAGAGTTTCTGTCAGCTGCTAATGGGAACGGAGGCATTTTAGTGACGGTCACAGACAGTCTGTTTAAGAATACATGCCATTTATACCATTTATTAGCATTTTAACTTAACATGGGACCCAAAGCAGCTTACAATCAAGTTAAAAACTTGATTATACGAGGGCTGGTCAATAAGTCTGTGACTTTTTGAATGAAACACAGGTTTTTGGATTTAAAAAATCATTTTATTTTTCAACGTAATCTCCTTTGAGCTCTATACACTTTGTCCAACGTTTCTCCAATTTTTTTATCCCTTCCAAAAAAAAGAAAAGATTTGTTGAGGTATTTGTTTGTGAGATGATTTCATTGTTGGAGTCAAATCTCTTTCCGCCAAGCCATTTCTTCAGGTTTGGAAACGAGAAATAGTCACTCGGGGCTAAATCCAGAGAATAGGGCGGGTGAGGGAGCAATTCGTATCCCAATTAATGGATTGTTGCCATGGAGACTGCACATGTGTGCACCCTTGCATTGTCCTGAATTGTGAGCAAACGTGGCACCCATCTTGTGGAAAGCTTTCTCATTTAAAATTGAAACCACTGAGGCATGTGAGATGCCTATGACCTCCACAATCTCTCGCACTTTCAATCTCCAATCGGCCAATACCATAACATGAATGTTTTCAATTGTTTCGGGTGTAGAGACCTAAACTGGGCGTCCAGAACGTCCGACATCTTCCGTGCTTGTACGGCCACAACAAAATTCAGTAAACCACTTTTTTACCATTGAAATTGATGGTACAGAGTCCCCATGGTATTTATCAAGCTTAGCCTTGGTTTGAGTGATGGTTTTTCCCCCACAAAAAATAATGCTTAATGAGCACACAAAATTCACTTTTTCCCATTTTCTCCTCAAATCACGTGGTAGTCTGCTATCAATGGCTGTCAAACACAAACTAAATGACACAGTTTGTTCAAATTTTGACAGGAGTCAACTGACCGATGCCTGTTGACAGGAGCAGTGTTGCCCTTTCAGTTAAGAGGCAGGAAATTCAAAAAGTCATGGACTTAATGATCCGCCCTCATAAACAGTTCAGCTATTGAAATCAATAGAAGGACTGTGGAACTTGTAGTAAAAAAGTAATTTTCCCAAGCTGTGGATTTGGCACGACTTTACTTAGATCATCATGAACATGCCTTAATCTGGCCTTGGCGGTAAGCAATTATTTTAGAAGAGAACTCTGTTGTGTGTGTGTGTTTTTAAAAAAAGTAACTTTCTGAACTGTAGTCTTAAGGCATGCTCTCCAAAACATGGTTACATTTCTTCAACAACAGTTCAGGATGGGAATTTCAATTTACAAAAATATGGCAGTGTCTGGAAAGTCAACCTGCCTCCATTTTCTTCCATTTAGTTTTTGTTGAGTTTAGAATTAAGCATCTCCAGTCAAACCACTATCGTCCCACTCAGTGGCTGATTTTCTTAACTTTACCATAGGAAATCCTGACTTTTCGAAATACCCTCAATGGAATCCAGGTAAAATCTCTGCCGTAATCTTCTTCTGTTGTTTATATGTTAGTGTTGCACCCCAGGCCTGGAAACATCTATGACCACAGCACCACACCAGAGTCCAGAGTATACGCGGTTTATTGTAAAATCACATGAAATGAAAAATCAGGAATAAAGAAAGATGTATTATCCAAAAAAAGAGGGGGAGGGGGTTAGCATTAGGTGATGACTAAACAGTAATCCAAATGTTTCACGTAGATCCCAAGGTAACACAGTCCAGGAATAACCAAAAAGTCACAAGAACAGCGTAAGTCCACAAGCAAAAGATATACTTAGTAAAACTTGAACAGGAATATAAAGACAGGAACATAGAAAACTTCCAGGAAACTTAAATCCAAAACCAAGGCTTGATTTAAGACAAGAACCAGAGTACTCAGGACTAGCTTCATAGTTGAACGCTACGTCGCCTGAACTAACCCTTAGATAAACAACTTGTCAGTTAATAGATACACATGAAGTCATGTTTCCCCCCCACAAAATCTCTCCCCAACTTTTCAATGTCATTGCTCTGACCGTAATTCCAAATGTTTTCTCCTGAGAGCCTTTTGTATCATTTATCTCTTTGCCTGACTCCTTATCGAATGTTGCAGTTTCTGGCTCCTTTGACTGACCTTGAAGACCTGCACTCAGTTTTCTCAGAGAGAGAAGCATCAATCTCCTGGCTTGAATCTTCATCACTTCGAGCCACAGGCAATCCCACAATCCTCTCTAAATCATCAGCGAACCCCTCAGACTCAGGAGTCTCAGGCTGATCTCCAGCACAATTCATGTTTTGATTCACACAGAACATCTTTCTCTGTTTCTTTGCTGTCGATCAAAGGGTCCCTTTCACACAACACACATGTAGTGCTATGATTCCACTTTAATTAACAGGACAACATTAGATGGGATCCTGAAATTTGCAGTTTAGGGGAGGACAATTATAATCCTCAGACAAGGAGTCCTCGTTTTTTGAAATGTGGAGGGGATGGAACTCCACATCCGCCCCGAGCCTGCAGGGAGGAGCGGAATACAAAACTGAAGAAATAAATAAATAAATAAATAAACCCAATCTCTCGTTATGTGAGATTTAATGGCAAATTGTGAGAGATAACTAATACCACAGTAGCAGCCTGGCCCAACAAGTCTTTTTATTTTGTGATTTTTAGCAATCAGTAATTCAAATGTTTTGTCACAGGCTGGAGGTTCTACCCACAGGAATAACAAACCTAGTACTTTAAAACACTGTTTCCTGGCTTTCACAAAGTGAGATGAGTTTTTCTAGATTTACTTGAAGACAGACAAACTCTTGAAAATAAGGGCGATTTGCTGAAACACTCTGAAGGACAAATTGGCTTCACTTTGAATGTTTTTCTTCAGGGTACATTATTCTAGTGAAAAATATACCATTTCACTGATATGTTGTAGCACTCCATTGGCACCCTCTTGTTGCAAGGGAGAGGCTTGCGTACCCTAATGAAGTTGTGAGCTATGCTGGCAGTGACATAATAGTCACCGGTAGGGCCTTCCATGCCAGACAGGTCACAACTGAAGGGTCTGACAAAGAGCGTCAAAGGGTCGGATGGGCTCTCTAGCCTTTTGGCAACCATCCTAAGAGAAGGTAAACTCTAATCTGTTGTTGGTGCCAACAATCCGCTCCTGCCATCTGTCCACAACCAGGCAGAGAGCTTTTTCCATAGCAGCTCCGGTGTTATGGAACTCCCTGCCAAGTGATATCCGGACCATACAAGATCTAATCCCCTTTCGGAGGGCGGTTAAGACCATGCTGTTCAAATTAGCCTTTGACTAGATCACCGGACAGGGTGACTGTCTTTACAGCTGCCTAACATACTGGTGTCTCGGGTTTCAGGAAATGTATGCGTTTCTTAATACCTCGCGATGTGACTCGTATTGTTTTAATGTTTTAATATCTTACTGTTTTATTGTACGGCTGTATGGCCACCACATGCCGCCGGTTTTAAATGTTGTGACCCGCCCCGAGCCTGCAGGGAGGAGCGGAATACAAAACCAAATAATAAATAAATAAATAAAAAATAATTTCAAACCCCGGCAGATGGTGCTCGTCCAACCCTGTAAGGTCAACCATCTAGAGAAGGAAACTCAAATCAAACCTATGACTTGAGGACTTCACTGCCACTGTCCAAGCTTGCTAGGCCCCAGAAAAATCCATTGCACAAGCTCGAAGGACACATCCAACCTGCGCTTGTAGAAAGCATGGGATGAGTCCTTCCTGAATCTTTGTTCGCAAAGTAATAATACCAGACATCATTCTAGTGAAAAATATACCATTTCACTGATATGTTGTAGCACTAGAATTCTGAGCATGTTTTTAAAAAGGAAGAAATAAGAAGACGTGTTTTTTTATTACTTCCATATGGAAATAGTAAAGCGCATGGAGCGCTGTTACCTAGTGTTCTACTCACATTTTAAATTCCAGAATTTAAAAGAAACTCACACAAGGTTGAGAATAAAAAGCTGAAGCTGGTGCCAGGGATTTCCCAAAATAGAAACAGAAACATTTGGGTATTTTTTTTTTAAAAAAAAGAAAGATAAAATGAGAACCACAGCGACCAGTATCATGACCTCCCAGCACAGTAATCCTGTCCAAAGGAGCTCAGTGGCAACTTACTTTGCACTTCTTCTTTTTCCTCTTCTCCGCCCCAGAAACTAGGCCTGACACATGCAACCTGCCGAAGGATGTGGGACCTTGCACTGCAAGCTTTCCTCGTTTTTATTATGATGCCGAAACAAAAAGCTGCAGGTCATTCAATTTTGGTGGCTGTAATGGCAATGGAAATAACTTTCGGACTACAAGAGGTTGCATGCGGGAATGTGGAAATCGAGGTAAGGTCAATGAACTTTAAAAGATTTCCCCAGACAACACAAAAGAACTCTTAACATATTTTGTGGAAAGGTAATACCAGAGCTTGGAAGTAGTAACTACTTACAGATAATACGTTACTTGCTGAATATGTTCACCAGTAACAAAGTGCAATTGAGTTGTATTTCTATTACACAAGAGATAGCCTCTCTCCTTTCTGAAGTATAACTAACATTTTCGTTCTCCATTAGTTAGAGGGATGTAGTGGAGGGCCCGTCCAGACATTACCTTTATCCCAGGAGCTCCCACTTCACAATGGAGGGTGTCCAAACAACATCTCCTGAAAACGCAGAAGCAATGGCTACAAAGGACAAAAAATGTGAGATTTTCAGGTGCAGGAATATCTCAGTTCTGGCCAGAAAATGCAGATATTCAAATCTCTGTATGTCCCTACACCAGTGGTTCCCAAACATTTTTGGCCTACCGCCCCCTTTCCAGAAAAAAATTTACTCACTACCCCCCTAAAAATTAATTTTAAATTTTTTAAAAATAGCAATTAAACAGAAAGATATATGTATTAATATTTCTACCTTTTTTGTAAAATATAATAAAGAAAGTTGTAAATAAGAAACATTGAAGTTTGAAATTATGAAACTATTTATTGAACTTAGAATAGAAAGGTAATACAAAATATGTTAAAACATTCGAAATCATCTTAATGAGAAGCATGAACCTGGCATGCTGCTACCAATCTAGTAATCCTCGGCTCTATTTGTGTCAGCAGTAATCTCAAATCATCGCGATTGACTATTTTGCAATCGGTTTCTTTTTTTGTTAATAAATTGGTTACCGCACTGAATCCACGTTCCACTAAATATGTTGAAGGACATTATTATCATTGTTATAAGACTCAACCAGTTGGAAGGGAACCCCAAAGGTATTATTATTATTATTATTATTATTATCCCTTGCTTGGCGAGAGGAGGAGGAGGGAAGAAGAGAGAGAGACACACACACAGAGATGGATAGTAGCCTGTCACACCAACGCCCCCACCCCCTTACAGGGGTTCAGTACCCCCCCAAATTCTCCTGAGCCTTCCAGTTCCCCCCTAGATCGCCCCACCGCCCACCAGGGGGTGGTACCGCCCACTTTGGGAACCACTGCCCTACACTCGGAAAATATGGGATTTTTTATGTTGTTCTGTTCCTGGGTTATACTTTTCAGTTCCTGGTTGGTTGTATCCTAAAAACATGGTAACAGTTGACTAGAGGGTGAAAACTTTATCCTGGCAAGAGAAACTTCATCCTCCACATGTTTAATGAAGTTTGTGACACACAAATAAAGTTTATTTTTACCATGTAATCAATTTTCCCCATGTTTTTATGATAAAAGCTATGAGGAACAGACATATATAACCTAGGAATATCGCCCTGTTTTTCCATGCCACAAGTACACCACAAAACCTGTCTGTACAGATGGCCAAGCAGTCAACTGTACAGACAGGTTAGTAATAATGACTAAGTTCTGTTCCTAGAGAGAAGCAAACACACAACAAATTGTGGGACAACTTACCTGTACTAACACAACCAACACACCAGGCCGTAAGCTAAGGGAAAGCCCAGTAGGAACTAATGAGTTCTCTATCAAACACTGTATGGAAATATATATATCAATATATAGTCTGCCAAAGAAATAATATAGAAAAATATAACATACACTGGAATCAATAGAATCCCCTCAGTAATGGATATAGTAAATAATGAATAATCACAGCTATAGATACAAAAAGTGGCTATAGGGCAGCAACCCTGTATGTAACTGCCCACCCATCAAAATCCCAAATTGCGCTAAGTACACTACAATGTAACATGTGCAAAAACTAACATGCAGCACATCATACAGAAGCCTTCCCCAAAAAGAAAGAATCAGTCACACAATAGTATATCAGCCTAGAGCAGAACAAATTGGTCGTGGCCAATAAGAAACCCAAGGGCTGAAAATCACAAGGGATGAAAAGTCAAGTCCCAGTGTGCTCACTGATGTAACGGCACTATTGTAGGGGTTCCATGACCGGTAAAAGGAGGCCAATGTATGTGACGCGGCTATCCGTCGCGGAGAATCCCTGAAGTAAAAAAAGTGGCTGTCCTGGAGTCTGAGGCATCCAAGTTCGAAGTAGTATCTGCCACGTATGATAGCTCAAGCGTGGAGCATGAAGGGGGAGGAGAGGCAATAGAAACCAAAGTCCAGAGTAATCACGGTAGATATAGGTGAATTACAACTCCCAAACTAAAGGTCAATGCCCACTAAATCCTTCCAGTATTTTCTGTTGGTCATGGGAGTTCTGTGTGCCAAATTTGGTTCAATTCTATCATTGGTGGAGTTCAGTAATGCTCTTTGATTGTAGGTGAACTAATCCCAGCAACTACAACTCCCAAATTACAATATCAATTCCCCCACACAAACCCACACCAATATTCAAATGTGGGCGTATCGGATATTTGTACCAAATTTGGTCCAGTGAATGAAAATACATCCTGCATATCTGATATTTACAGTAGCCAAATTACAGTTATGAAATAGCAACGAAAATAATGTTATGGTTGGGGGTCACCACAACATAAGGAACCGTATTAAGGAGTTGTGGTATTAGGGAGGTTGAGAACTACTGTGCTATCCACTTTATTCCTACCTTACATTTATTTTTTGCTTCTATCGTGTATCTCACCTCATTTTTTCTAAACAAAAATATCCCAAATCATAAACTTTCTTTATTAGGACATTAGTATCTGCCTTCTCTTCAAAATTCATTCTCCCAATGTGATGTGCTTTCATTCTGTCCATAGGTTAACTTGAGATCTACAGTATAGTCCTGGACCTATAACATTTTCAGGCTCTTCAACATGCAAATGGATGGCACAGAATAAAGGCATTAGGAGTAACCATGGAGACTTTTCGTCCTGATGTACCAGGCCTTGGCTGGGGACTAATAATAATAAAGTCACTTTCTCACCTGCCTTTTGTGGATTCTATTTCTTGAATATGTGTTATGGTATTATACACTCTTGTGCTGATACAAATAAATGCATTGTTTTGGAAAGGTGGTTTTGGGGACTACTAAGTCCGGGGACCTTCAGTTAAAAATCCTTATAGGAGATTGCTTTGGTACACAAGCGTAATGCAATGCCATTCCTATCATAGGAATGAATCTTTTCCTACTTGCCCCCAGGTGGTGCTGGTTAGCTTTATGGCTCCAATTTAGCCCTAGTTTGAGTGGAATCGAACTTATTTTAGAACAGGGAGTTATTCTGAAATAAACACAACAATTCCAGAATGTCCTTACTTGTTGACTAATTGTTCTGCCTGGTTGAATGCCCTTCTGCGTTCCCTTTGTCTATAAAAAGTAACTTTGTTCCACGCTGGACATTCTCATAAAAGAACTAGCATGCTGTACAATAATACTGTTCTCCCTGTCCTCTTTCTTATAGGATTACTGTTCCCCTGGTTCGGACCACTGTCTGCCCAGTACCTGGCAGGTAAGAGCACCATCTTTGTTAGCTTGAATGCCCCTGTCTCCCATTTGCCCCCATTGCAAAATAGGTGAGAATGGAAGGGAAAGGAAAAAACCACTGGATATTGTGCCTGGTTCGTGGCACACAAAAATATGTTGGCATGTGTCATTCAGGTCTGACCAAATCCTCTTACCCCATATTTTCCCACATTTCTTGTTGACATCTATCGAAATGTAAACTGTTTACTGAACAAGTTGGCAGGCTATATCAGACACAGGCAATGAAACAAAACAACATGCATACAACATGTGATCAGTTTAAAAGACATGGAAGAGATTCTATTACTACTGCAATCACAACTGTCTTTCCCTCTTAAACTGCCTGATTCAGCTGCAAAAATGCAACCTTCTCCTTCACAACCTTGATTAAGAGCCAGAAGTCCATTCAATTTGTCTTCAAACATGGCCTCTTTCCCTTTTTTTAAAAAAGGAGATAAAGGAGGATTACAATTGACTTTCTAGTAATTTGTTGACCAGATTGACCATTTCTTTTGAACCACAAATACAATACAATACAATAAAAGTAATAATCCCAGGCAACTGCAGGATTGAAGAGAAACAACTGGAAAAGCTGACACAATATGAGGATTTTTTTTTACTTCAAACTTCCTATACCGCCACTCCCCGAAGGCTCGGAGCGGTTTACAGTTTGAACACAAAAATACAGAGTAAACAAACAAGACAATACAACCCAAAAGGGGAGTACTACATCTAAGGAGGGGGAAGGGAGGCCAAAGCTCATGACCGCAAGGCCATGAGCTATCCGGATCTAGCCTACGGTGGCTCGACCATCAAACGAGGGGAGCCTGGGAGGGCCCCACAAGTCCAGTGATGTCCTGAGGGTTCCCAGACCCGTTGGGGGGCGGTCACCACAAGCCTGTGGGTCTGACCTCCCCGTCTCTAGGGTGTCAGATCCCCTGGTTAGAGGATTTGCTGGTAGGGGTGCCCTGTGTCTAAATTTGGTATTCCAGAAGGTCCTGGTAGGGAACCTCCTGGGTGCCATTCGGCCTGTCCGCACGAACCTCTCCCTCCCGGTTCCAGAGGGTGCCGGGGTCTTGTCCTGCGGAGAGGTCCGCAAGGTCCTGGGTCGAGAGGGCTTCCGTGGCCTTGCCGCCTCCGATGAGGGTCGCCCCTGCATCAACGGAGGAGCAGAAGGCCCAGTTCCGAGGACTCGGCCTCCAGGGGAGGGGGTCATCTCGGCTGTCGGATCGGGCCCGTTCTTGAGCCGGTTCTTCCTCCTCCTGCGATGTCGTCTCCTCTTCCGCGGGTTTAGATAGTCCCGGGAGGGGGGGTCCACGGTGGAAATCAGGTCCTCCAGAGGCGGGACTACTGGCGACAGGCGACTTCCGGGTGCCGTATCTCCTCTTCCGGGGCCAATCCCATGATCCTCCTCGGGGACGAGGTCCTCCAAGGGCGGCACCTCCGGGTCCTGTTTCGTCTACAGGTGTGGGCACATGGAGCAGGAGGGCGTCCCCAAGGCCGGCCGCCATGTTGGGTCGCTCCAGCTCCAGTTGGCTCCCCCAGCTTTTTGCGGCGCGGCGTCGGCGAGCGCGAGGATTCCAGGGAAGGGCCAGGACAGCCGAAATGTCCAGGTCAGCCACCGAGGGGTCGACCGAAGGTAATGGGTCCTCCAGGCTCAAACTGCCAAGACTCTGGCACAAGCCAGTCAAGGTGGTCCCAGTGGTGATCGGCACACTGGGTGCAGTGCCTCAAGACCTTGGCCTGCACTTAAACACAATCGGCGCTGACAAAATTACCATCTGCCAGCTGTAGAAGGGTCTGCATGCATTATTCGCCGATATACATCACACAGTCCTAGACATTTGGGAAGTGTCCGACGTGTGATCCAATACAACAGCCAGCAGAGTGATATTGTTTGCTGTGGACTCATCTTGTTGTGTTTCAAATAGTAATAAATAAATATATAAAACTTTATTTGTATTCCACCCTATCTCCCCAAGGAGACTCAGGGTGGATTCCAACATAACAATGGCAAACATTCAATGCCTTTGTAAAATAAATACTGACACAAAATCCCAGAGAAACCCTGCATATGAAAATAACATTAACACCTAACATCAAATTAAAGCCTAACATTAGCAAATTAAACTTAACAGCAATAAATTAAACTACACATAGTCAAACAAAATTATATAATAATATAAAATATAAACAAACATACACACTAATTTACAACAGCCAACTAGAGTTCACAAAACAGTGTGGGTTAGTTGTGTAGTCAAACAATGGTCATTGGACTGGCGTAGACTATGAGAGTCCAAATACGAAATAGTTATCAAATAGGGGCCCGGTAGTAATCTCTCATTATCTAATCTTCCTCCTCTCCATCTGATAGTGAGCATAAGTAGGTCTTCAGTTGCCTTCTTGAAGGAGAGAAGGGAGTGGTCCAGCTTTATTTCTTTCGGGAGGGAGTTCCAGAGCTCGCTCTCTCTCTCTCTCTCTCTCTCGTACCCACCAACCCTGCTTGAGATGGGGGTGGGACCGAGAGCAGGGTCTCCTCCTCTGACTGCAGTGCCCAAGCTGGTTTGTAAGAAGGTATGTATTAAGTAGCCTGGCCCTGAGCCATTTAGGGCTTTAAAGGTAATGACCAGCACCTTGTATTGATCTCGGAAGCAGGCCGGCAGCCAGAGGAGCTTCTGCAACATGGGAGTGGATCTCTCCCTGTATGGGGCTCCTGTTAGTAATCTGGCTGCCAATTTCTGAACCAGTGGAAGTTTCTGAACTATCTTCAAAGACAGCCCCATGTAGAGAACA